>CM035418.1:179681013-180273513 GCA_020310875.1 Ceratopteris richardii
ATCCCCATGGGACAATTGTTGACACATGAGCCAAAGCTTATGAAGAATGGAGACAACTCAAATGGTAGTCAATCATCTACCCTATATACAAGCAAGAACAAAAATAAAGATAGCAAAGGCAAAGGTAAAAATTCTAATGATGAGGGTTGCACCTCTCAAGAAAACTTTCTAGGTAGAGGTAGAGGTAGAGGCTCAAGAGAAAGAGGCAGAGGAGGAAGATGAGGTAGGGGGGACATCTCAAAGGTCCTCTCCATGTCATATTGTGGCTTAACTAATCACATTGCTGAGAGCTATTACATGAATCCTAGAAACAAAGACATAGAAGTTACAACAGAGGAGGCTATGGAAGCCCAAGCAGTAGATTCAACAACAACAATGGTTACAACAACAACCTATACAACAATAATAAATATCAAGGAGGATACAAAAGGAGGAGAGACTACAACAACTATGCAAATGATCAAACTCAAGAGGACTCATTACTTCTTATGAATATGACCATAAAGTAAGGTAAAGCAGATGAACATGTATTCTATATAGAATCAAGTTGCTCAAATCATGTGGTAGGGAAGTATAACTCTACTCTTAGACTTGGATGATCCAAGGAATAGACATGAATTCCAAACATAAGATGACACAAGCCATCCAATGGAGATGATAGGGATTGTGAATACTTGAGATGGTAATATGAACCTATTAAGAAAGGTATTGTATCTACAAACCATAACTAAAACCCTCATAAGTGTAGGTGAGATTCTTGAAAAAGGATTGCAGCTCAGATTCGCAAAGAATGGAGCATTTGTTGAGGATCCACATCAAGGATTCAAGAGGATAGAAACAAGAGAAAAGATAGGTAGATCATTCACAATTGAGCTCCAAGATAGTATAAACATTGCTTTATTCAATTATGGTAGTCAAATGTTATTAGAGTTGGAAATTTGCACAAACGGTTGGATCGTATAGGTGAAAGTGCTCTAAAGCAAATTAGTACGGATCAAAGTGTGCTTGGTCTATAAAATATCTCCAAACAACACATGATTTACAAATGTAGTGATCCTTAATTTTGCAAGTCTTACCGACAACCATTTACAAAGAATACATTCATGGAGACCTATTAGAGTTAGTCCATAAAGATGTATGGGGACCAAGTAAGGAGCCTTCAATTTCTAGATCGAGGTATTATATGTCATTCATTGATGACTATGGCATATGGACAATACAATATTTTATGAAGCATATGTCAGGAGGAAGGAGATAAGGAAGAGCGCTCACACAGAGATTGACACAAGGAAGAATGATCTTCTTCTTCTTCTTCTTCTATTACATAAAATGAAATGTACAAGAATGACCTTAAAACAACAATATAACAAGTGAAATATATAGAGAAGACTACATAAGGAAAATCCTAATGTTTGGGAGTGAGTGATTTGGTAAGAAACAAATGTGCCATCACTCTCGGTAGATAAATCTAATAAAGCTCAATGAAGTATCCCCAACATATATCAGCATGACCACTATACATGTCAAAGAAATGAGAAAGTGATACGTGTCATCCTGGATCATCACATGTTGAGCTTGATACCTCAACGCTCCCCCTCAAGCTCAACATCATGCCCTCTAATACAAGCAACTTTCGAAACTTCTTTAAGCTCTCTACTTCAAGTGCTTTTGTGAAAATATTAGCAACATGCTCATCTGTTCTCACATAAACATGATCAATATCACCTACTAAAACACTCTCTCTAACGAGGTGATAATGTACCTCAATATGCTTTTCTGTAGCATAAAAAATAACGTTCCGTGCTAACTATATGCTACTATGGTTATCACAATTGATGGTGAAAGGATTTTGCACTTCCACACCTAAATATGCAAGTAGCATCTCTAGCCATGATGCCTCACATGCTGCTATTGCAGCACCTCTATACTTAGCCTCTATACTCGATAAAGGAAAAGTGAGTTGCTTCTTACTCCTTCATGTAATAGCTACACTCCCAAGTGAGAATAGAAAGCCACCAGTAGATCATCTATTTGGAATGCTACAAGAACAATCCAGATCGGTGTATCCATGAACCTGCAAATCTACACCAGCTTCATAAAATAGTGCATTATCCAAAGTAGTACTCACATAACATAGAGTGCATCGCAGAGCATCCAAATGTGGCTTCCTAGGAACCTGCATAAATTGACTTTCAAGTCCAACATTGTAGCTTAGATTAGGCCTTGTAATTGTAAGATATATCAGACTTCCCCCAATTTTCTAGTACATAGTAGCATTTTCTAATGCTTCATTTGAACTAGTATCCAACTTGAAATTTTTTTTTAATGGCATATAAATTGGCTTAGAATCAGCCATACCATGCTTTTCCAACATACTCAAGGCATATTGCCTTTGTGACATCCATATACCTATTTCTGTATGTATAAACTGAATGTCCAAAAAATAGTGCAAACACCAAGATCTTTCATGTCAAATTCTTGAATAATAAGTTCCATAAGAAGTTGCTTTACCTCTTTAGTAATTTCTTCATTATCACCACCTACAATAAATTCATCAACATAAATAGCCACAATTGCGATGCCATCATCAACCCTCCTTGCGTATAGTGAATGATGTACATCACACATAGAAAACCCAATGGTAGTTAAGTAGTGACCAGTCCTTGCATGCCAAGCACGATGGCTTGTTTAAGCCCATACAATGCCTTTCGTCACCTGCAAACATAGTCTGGGTGCTTCAAATCTTCACATCCTTGTGGCTAGTCCTTGTATAATCCTTCTTATAAGTCACCATGTAGGAAAGCATTCTTCACGTCCATCTGATGCAAACTCCATGCTTTTGCTATATCTAATGCATAAAGTGTTCTTATAGTAGACATTTTAGCTACAAGGTTGAGTGTTTCCTCATAATCAATACCACATGTTTGTGCATATCCTTTTGCTACCAATAATGCTTTGTGCCGGCTTGTGTTACCATCAACATTGTGCTTTACCTTGTAAACCCATTTGCAGCGTATGGGCTTCTTTCCTTGCGACAACACAACCAACTTCCATATTTCATTTCCATAAAGTGTAGCCATCTCCATGTCCATGCATTTTCCCCAATTTTCATTTCCAATTGCATCTTTCAAAACAAGATAGTTCAACCTCTTCTGTTACCTTGGTAATGTAGGCACAATGATGGGCCATGTAGCTATCATATCTCAATCGTTGCACTGAATTTTGCATCCTTCAAGGTCTTCTTGGTCCTGGGTCACTTCTCCTTGTATCATTTGCATGTGCCTTGCTTACTCCTGGAGTTTTCATAGAGGGCAATCAAAGTTCCTCATCAAGAGTGTTTTCTAAACTACTTGAATATCCATCAATGTCTTCAAAATCTGTATATGTTTTACTACTAGTAGAGATCTTTTCTTTATCTCTATTGGATGTATTTGATGAATTTGTTGGAATGAATTTTCCACAAAATCTTCCACTCCATGGGTTTGAGTTGAAACTATTACTTGGTGGTGCATCTGGTCTACTCAAAACTTGAGATTTTGAACTTGCTTTTTGAGAATTTCCTTTCTCATTTGCTTCAAGATTCAGTCCTTCTTTCACATCTGAATAGAAGATTGACATTTCATCAAATACCACATCTCTGCTTACCTTCATCTATTGTGGGTTATAACATTTATATCCTTTTGCTCAATGGAGTACCCAATGAAGATGCATCTCTGCTTACCTTCATCTATCGTGGGTTATAACATCTATATCCTTTTGCTCAATGGAGTACCCAATGAAGATCCATATTTCTACTTTTGGATCATGTTTCATGATCAATTCATCTAGAACATGTAGATATGCAATATAGCAAAATACTTTCATATATGACAAGTTTTGCTTTTTACCTATAAACTTCTCTTTAGCTATAACTTGATGTAGAGTAGCAATCCGAGTTTACTGCATGATGTATATAGTAGTATGCAAAGCTTCTACCCAACAATAATGAGGCACATTCTTCTCAGCCATCAAGGCTCTTGCTATTTTTGCAGTATCTATATTTTTGCATTCAGCAATGCCATTCTATTGCAGCCTATGCCTGCATCAAAACTGATGTTGAATTCCATGACCTTTGAAAAATTTCAAAAACTCATTTGACATGTATTCACCTCCTCGATCAGACCTTAATGTCTGAATATATTTTTCTATCTGCTCTTCCATCATAGCCTTAAAATTCTGGAAGTGAGTGAACACCTTACTCTTGTCTTTCATGAAATATGCCCATACTTTTTGTGTATGCTCATCAATGAAAGTAGCATAAAACCTGCAACTGCCAATAGATGTGGTCTTTGCAAGACCCGAAACATCTATATGTACTATTTCTAGCACATTCTCACTAACATGCTTATCATGCAAAAATGATGCTCTTGATTGTTTACTAAATTGACATGCTACACATACCTTTTGCATCTTCTCAACCTTGAAATTTGATAGTCCATTGATAATCTCCTTTGGCTACATGAATTTCAGCCTCTACAAATTTTCATGTCCAGTTCATTTGTGCTAGAATTCTATATCAGTAATAAATCCTTCACCTTTTGCAAACATGACTGCATTCATTTTAGGAATTTTCACATTTAAGGTGAATATCCTACCCACTTTGTTTCCTTTGGCAATCAATCATCCATCTTGTTTGTACTCTTCTACATATAGCCAACCAACATTGAACCTGACTTGTAGTCCTTGCTCAAGCATTTTTCCAACAGAAACTATATTCTTTGTTATACTTTGAACATGTAGCACATCACCAAGACATTTTACCTTTCCATCCTCCATAGATAGTGCTATGTTTCTTGTATGCACGATAGGGTATGATGTGTCATCACTTGTTTCAACATATCCAAGAACAGGCAATTTTAGCAAACTACTAGACCATTTTGCATGACTGATCATGTGATTTGAAGCACCTGAAACAACATACCACACATTACCATTCGATCTCAAAACATCAGCAAAAAATAATCCATTGATCAGCTTCTTCACGGTTGTTATGTCTCCCTTTGTGTGTTTAATACCTCTGCTTCATGATACGTTTAGGTACTCCTTCTTCATTCTTTCCAGCAACATGTCCAATGTACCACCATTCCAGAATTTGAAAATAAGGCATGGGCTTTTGCTATGGTCCCTAGCTAATCCAAGTGGATTAATAATTCCATTGTGCATAACAGATAAAACTGTGGCTTCATGCATGGCTTCGTTCTCTTCTGTTTGTATGTCAGCACCATGTAATTTGAATAACTTGGCAACAAATAGTTCATGGATGAGTCTCAAGTGGGATATTTTGACTTTATGGATCATTCCATATTGTAATTCCCCCACGAGAGCTACATCTTCAAAAAGAATAGATGAATATGGGAGCAAATAAGGATTATTTGATGTTTGATCTCCCATATTCACATATGTATCTCTTCCATTTGGATCTATCACTGGTCTCTCTCCCGGTTAAGTCCTTTCCAATCTTAATCGCTTTTCTCTCATCATTATCTGATAATGTAAATCGCTAAATTTAATTTTATTGCATTGTGGTGGTATCCAATGTCGATAACTTTGCTACTTTTATTATTCGTCCAAAGATACGAGTAACCTCTTTGGAGATTTGCTCATCTAATACTTGTGCTCTACCTAACACACTACCAAATTTATCTTCAATGTTAATATATCCTGTTCTAGATAATTGCGTAATGAAATCTTTGTAATTAGATGTGTCCACTGCTAGAGTGATTTGATCTTCTCTCATTCCATACATGTAGGAGCATACAAATTCTTCTAAAAAATTTTGCTACTGCTTGTTTATTTTTCGTGCCATCTGTGCAAAAATAAAAAATAGACTATCAAAATAGATATTAAAACTTTAAACAGAAATCTAATTCGTAAAAAACGTAATAAAAAATATGTCTCATAAATAAAATGATAGATACTCAAATACATTTTAAGTACATATATAAATAGATATATTAATAAGTGTATGGATAGATAAATCAATAGTATGTGTACACAAATGATAATATACATATGGATAGTTAGATAAGTAGATTTATAATTAAATAGAAAGTGTAATTATAATCTTGAAGTGAATCTATGTAACTATTAAGAATGTAAGAGTCAAAGAATCAAACATTCATAATAGTCCATATACATTCACTATACTATGTATGAGTCTTGTCACATGGCTATATATAACTATTGTGATAGTAAGAGTCAAAGAATCAGACAATCACAATAGTTTCTATACAGATTGTGACCTACACTAAGTATTCTTATCAAAATCTAAGTAACTATTGTGAGAGTCAAAGAATTAGGCAATCACAATAGTCCCTATACACTCCCTATACTTTTCAGAGAGTAGGAATCAAGGTGGCAATTTAAACAATCTCAATAGATCTATTGCTCAGTCGTATACTAGTGTGAGAGTAAGAATCGATGTAGGGAGTCAGAAAATCACACTAGTGGTTTATTCTTGAACGTTTTTCATCAATGTATACAAGTAAGAAACGCCTTGGTGAGTCAAAGATGTATAGAGTTGAGGACTAATAAACATTAAACTAATTATAGAAATACAAATTAAGCATATGTAAAAGACGCATATGCGAATCATACAATATGCATGATACAATGAACAAATCAATAAATAAAATTTAAATCGATACCTAAATGATACAATGCAGGAAGGTCTCTATGAATGAAATGGTAGGATTAGAGCTCTATAGACTAGCAATCGTGCACGTGTGCAATGCAATTTTTGATCGAATGTAACATTGTATATTTCTTTCTAGGAATTGCTTTTTGATCAAAAGCGCTTTTGATCATAATGCTTTTTCATCGAAAGCTTTTCAACCAAAAGCCTTCTGATTGAAAGTTTATTTGTGTCTATTTTGTTTGGTGTTTTTTTTGGATAACCACGAATAAAACAATTATATTCAGTATTTCTTTATTATTCGATCAAATAAATGCAACCTAGAGAATGATAAGGAATATCCAATTCTAGAAGATTACTTGTTTTCTACATACACTACACTATTTAGAAAAGGCTTTTTATTTGGTTTGTGTTCTTTTTAATGTCCTTGGACCTCATCATTTGATGAACTTTCTCCACTTTTAAGATTTAGTTCCAATCTTAATGAGATTATCTTGGAAATTCTAAGAACACAACTTTATATTCTTGATGGTGTTTCCTTTAGTTTGTTATTGATTGCATATGTGAAAGATCTACATGAGGTTCAAAATTCCAATGATCACAAGCCTTAATTTAAGTGGTGACAGTTACTATCCATGGTCTAGGAGTTTTTGGAGCATATTCCAATCACTTATGATGCACATCTAAGATATGAAGGGCATCAAAGAAATTCCTAGAGTATGCCAAGACAAGGAATATTATTATCTATTATGATTGCTTGATAGAAAGGAGATAGATATACTAGTGGATTTTCTCTATTATAGAGTACATAATATTCCAAAGTATCTGATGTTTTAAAGTATCTGGTATTTTAGACACCCTTAAAATTCTCTTGTATTTGTTGGAATCATATGCTTTGATCCCATAGTTTCTTCTTTTCTTTCTCCTCTTATATCATTGAGGAAAAAAAGTCTCTAGAAGGGGGAGAGAGTAATATATTTAGGTTGTATGTCTAGACAACAATAAGAGTAATCTATAGAATGTTCCTAGATGTAGGCATACCCAAGAGAAAAAACAATGGATCCTATAGTTATACCCTTTTTTGATCTCTAGGTGAGTAGTGATGCCACCTAGAGGATTCCAAATGTTGATGAAGAAAGTGTTGTATACTTGCTTGCTAGATGATTTCTAGGAATTTCATTGCATTCTTTTAAACTACCATTTTATAATGGAAATGAAGAATTGAAAAATGTTATGGCAATGTTATATATAAAACATGCCAAGAGTATCCTTATTTTTACGTTTCCTAATTTCATTAATTTTGTTGTTTATGTGCATCCATATGGGTGTCACTAGAAAAATTGATAATTACACTCCAATATTTCGTATTACTACAAGTAGGTGTTACATCTTAAGATTGGCCACAAATATTTTTTTGGGCCTAGTCATGAACCTTTCGAGACTTTTGTAGTCAATCATTAGTCCATAACATATTTGAAAGAAAAAGGCTCTAATCCTACATAGCACTACTTTTGAAATGTTTTCTTAATTTCTTTAGTTGTTATCAAAAAGAAAACAAAAAAAGAACTGTGTTCGACTACTTTCTTGTTCTTTTAGTTACATCTTGTTTTATGTCGACGAGTTGTTGATATGTGAACTGCTTTCTAGATAATAATAGATAATACTCTCATAGACACCATACTACAATTGATATATAGATAAAGAAAATTGATTTCTAATAAAAGAGCTAAATATGGTTTCTGAACGTGAATAAATTAAGTAAAAGACGTCTTTCAAGTATACTCTGAACTTTTTTTATGCATTACTTGAATTGATTAAAACAAAGAAATGATCTTTTGGAATTTGTACTTTCTCTATCTTACCCTATTAATGTAGACGCTAAGTCCAAAACAGTTCGTACCGTGGTCCATTGTTTTAAAGATCCTTCTCATAGAAAAATAGTCGTGTATCTATATGTTGTGTAGGTTTCTCATGAAGTACTTTTGATCGATGATTAGGTTTCTCATGAAGTACTTTTGATCGATGATTAATGAATCCATGGTGGTCCTGATCTTAAACTTATCTAAACCTATAACCCTATCCCATTCTACCCAATTTTTTTTTGTAAATGTCGACCTAGATAAAAAGCGGAAAACAAATCACAATCAAGCTAGGAGAAGATAGAAAGAAGGTTGATGAATCTTCCGTTCTCTTCAAGAGGGTCCATCCCTTTCTCCTCGTGGTCTTTGATAACATAAATTATAGAGTACTTTAATAGAGAGTGCTCGTACTTTTTTGTACTCTCTTTTCTACAAGGTAGGGGTTGCAACCCAATCCTCTTGACTTGGTTTCAAACCGTACATTCATACTAGATCAAATGAAGGGCGCATAGCCATCTATTACCACGTGAAGACATATCATGCGCTATAGTCCGCATGCAATCTGAATTCGAAGTGGTTAGAATTTTTTTCGAAGAACTTGATGACCTTGTTCATATCAGCAACCCTGTCACTTTTCCATGCTTGTGATAAAATCCCATGGCTTCTGCTAGCTTTACAACACGTCTTGTAGGATAAAGAAAAAGGTATTTGAGGAAGTGATACATCTTGATATTCGTAATTTGATGACAAAATTGAGCTAAAATGACGTTTCCAAAGGTAACGAGTGGTCGCAACTAGTGGTCAAGATTTGAGCGTATGGATTTGGAGTATGTTCCGACCACTTATAAGGCCCAAGATAAAGAATACTATTACTTACTCTTAATGTTACATAGGAAGAAGGGATGCTAATGGATTTTCTTTTTTCAATAGTATCTATTTTTGCAGAGTATCCACTATTCCAGAGTATCATATATTCTAAACACCCATCAGACTCTCTTATATTCCTTTGCATCACTTGTTATGATATCTACCAAAGAACTTGACATGGTTTTTCAGCGTTAAATCCAATTAGAAATTAAAAAAAAAACATCTTTTAGTTGCAGTTGGAACGTCTTTGATACAATTACTTGAATTGATCAAAAAGAAGGAAATGATCTTTTGGGATTTTTACTATTTCTATATCATTGTATTGATGCATAGCATATGCAAGTAGATAGTTAAATGCGGCAGAGAGGAACTATACCACCATGGAGCTCGAAGGATTAGGAACCAAAGTCCAATAGTTTTTGGCGTGGGCTAATATTTGAAATTCCTAATTTAACGCAGAGATGAACATATAAAATCGGTATGTTTGATGATTGAAGAATCCTTGGTGGTTCTCATCTTCACATATAACCGTCTCAGATTCAACTGAGTTTTTTTTTTTGGTTGAACAAGACTTGAAATAAATTAAAAGGGAAGACAGATTACAAGTGAAGCAATAAGATATAAGAAGCAGGTTGATGAATCTATCGTTCTTCTCATGGGGGATCGATTCCTTTTTCAGTTTGATGTCTTTTATTACAATAGTGAGCGATTACATAAACAGGGCGCATTCGTACTATGTTTAATTATCTTCCTAGAAGGTAAGTGGTTCAGCCCAATCCTCTTCATGTGGTGTCAAACTGCTAGTTTATTCTAATTCAATTGTTCTTCAAGCATGGATAGCCGTCCATCAACACGGAAGAGACTCCATGCGCTGTAAATGTTTAGAAGATTTATGAGTTATGGGAAGATGTGAAGAACTAGACGACGATGCCCATATCAAGAACAATGCCATTCTCCAAGTTTCTAATAAACTTTCATGGCCGACTTGCTGCCAGTTGTTTCCTGCAAGTGATACATTGTCATATCAGTAGATTGATGTCATAATTGAACTAGTGTAATAAAACAAATTCAAATCTTCGTATCTTTCATTCATCATCCTGTCTATTTTTACTTGAGTCTGCGTATTTAATCCTATCCTTTTTACCATAATTAACTTGTGGCGCTTGCAATCTATTTCTTCACGAATTTTGACTTCCACAATGATGCGTATATTCTGTCATTTGTTCTTTTTCTTCTTCTTCTTTAGCTGAAAGCTTTAGCGGAATTGTGGTCGTTTTCTTTCTCGGAGAAGGAATTAAAGCATTTTGTTTGCTGTCTTGATCATGTTTTGCGGTCGCAGGCTTTGCGAATGCGTGAAAGCATGTTCCTTGACTATCAGAGCACCATTCACCACTGTTTAGCTGAATGAATCTTACAAGTGGACAGAATAATATGTAAACTCTAATCACTTATTCAACTATTACATACTTAGAGATTACAAAAGTTTAATAATTCGGTGAGTTTTGAGAGACAAGGAGATTCTATGAAATCATGTTAATTACTGGCCTGGCCTTCGCTGAAACGCTGTTGAATGGTGCTAAGGACGAGAATTTATAATCACTGATTAACGAATCAATAACACTAGAAGATCTGTGATAGAGTTTAAGTGTAGCGGCCATTGTTATACAGCTTATGTTTTCCGGGGAAGATTAAGTCGGTTCGACCTGCTAATCACGTATACAGTCTCCGAATTCGCCCTGCTAATCACGCCTAATCGTACGGCTTTGTGTTGAAGTCGGAAGCAGACTACGTACTATCACGTCTTGTGATTTGTCTACTTCAAATGTCTTCATCGCCACGAAGGACTTTCAGGCTGTCACGGCCCATTCTCAGTGTATCTAGCTCACTCGCAGCTGGAAAGGTCATCAATCTATACAGAAACGCCTATTTCAAACAATGCTTTGACGAGAACTACGCGATGATTATGTGTACGGGCGCGTTTTTGAGAGACGGCGAAAATCTACATACTAGCTGTTGATAAGCTCCCCAATGATCTATCGTGATCGATGCTGCAAGGAATGCTTGAGCAGGGCACTCGGTGCATTATTGCCTCACCATTCAGGGATAGGAAAAAAGCTCTCGTATGCATTATTGCGTCACATTGGGGCACCTGTTTCTATCACGAAACGTTTTCCTTTTATATAATATTTTGATCAACTTATCAAAGAGCTCTAGAGGCCATCCCCATGTTATACTTTAGGGATCGCTTTCATATACAACGTGAAGTTTTTGAAGATAGAATCTAGAGTCTATTCTAATAGGTGATTTGTTTGAATAAATCAGAGTACCTATAAATCAAAGTAAGAAATGCTACTTGCATATCTGAATTCCTAACTATGCTTTATCTCTTATGGAACTTAAAAGTATTGTTGATCTTCAAATGGGCTAACCAAGAAGTTAGTAATCAGCTTGGAGTTTCAAGGTGCCTCGAAGAAATGTCAGTATATTATAACTTGATGAAATCGAAAGCTAAGTTCTAGATGTGATTTCTAACCGTTCTTAATATTTTCTGAAATTGATTATTGAATTCGTTTGTTCTCAAACGTGCACTAGTTAATGAACTTCACTCAAGGATCATACAACGCAACTTCAGTAACGTGTTCTTGATTATCCATTGCTGATATTGTCTCTTTCTTCAAACCTTAGATAGAACTGCACTTCAAGTGTTGTACCTCATTAAATTTGCATTTTCTCTGATCAAGATGTAATATTTATGTTAAAAAGTATGAAAGGTATGCTGAGAGGCAATATCTAACGGGAGGAGTAGGGAGAAAAACAGAAGGATTAATTTGATTCAATCAAATGTTCTTTGCAAAGACAAAAGTCCATTTATTTATTGTCTAGTTGGGATTAATAAACAGATTTAAATGTGTAATGTAACTAGGCATACAGTTACTTGGAGGTACATTTAAGCAAGAACTTTTCACTATCTTACATGTGAATTTTTAATGAATTTAATTATAGAGATTCTCCAATAGCAATAAAATTCACTAAACACAAAACATTCTTTTCTTGCCCTTTGCTTGCTTATATCTATGCTTTTTCAAACCATACATATGTATTTGTTTCCGTAAAAGGTCTCAATATGGAAACTAAGACAATTGCTTTTTCTTGTTGCAATATTGACACTTGAGTAATCGCAAAAAAATATAGCGTGCTGTTTGGAAATACAGTTACTTGGACGTACATTTAAGTGAGAACTTCTCACTATCTTACATGTGATTTTTTAATGAATTTAATTATAGAGTTTTTCCAATAGCAAAGAACAATACAATTCTTTTCTTGGTCTTTGCTTGCTTATACCTATCCTTTTTCGAACCATACAAATGTATTGATTTTTGTACAGAAGGTTTTAATATAGTTTCTATTAAGACAATTCCTTTTTATTGTTGCAATATTGACACTTGAGTTCTCGCAAAAAAAATCTATCGTGTTGTTTGGAAATACTAGAATTTCATTATTATATAGTCTTAACATTAATTTATATCTCGAGGATTGACATTCAAAGCCTATTCATGTACATTTGGCCATCAATGAGCCCTTCTAGTAAACCCCTTATATTTTTCCACAAAGGATATAAGACATCTTTAATTTCATGGTGGTTACTTCTATTTTTTTTAACTATTTACCTTTTTGTTATGTTTAGTGCTAACCATTTTCAACAATTTATATTTCGTTTTCTCTTGCCCATGGACTTGAAGGACTAGAAGATTCGGGTAATGGCATATCCACATATTCAAATTTAATAAACAATTACATTGTATGTCTGATTTTTAAATTGTGTGGCTTTAGCTTTTCCATTGAATGCAATGGAAGATCTTAAATCGACTATAAGTCAGTCGTACCAGGTCATAAATCTTGCCTTTCACATGCGCTTCAATGCATGTGAGACTGGTATCATACCAATGATGGGTCGGGGTAACAAATTTCTTTTTTTGTTGTGTTTTTTCAACATATTAGCAATAACATGATAGGGGAAAATACAAAATTGCAAACCTCAACGAAACTGTTCAAATCCCTTGGATACTGTAATAGATTTTAATAACATTCAAGAATAGTATAGTGAAGAAACTTTTCAAGTCGTAATGGCGTCATATATGAGCATATTAATGACGTTTTAGATGTTGTAAGTGCTCAAGATTAAATTTAAAGTCATATAGATGGTTATTGTAGAGCCACGCACAATCGGAATTCACAGCGATTCCCCATATTAGGAGTAATAAATTGGAATTTAAGAAAAAAAGAGGAAAAAACGTTTATCTTTTTGGACTAACGAGAAGTGGCTGGAAAAGGAGGGCGCAAAAATTAGTTTGAAGTAAAAAAGGTTTCAAGTTCTATAGATAAAAATCGATATAAAAATCTCTCACACACACACACGCACACACACACACACACACACACACACACATATATATATATATATATATATATATATATATATATATATATATATATATATATATATATATATATATATATATATATATATATATATATATATATATATATATATATATATATATATATATATATATATAAGATGCCGAAAATGCAGAGCTAAAGCTGCAAAAAGGACATATATAATGAGGTTCGAGTGATAGAGGATGTTAGATCAATCGACAATATGGATAAGTTTTCGTCTATTGTCAGATTAGATACACTTTCTATCTGCATAAACAATAAGTATCATAGTTCATGTGATGCATTCATAGAAACAAACTCTTCTATTGATTATACATGCTACATGGAGAATGGCTATACAAGCAACATAAACTATAATACTTTGGATTCGGAGAAATACCTATGCATGTAATCTTAAACTTGCATGCTCAAAAATGGAAGTATTGAATATTGCTTTTGTTTCATACATATATATTACATAGGAAAGATCATATGTGACTAGATGCCCTAATATTCATGCATTCATATTTCCATGAGTATAGTTTGTAGTATAGGCATGAATAAATAGTGATACTCTATATTACAACCTCCATATATATATATATATATATATATATATATATATATATATATATATATATATATATATATATATATATATATATATATATATATATATATATATTGAATTTTATTGATTAACTATGAATGAATATGTTTCGATTATATGGATTATCCCACACTCCATAGGTTTTCTTCATGATTATAAGCTGCTTTGCTCATGGTGCCTCCTAGGTCAGCGCTGTATCATAGCCAAGGTGGCATAAGAACTTGTGCTCATGAGAATAATCCATTAAGGAAACAATGAGCTCTGCATGGGCCTTTACGATTTACGATTAATTAGTGATGGACCAATCAGGAGAGGGTGGTGGCCACAATCTATACCCTATAAAATAATAACCTAAAGGGGGGTGAGGGGACAAATTTCTCCCTTATTCAATGAGTTGCCCCCTAGAGAGAGAACGAATCTTTTAACTATATTGGGCCCAAATAATCAATTTTTTTAAAAATGTCAAAAAACTCATCACAACTTCTTAGAATGAACTCCCCATTACTTATTTGGATCAAGATTACTCTTTCTTAGCTCACATTCAAAATCCATGCATGTTCTTAGCTTAAAAAATGACTTTGAAAAACAAAAATGAAAAAAAGGAGCTATGTCCAATCCTAAACCTCACATTTTCATACCCAAGTCCCAAAACCTTATCTATTTCCACCACTTTCTCCTTGTAGAACAACATTGAAACTCTTGTTTCTAAATTCCAACCTATCTGCATCCCCTCTCTTGAACTAGAGTTGTAGCTTGAAGGTGTTCAATCTCTGTTGAAAAACTTATGCACAATATCAAAGCTAGAGATGGACTATGGCTATTATGTGAGTGCTCCAAAAGGTCCATGTGTGTACATGCAACCCTCTTGATTTGGACCACATTGACTTAGAGATCATGGAAAAATGGATCTTTAAAGCGAATTGGCTTCAATAAGCACAAAGAGAATGAAAGGGTTGATATTGTACAACATGTTTTTACAATGGAAACTATGAAACTCAAGAACTCTACTAAAATGTGATATCATGTCAATAAGTATCAATCTACAATATTGTATGTTTTTTAGTGCTGAATATATCTCTCAACTATTTATACATGCTTTTCTTTGTTTTAGATATATTTAACTCTACTTTGGTGGAAGAGTATCCCCTCCATAATCTTATAGGTACTTTCTACGCATTGCATGTTGTTGGTGCACTAGACTTCCTAGAAGTATCTCCTTCTCAGCTTTTCCATGATAGAGTTTTCTTTTACAGACATAGAAAATTTGTACCCTCTACAATGACTCATTTTGGAAGGTTATAGAGAATTTAAGTAGATTCTTTTCTTAGCTTGAAGTAGCCAAAACCTAATTTATGGTTCATATCATCTTTCAAACACAAGGTTCTAATGGATATTTCTAACTCTTCAAGATTCAAAAAAGTGACTATATTTGTAGGTTTGCATTGATGTTTTTGCATCCATTGTTTTATATATTTAGTTTAAAGATTCTCATCCCATGAGACTTCCACCATGCTCATGTGTAAAGATATCACATATGAGCAAGTGCAAAGTGTTCTAGGTGGAAATTGAGTTTCAATAGAAGGATTTCCAAAAGTGACAAATATCATTTTAAAATAGAAGGAACAAGCATAGCTTTTTGATATTTGAGAAATCGTACTTCATTGTATAGTAGATACTATTATAAACAATGCATGTGAAAACTTGGCCAACGCATACCATTACAAAGTCTTGAGAGATCTTTAGTCTCATTCAAAATTAAGCTCAAATTTCCCAACTAGAATACAAAATGAAAGTCGTACTCATAGAAGAAAAGATTGAACTTAATTATCATTTTCATAGCAAGTTAGGTGTTGTAAAGATTTCTTATCTCACCAAAGGCTTTCATTTGCTTTCTGGATCATTGTGGTGCTCTTGCATTAAGAAGGATGTTGGGTTGTGGTGATTGTGGTTTATGACATGGTTGATAGTTCCTCTCTCTTTTAGGAGCACACCTAGAGCATCTTGCCTCTTCATTTACATGCTCTGGATTATTTACATGTTGAATTCTTTTTCTTTTCTAATCTCTTGGACTTTTCCCTTGTCACGTAGGGTGTGTGTATCCTACTTCCTTTATTCCATGGTTCACTATGATATGGTTGTGTTTCCGCAATGTCTTGCTACCACTTTTTTATCTTAGGACTCCTTAACATCTAACTCTAACTCATGTATGATTCATCTCCATCCTCCTTCTTTGGGCCTTCAATTGAATACGGTCTTAGGTCAAGGCTCACAATCAAATGTAGGAGGAGAGGGTTTATTATTTTATATCATATCTCTCTCATGTACTGAAGTTTCATGTTCCCACAATGGAGTATTTCCATAATGTGTGCTCTAACCGACTTGTGTGTAGAAGAGTGGGTTGTGCTTTGATGCTTCTTGTGGGGTGTCATCCATAGTGGGCAATGATTACATGGCGCATGGCTAGGGTAGATGGTGTGATCCTTCCTAGTAGGGTGCTTTGTGCATGCCATTCACTTAGGATCTAAAGTGCTAAATTGAATAAGGCCTTCTACATTCAAAGACTTTCACTTTTTTTTGTTCTTTTTCAAATTTAAATGTATACAAATTAGTTTAGAAAGATTAATAAAACATCCAGAAAAACATTTCAAAAAGTAATAATAAAAATAAAAAAATGCATGATATAATTGGAAATTATTTGCTGAGAAACAAAATATAAAAAACTTGACAATCAATTTTTGATAGGAAATAATTTATGGTGGGAGTCATTAAATATTCCCAAGAGGAATAAATATGCTCCATGTGCAAAAAATATATGATATCCTTGGTTCAATAAGATGTACACATAATATTACAAATTATATTACCAATGTATGAAAAATGTACTATGTAATGTGTAATGTTGGTGTCTCCCCATGATAGGATGAATGACTACGTAGGCTCATTCAAAGCCACTTGGAATAATTCCCATTGTGAAGCATTAGTAGAAACTAGACCCATCAATTCCAACAATTAATCTAAGGATGATGAAACCTTCTTTTGCTTGTTAACCAGATAAACTTGACTATCATTGCCTATTGTAATCAAATATAGGGCTTTCCAACTTTCCACCTTCCCATGATCTCTTTTAAAGAAATAACTTGGCCTCTTCCCAACCATTTAAACTTGTTGTAAAATCTCTAAAGACTCACTCAACCTCATAGCAACTAAAGATACAAGACCACCATCACAACCAATAGAAGTAAAAAGCTCATCTATTTTTTGTGTAGCTATAGACGACCTCCAAAATGGTTTCATTGAAAATGCATATTCAATGTGGAGCTTCAAAAGCCTATCAAATATCCTCATGAAGGTGTGAACAATATGAAAGTTAACACTAAGCAGTCAAAATGGAATAGTGAGCTTCCAAACATTGGTGTTTGGTTCTTCTGACATTAGAAACGTAAAGATAGATAGCTCCCATTCCATACTATTCCATGAGGGTGCATCATCAATCTCTTCAATTTCATCAACTATAATCAATGCTTTTGCACATTTAGATTATCTCTTACATCCATAGATGCACCTTCTTTACAAACTAGCATGCATTTTATACTCCTAAGTTATCCACACAAATGCAAATCTACATCTGAATCACCTAAAATATCTACAAAAAACGTTTTTCCATGTATTACATTACTTCTATAATTCATGGATTCCTATTACAAATCCATGAAATAACACTATTCGTTTCTTGGATAATTTCTATAGAACCTAACCAATAGAAATCTCTCTCTAATTAGACATTGTAAGTCAAATGGGAATTGGATCCTAAAATTTTATCACCCTCTATATGGTTCATGGACCAAGTAGACCATCCTAAACCCTAGACTGCATGTGACCTTCTATATCTCATACTTGGTTATGAATTTGGAGATTCTAATGCTTTCATTGCGTTTGTAACATGCCAAAACCCTAAGATTGACTACTTAATTGCTTGATTTCGATATCTAGAAGTCATCTTTTGAATTAATGACATCATCAATTTGTAAGCACCATTGATGAACCACCCTTTAGTTCCTTTAAAAGGGGGAATGGGTCGGCCACATACATACTCGGTCTTACCAACATCAATCTTGGGAGCCTAAGGATTCATGATCACCAAGTATGTAGTTTTGAAATTGTAGCTCGAATTCTTGTCTTGTTCCTTTTTGTGGTCTTGATTAGTTTAGTTCTTGAACATCCAGCCTTTTCCTCCTGAAATCTCATAGTACAAGATCTTTTCTAGTTATTTCTCATATCTATTTCATCTCCTTGAAGGGATTCCTTGTAATCCATTTATCTTGCTTCATACGTGTGGTCCCAAGTTGTAGGATCTTTTGTATCGTCTCTAGTCTAGTTATCCATGTTAATATATTTAGGTAGTTATGTGTGCGATCACTCTAGGACCACCAGGGCACTTTTTTCCCTCTTTAGGAGGTTTTTCACCCGGCTTGTATATACGCCTATTGCCATAATGGGCTACTTATCTTTGTACATTCTAGTGGTAATACACTAAGTATTGTGCGTTATGCTCTAAGCTTCTTCTTTTCCTTGTGCAATTCGCCTACTTTCGTAGATGTTTAACCCCAACAATGGGTATCTGAGCAGGTCACGGCTTCATCTAGGGCATTGTCTACACATCACGGTTGGAGTCTCAGAATCGCAATCTGAGCTCATTTTTGCCTGTGAATGCACTATTGCAGCGCTTGTGCAGGCTATTTCATCCTTTTGGGCCAAAGGTATATACCAGTTTGGATTCACCACTATAAGCATCTAGAAGTTTGCTATAGGTTTAGTAGAATTCATTTGGGCAGTTCTGTTCAACTTTTTGAGATACAGGCAATTTCTTGCATCAAGGTATTTTAGTCACTAGCCATCGCTAAAAGCAGTGATGTATTTTGTAAGTTGGTTGTTGAGGATAAGTTGGACGGTACCAACTACACATTATGGGCTTATATGATGCATCATGTATTGGTCGCAAAATGACTATGGAATATTGTGGAGGGTGTTGAAAGACGTCCAATTACACGTGAATACAGGTACTACAAATACAAGTGCTTGAGCTGATGGAGATGGTGTCAAAGATGATGATATTCTACAGATTGTTGTTCATGTTGTTGTTTTTGTTGCACCTACTATAGAGAAAATTCGTTGGGATGGCAAAGATGCTTAGGCGCATGCATTGATAGCTTTGTCTGTCAAACATGCCATTATTCCGCACATTCACTCTTGCAGAACAGCTAAGGATGCTTGGGATACACTTACCACGTTGTATCAGGCTAGGAATGAGGCTCTTGTTTCTTACCTTTGAAAACAATTGGAGAGTAAGCACATGAATGAAGGTGATTCTATGGACAATTTTCGCACAAAGATCAAGGACTTGAAAGAATAGTTGATTTCTACTCATGAAGTTATACTAGAAAGCTCACTTGTTTCTAAATGGTCTTCCCCACTGTACTATGGCCCCGTCAGCCTCTCCCTCTCTCTATCCCTCTCTCTCTCCCTCTCCCCTCCCATAGCCCACCTCTCGCCTCCACCCTCGCTTCCCTCTCCACCCCCACAGCCCCTCAGACCCCACCCCCCGCAGCCCCCTCAAATACCTCCCCTCCCTCTCTCTCTCTCTCTCTCTCTCTCTCTCTCTCTCTCTCTCTCTCTCTCTCTCTCTCTCTCTCTCTCTCTCTCTCTCTCTCTCTCTCCCCCAATGTAGCCCCCGCACCTCAAGCCCTCGCCTCGCCAATCCCTGCACCCCCTGCCCCGCCAGCCCCCGCACCTCAAGCTCCCGCCCCGCCAATCCCCGCACCCCCTTCCCTCTCTCTCTCTCTCTTTGTCTCTCTCTCTCTCTCTCTCTCTCTCTCTCTCTCTCTCTCTCTCTCTCTCTCTCTCTCTCTCTCTCTCTCTCTCTCTCTCTCTCTCCCCGACCCTGCACCCCGCTTTGCCACCTTTCCCCCTACGACCCCCCACATCCTGCCACCACCACCTCCCCCCCCCCCCACGACCCCCCCTCAAGCCCACGCCCTGCCAATCCCCACACCCCTGCCCCCATACAACCCCCTCCCTCTCTCTCTCTCTCTCACCCTGTAACCAACTCCGCCACTTTTCCCCCCGTGACCCCCCACATCCCGCCACCAACACCTTCCCCCCCATGACCCCCCTCAAGCCCCCACCCCACAGAAAAGGAAAAGCTACTGGTTGCACTATCTTTGAGATGATAAGAAGGTCTCCAGCGTCAATGAATAGAGGCGTTGGCCAGACTCTTTCAAATGTGCAGGGACATATCGAGCTAAAAGACATCAAATTCGCATGCCCATCAAGGCCCGAGGCTATTATCTTCCAGGATTTCTCTTAGAGGTGGGTGAAAAGAGGGGTCTAACCTCCAGATGGTCAAAAGCTACATGTGGGGTCATTTGAATATCTTGGGCAGCACAAAATGAGGATCTCAGCTTGTATGCAAAAGTGAATAGGAAAAGTGTAAGGGGTAAAAGTAAAAGTGGAGCAATGACTATTGTCGTCAACCATTCATGACGATTGGCTAATTTTTAGGATCCAATTCAAATCTAGTGGCATATTTCATCTACCCCTATAATTTTGGCGCAATCAATCGACGCACATTTAGTGGACGTGAGGAATCGGCACGGCACTGTTGGCCTATTGGAGCCTATAAAAGCAATGGACGTGTTCATTTGGGATAGACATATACATACGTACATAGAGGGGTCCTCTCTTTGCACTCTGTGGCTACAAGCCTACTGTAGGAAGTCACTCTATGGTGAGGATACAGAGCGTGGACTTCCGAGTGGAGGGAAAATAGCACTATAGTGTGAAGGAAGTGGCTTGGTTTTGTCATTCATTGTGAGTCAGTGGTATTTTTGGTGTTAGTGGTATTTTTGTGCTCTTCCCTTTGGAGCAAGTCATCCCACTTTGTATTGATCAGTACCAGTCTGCATCTAGTCATGTTCATTGTATGGATTGCATGAATCTCTTGTATTGATGTTGTTTAGCTCTGGAGTGGCATGCTAGCCGAGAGCATCAACTTTTGAGCATTTCTTTTGCCTATGTTGTAATCATCTTTGTGAACTAAGGAGTGGGTTCATTCTTTATTATTGCCATTGTCATTGATCTTCTCTCTGTATGTCTACATTTACTATACAATCATTATGATCTGCTAGCTCACGGAAATGTTAAAGGGTATACTTCCCTATGGAGGACCTCCCTTGAGTAGGTGAAGTACTCGAAGTGCATACTTTCTGCTCTTGTTAAAAGTGGAAACCTAGTACCTCCTCTACAGTTTGGCACGCACGGTGGGACCCTTGCATTTCTGTGAGAGGCCCTGCAGATAGTAAATAGTCCTATTTTTCAGTATTTTTGCCCTATTGCATTTGCAAATAGGAACATGACCCATACGCAAGCAGATAAGGAGCCTCTTCGTGTACGAAGGAGCTTTAACAAGTCAGTTATATCTTTGACTAGTGAACCTAGTTCCCCTCTACCCTCCTTGAATTTATCTATTGATTTGGGTGCGACACCACTGTCAAAGGAGAAGCATAGGAGAACATTAGATTTCTCCTCAGATATGTCAAAAGAAACACCAATACAAATGGAGGATCTCTCTCATTTACTCTCTAGACTCAATATCAAGTTCCCTACCTTCAAGGGACAAGCTTATGAGGATGCTCATGATCATGTGAGGAGGTTCATCTCCTTAATTATGCCGTGGACGAGGTCTGTAGAGTAGAGAGGATGCAATGCTGGTACTCTTCCCATCCACATTGGAAGGCCTTGCTGATAAATGGTACAGTCAATATGCAGATGTCCATTTTGCTACATGGGATGCTCTGAAGATGGCATTCTCACAGAAATTTCGACCTAGTGATTCCTCGGAAAGAGCTCTAGATCAGCTAGAGAACATAAGCTAAGATCAGGTGAATCCTTTCATGAACTTCACACTAGAACAAAAGCACTTGTTGCATGTCTCCCACATGCTCCAGGTGACTTCTTGGTTAAAAAATGGATAGAAAAAGCTCTACCCAGGTCATCTCAGCAGAAACTAGGTGAGTCTCTTAGATTGGATGCAACCCTCAATGATTTTGTTGCAGCAGCATCACGCATTGAAGAAGCTAGACAACATTTTGAAGGGGATACACAATCAAATTATGCTACAGAACTAGACCCTATTGGGCAACTGAGGAAGGAACTAGAGGCATTGAGAATGCAACAAAATCAACAAGAAGAGAAGGTCTTGCCACCACTGCATCGCATTGATCATGAAGTAGCCCAACTTCGCCGTGAGTTAGAAGATTTGCGGACCACTCATGATATAAGAAGGCAGATTTGGTGCACAATATGTAACAACAATGGACATTCCAATGCTAATTGTCCTAACAAGGTAAGCTGTCAATTTTGTGGAAAGGATGGTCATGAAGCTAGAGACTGTTACTACCTCAAGGGTACACAGCAACGAGGTAACCCTCAAGCTTTGGATTCATATTATGCTAGTACTTCAAATGCAACTAATAGAGAGGAAAATCATACGACGAAGCCTAGATATAATAGGCAATTGATGTGTTATCGATGTGGTGAGTATGGCCATATGCAAAATAGGTGTTCCCTTCCAGAAGATGCAACTTCTTGTCAACATTGTCTAGAGGCTAAGGATCACTATACCAAAGACTGCCCAAGAAGCCGTCCTGCTCCAATCCACATGATTGCACTCTCTCCACAAGAAGAAGTTATGACCACTCAGTCGTATGTTGTTTCATCCTTTGCAATGCCCATATTGATGACTAGAGCTAGACAAGCAGCATCAATCTGTAGAGAGGAACAAGAAGGACTCCAGGATAAAGAGGAGGAAAGGAAGGTTGGGTGGAAGGGCCAAGCAAACATTGAAAGAGCTTATGAAAGGATGGCTACTTCTCTAAGGGATCAACCAACAAGTCTGCAAGAAGACACTCATGAGATAAACATTGAACAGATCTTGAAAGGTATTCATCACAAGGTTAGTCTGTACGAACTCATAAAGATGGATTCAAAAATAAGGAGTGACCTATTAAAGATTATACAATCTGCTCACTTGATCCAATCACCTAGTATAGATGGTTTCATGGTTGAGTTTCCCCTTGCACCCTTCGTAGACTACCAAAGCTCAAGATTATCTGTTTGTATAAAGGATGAAGCTCTCACATGTGTGATCATAGATGGAGGCTCTGGTATCAATTTGATGCCAGATTTCACAATGAGGAAACTGAATTTGAGCCCCACTAAGGTGGCACCATTCATAGTTACACTAGCATATCAACATCGGGTTGCGCCTCTTGGCATTATTGAAAAGGTACTGATGGTAGTACAGGGTTGCCACTTTGTTCTAGATTTTTTTGTTATTGCACTTCCACAGGAGACTTCTTACCCTTTACTTCTAGGAAGACCTTGGCTGAGGCAAGCAAAAGCTTTGCAAGATTGGGGAAAAAACAAAATGTGGATTTCAACAAGCACCAATAGCCAACTGCAACTACATTTGGAAGAAGGATTCGACTCAGGGAAAACTACTGTGTATACTGTGGACACTCAGGTAATGCCCTCTCTACCCCAAGAAGAAGATACATTATTGAATTGGATGACGAAAAGTGTAGAGTGTTGCATGGTGGAAATCAATGATATAGAGGAAGAAGTCGCAGATGAAGGAGTTGCAGGAAAAGGCCATAAAATTCTCAAGGAGTTGGAGAATGAGAGTTTGCAGGAGAATACAAACGTTGTAGGGGCAACAACTATAGAAGTTTCAGAAAACAAAAGTTATGAGCCTGAATGCAGAGAAGATCTCCCCTTTTCGGATATACCTCAAGGATGGACCAGAGAACATATTGCAGAATATAAGCTAAATTCCACTCCTGCATATAGTGGAGATGATCTCCCAAGTAGGACCAATCCTGAAACATTGGTTCAAGAAGTAAATTTAGGGGATGAAGAGAATCCTCAAGTAGTCCACTTGGCCTCTTGGCTATGGCATTATCCCCCTTTATTGCAGAAGGTAACCTCTTTACTTTTTGCTTACAAAAATGTCTTCGCATGGTCCTACAAAGATCTAACAGTAATACGAGAGGAGCTTGGATTACACCGAATACCCTTAGTTGAGGGAGCCATGTCTGCAAGAAGTAGGCCGTATCGACTCAATCCAAAGTATGTAGAGGCGGTAAAATTGGAAATTACAAAAGGCACTTATGTCTATACTCGCATGGCTTTTGGGTTGAAGAATGCACCAGCTTCATTTAATAGAACAATGTATCTGATATTGGGCAAGTGGTTAACAACCTTTCTCCGCATTTTCATGGATGACGTTTCAGTGTCTTCAGGCATAGATAGAAGAGCAGCAGCTCAAGATTTCCATGATCATTTGGAAAATCTAAAGGAAATCTTTGAGCAATGTCTTAAAACAGGTTTGAAGGTAAATCCTACGAAATGTCATTTTTTGGTCACCAAGGGCACTCTTCTTGGTCACATAGTATCTGCTGAAGGGATAACGGTTGACCTTGCAAAGGTTACTGCTATTCTTTCCATGCCTATTCCACAAAGCCCAAAGGAAGTGAAAAGTTTTTTGGGCCATGCAGGATACCATAGAAGATTCATACGAATGTATTCACAAATAGCTAAGCCCTTGTCAAGGCTTACCAGTAAAAAGGTCCCCTTCTCATGGAGTGCTGAAGCTGAGAAAGCATTTTGTGAACTAAAATTGAGGTTATGTACTACTCCATTTTTAAGTGTTCCTAACTAGTCATTGGAGTTTCATGTGCATACAGATGCCAGTCTTCATGCTGTTGGTGCAGTTTTAGCTCAACCATCATCTCACAAGGTTGATAGACCTATCTCCTATGTCAGCAGATTACTCACCAAGGCAGAAAGGAACTACAGTACGACTAAAAGGGAAGGTTTGGCTATTGTATTTGCTCTTCAAAAGTTTCGGCATTACCTTCTCGATGTACATTTTATAGTCATATCTGACTATCAGCCTTTGAAGTACTTGATAAACAAGCCTAGAGTGGCCGGAAGGGTGTGGAGCTGGTTACTCCTGTATCAAGAATTTAACTTTGATATTCATATTAAGCCAGGAAGAGAGCACTACATGGCAGATCAAGTATCCAGGACCGCAATGAGCGAGAAGGCAACATGTATTAATGATGAATTGGTGGATAGTAATCTCTTCCTAGTAGCAACTCAGGCTAATTGGTATGATGGAATTCTCCATTTTCTCACTACGGGGAAACTCTCAGAACACTTGACACCTATAGAAAAGAGAAGATTGCTCCTTAAAACCAAACCATACTCACTTATAAATGGAAATTTATATAAATATTGTCACGATGATATCTTGAGAAATTGTATTTATCTAGAGGAGGTAAATCTTTTGCTAGAAGCTGCACACAGTGAAGGGCATCTAAAGGGGGAGGAATTGGCTCACAGAATCATCCACAAAGGACTATGGTGGCCTCATATCTACAGGGATGCGATCAAGTTTGATAAAGACTGCCACGTTTGCCAGAGATGTGCTCCTATGCCAACCAGATTGAATTTCCAACCATTAGTCATATCTACAGGATGGCTCCCATTTGAACGATGGGATCTTGATTTCATAGGACCAATTAGTCCAAGTGGTCAACTTGGGGGTAAGAAGTATATTTTGATGGCCACATGTTATGCAACTAAATGGATAGAGGCTAAAGCTACTGTGGACTGCACGGCTTTAACAGTAGCTAAGATTTTGTATAAACGTATTTTCTCAAGATTTGGTTGCCCACTCGAAATCACTAGTGATAGGGGGACACATTTTAAGAATCAATTGTGCCAATTCATATTTGACAGGCACAAGCTCTTCCATTAAAAGTCCTGTGCCTACTATCCAAGGGCAAATGGCCAAGCAAAAAGTTCCAATAAGATTTTGATTGGGTTGTTGTGCAAATTATCTTTTGATCATCAAAGCTTCTCGCCAAAAGCATTGATCGGTGCAATTTGGGCTTTCAGAACTACAAGAAGGGGAACCACTAGCGAGAGTCCATTTCACTTAGTATCTGGAAAAGAGGCATTAGCACCATTCGAATTTATTATCAAAAGAGAACTTGGATCCAAAACCATTGGAATTGAACCTCCCATCAGGAGACTGATGGCATTAGAAGAATACACAAAAGGAGCAATGCAAAAACTTCAGGTGACACAAGAAGAGCGCAAGAGAATGCTCGATAGGTATCTTAGATCCAATGAAGTACAGGAAGGATCCTTTGTTTTGGTGCATCAGATCCCAGTAGTTTCAAACAAATTGGCACCCAAATGGATAGGACCATATAGAGTGATAAAAGTATTAGCACATGGAGCAGTGCGTCTCGAGAATTTGCAGGGTAAGAGGGTACCCCTGGTCAATATCTCCAGGGTGAAGAAGTACCTGTGTTAAGTCAAATTGGAAGCACTTCATTCACTGTACATACCATATTTCATTCAGCGTTTGCAGTTTATTTTGGTCTTATTGAAATAAGCAAAATAAAAGAGGAATTGCACCGAGACGGTGCAAAGACTTGATGTGGAAATCTGTAGCGCGGCCCCATCAACCACTCCCTCTCTCTCTCTCCCCCTCCCCTCCCACAACCCACCTCTCGCCTCCACCCACGCTTCCCTCTCCACCCCCGCAACCCCTCAGACCACTCCCTCTCTCTCTCTCTCTCTCTCTCTCTCTCTCTCTCTCTCTCTCTCTCTCTCTCTCTCTCTCCCTCTCTCCCTCTCTCTCTCTCTCTCTCTCTCTGTCTCTCTCTCTCTCTCTCTCTCTCTCTCTCTCTCTCTCTCTCTCTCTCTCTCTCTCTCTCTCTCTCTCTCTCTCTCTCTCTCTCTCTCTCTCTCTCTCTCTCTCTCTCTCTCTCTCTCTCTCTCTCTCTCTCCCCCCCCTGTGCAACCCCCGCCCCGCCAATCCGCGCACCCCCTACCCTGCCTGCCCCCGCACCTCAAGCTCCCGCCCCGCCAATCCCCACACCCCCAACCCTACTAGCCCCGTACACCCTCTCTCTCTCTCTCTCTCTCTCTCTCTCTCTCTCTCTCTCTCTCTCTCTCTCTCTCTCTCTCTCTCTCTCTCTCTCTCTCTCTCTCTCTCTCTCTCTCTCTCTCTCTCTCTCTCTCTCTCTCTCTCTCTCTCTCTCTCTCTCTCTCTCTCTCTCTCTCTCTCTCTCTCTCTCTCTCTCTCTCTCTCTCTCTCTCTCTCTCTCTCTCTCCCCCTCCCCGCGCAGCCCCCGCACCTCAAGCCCCTGCCGCGCCAATCCCCGCACCCCCTGCCCCGCCAGCCCCCGCACCTCAAGCTCCCGCCCCCCAATCCCCACACCCCCTGTCCCGCAAACCCCCACACCTCTCTCTCTCTCTCTCTCTCTCTCTCTCTCTCTCTCTCTCTCTCTCTCTCTCCCCGACCCTGCACCCCACTCCGCCACCTTTCCCCCCGCGACCCCCCACATCCTGCCACCACCACCTCCCCCCCCCCCCCCCCATGACCCCCCTCAAGCCCCGGCCCCGCCAATCCCCGCAACCCTGCCCTGCCAGCCCCTACCTCTCTCTCTCTCTCTCTCATTCTCTCTCTCTATCTCTCCCCCCGACCCTGCACCCCGCTTTGCCACCTTTCCCCTTGCGACCCCCCACATCCTGCCACCACCAGCTCCCCCCCCCCCACGACCCCCCCTCAAGCCCACACCCTGCGAATCCCCACACCCCTGCCCCCATGCACCCCCCTCCCTCTCTCTCTCTCTCTCTCTCTCTCTCTCTCTCTCTCTCTCTCTCTCTCTCTCTCTCTCTCTCTCTCTCTCTCTCTCTCTCTCTCTCTCTTTCTCTCTCTCTCTCTCCGACCCTTCACCCCGCCTGCACCTCCCTCTCCCATAGCCCCCGCACTCAGCCACCTTTCCCCCCGTGACCCCCCACATCCAGCCACCACCACCTTTTGCCCCCCACGACCCCCCACATCCCACAACCCACTGCACTCCGCCACCTTTCCCCCTTGCGATCCCCACATCCCGCCACCGCCACCTCTCTCTCCGCGACACCCACGCCATCTCGCAGGCACCTCCAGCCCCCGCAAACGCCCACCCCTCCAGCCCCCGCACCCCCCGCCTTTCTCTCTCATCCTGCCAATCCCCAGCAAGTTCGTCTAGTTCCTCATTCACTAAGATCTCATTTCCTCGTAACGGGTTGTCGAAGGATGTAGATCTAACACTGAACTCAGATTTTCATGGTTCTGCCTGAGTTCATCAAGGCAACTACAAACGATTAATGCTAATGGGCTGCTTGGGGAAGGAAAGATGTTAAGGTGGTTGCGGTAAATGATCCTTTTATTGACACAAAATATATGGCTTACATGTTCAAATATGACTCTACTCACGGTGTTCACAAAGATGATATCAAAATTCTTGATGATTCCACCCTGGAAATAAGCGGTCATGCCATCAAGGTCTTTGGCAAGAAGGACCCATCGGACATCCCATGGAGTAATGCGGGTGCTGACTATGTTGTTGAAGCCTCGGGTGTACTTACTACCATTGATAAGGCTTTAGCTCACCTGAAGGGAGGCTTGGTGAAAGGTCTTGGCATGGGATCTATTTACCTTCTTCTCTACTCACCTGGGCTCTTCTTCTATGGTTTGTTGGACGAATGGTGTTAAAAGGTAGCATAGAGGGGGGACTAGCATTTGTTATCATATTGAACGCAGTTGTTGGGGACATAGAAATAGGATAAGCATTTCCCAACCTAACAGCATTTGGAAAAGGAAAAGCTATTGGTTGCACTATCTTTGAGATGATAAGAAGGTCTCCAGCGTCAATGAATAGAGGAGTTGGCTAGACTCTTTCAAATGTACAGGGACATATCGAGCTAAAAGACATCAAATTCGCATACCCATCAAGGACCGAAGCTATTATCTTCGAGGATTTCTCTTACAGGTGGGTGAAAAGAGGGGTCTAACCTCCGGATGGTCAAAAGCTACGTTTGGGGTCATTTGAATATCCTGGGCGGCACAAAATGAGGATCTCAACTTGTATGCAAAAGTGAATAGTAAAAGTGTAAGCGATAAAATTAAATGTGGAGCAATGACTATTGCCGCCAACCATTCATGATGACTGCCTAATTTTTAGGATCCAATTCAAATCTAGTGGCATATTTGATCTACCCCTCCAATTTTGGGGCAATCAATCGGTGCACATTTAGTGGACGTGTGGAATCGACAAGGCGCTCTTGGTCTATTGGAGCCTATAAAAGCAATGGACTTGTGTTCATTTGGGACACACATATACATACGTACATACAGGGGTCCTCTCTTTGCACTCTGTGGCTACAAGCCTACTGTAGGAAGTCACTATGTGGTGGGAAGACAGAGGGTGGGCTTCCTAGTGGAGGGCAAATAGCACTATAGTGTGAAGGAAGTGGCTTGGTTTTGTCATTCATTGTGAGTCAGTGGTATTTTTGGTGTTAGTGGTATTTTTGTGCTCTTCCCTTTGGAGCAAGTCTTCCCACTTTGTATTGATCAGTACTAGTCTGCATCTAGTCGTGTTCATTGTACCCATTGGATGAATCTCTTGTATTGATGTTGTTTAGCTCTGGAGTGGCATGTTAGCCCAGAGCATCAACTTCTGAGCATTTCTTTTGCCTATATTGTAATCATCTGTGTGAACTAAGGAGTGGGTTCTTCCTTTACTATTGCCATTGTCATTGATCTTCTCTCTGTGTGTCTACATTTACTGTACAATTATCGTGATCTGCCAGCTCACGGAAATGTTAAAGGGTATACTTCCCTAAGGAGGACCTCCCTTGAGTAGGTGAAGTACTGGAAGTGCATACTTTCTACTCTTGTTAAAACTGGATACCCTAGTACCTCCTCTACCCCGACTCATATTAGAGTTTCTCTTCTACTCTTCATTTGATGATGAAAGGCAATCCAAATGCCTTGTCATTTGAGGAGCTAGTCTTTTTTTGATTGCAGGAAGACTAATCTAGGTAGAACAGGTCTATTATGCATGTTGCAGATCAAGCTTTCCTAGTTAGTCAGAAGGGCAAAGGAAAATGGAGCTCTTCTATTAGTAAGCAAAAATCTTCAAATGCTGCACATTTGAAGAAGGCAGACAAAGATGAGAAGATATCAAAAAAGCAAAAATTGTTTTGCAAATAGAGTAAATCAAATGATCATGTCATCAAGAGTTGTCCAAAAGTGGCTACTAAAGAGGCAAAGAAGAAAGAGGCTCGAATGGTTGTTCCAGAGGCCTCTACACTAGAAACAGAGTCTACTAAGCTTGTGCAAGAAGAAGAATGGGCATTTACTACTGCTTGCAGTTTTGACCCATCTTCTCATGAGCAGTGCATGTTTGCAATAGACTCAGATGTTTGGTACTTTGATAGTGGCCACCAAACATATTACCTTGTATCGTAGTTTCTTCTCTTCACTAGAGCCTACCCCTACAAGGAATACACTTACATGTGCCCACAACTCCTATCTTGTTATGGGAGTTGGTAAGATCATTTTGACTACTATTGATGGTAGTTGTTTCACTTTGTCAGATGCTTTGTTTGTGCTAGGGATCAAGAAAAATTTGTTATGAGTTTCTGCATTAGCCAAGATTGGCTTGGTTGTGAAATGTGTTGATGATGGATGCACAGTTCATGATCTGTCAAATGGTGACATCATTATTGCTTTTGGCATTTTATGTCCTTGGTTGTATAATCTCATAGACTATGAAAGATCTGTAAATGATTTGGCATGTGCACTACATGATTCTCAGGCTATGTCAGATGCAAAGCTTTGGCATGCACCCTTTGGTCATCTAAATTTTGCTTGTTTGCTACACCTACAAAAATCTTAATTGGTGTCCTCTATGCCCAAACTTGAGGCACCCTATAAGCATGTATGCGAAGGCTATATTTTGGGCAAAATGCAACGTTCTTCCTTTCGAAAAGATGGTTCAGTTTGGGCTACTCAAAAATTATAGCTTGTACATAGTGATGTTAGTGGTCCTATGCAGACACCTTCTTTTGGGAACTATCTTTACTTAGTGGCTCTCATGGATGACTTTTCCAAGCATGCATGGGTATATCCATTGAAGGCAAAGTCCAAAGTGTTTATGTGCTTCAAACAATTTCTACTTTTGGCTAAAAATTTGTCAGCATGTAAAATGGACACCCTCCATTCTCATGGAGGGGGGGAATATATGTCTCCTGACTTTAATACATTTTTGGCTGAACATGGGATAAAACATCAGTGTATAGTGTCATATACACCTCAACAAAATGGAGTTGCTGAATGAAAGAACAGGTTGGATGATAAAGTAGTAAAATGATTTTTGTTGGGTACAATTCTCAAATTAAAAGTTATCATTTGTATCATCCATAGACTAAACACATTTTGGTTAGCTTTGATGTTGTTTTTATGGAAGATGCTATTCAACCATTGCTTTCATGTACTAAGGAGACATCTGTTAGCTCCAAAGACATGTATGATACTTTGCTACCTCTTTTAACAGGTGGACAATCTAGTGCTAGTCCTAATGAGGCAACTTCTTGGCCTTTGCAGATTTCATGTGATGATCCAAATCATACCATTTGTGATGCAGATTTACATGGTGCACTTGTTGATGAGAGAGGTTTTATATTGAGGAGGTTCTCATAGTGCCTCTTTTGCATAAGATTTATATGCTATGGCTGCCTCTAGTCTTTGTGATGAGACTGAACCTATTTTGTTTGATGAAGCACAAAATTCTAAACATTGGAATATGAATATGATGATATCATGAAAAATGGTGCCTGAATATGAATATGATGCTATCATATTTATATTCTGGAATGGAATATGAATATGATGCTATCATGAAAAATGGTGCCTGATCTCTATGTGACTTTCCTCCTGGCAAGAAGGCCATTGGCACTAAGCGGCACATTGATCTCACTTCATGTATGTGTAGTCCACTACACTTTCCTTGTATCATATGTTCATTAGCATATACATTTTCATACATTTCTTCAAGTACAGTTGTGTCTATTGTTCATTGCTACATATTCATCATTATAATGATTTTGAGCAATCAATTTCTCTATGTATACTTGATCATTTGCTACACTTTACATTTTGATAGTTAGAGTACAGTATCTAGTGTTCACATATCAATTTTCATCAAGTTTGATCTAGCCGATCTCGAGATATGAAGTAAGGATGGTGACTATGTTTGCGCAAGTTCTAGATCCTCAAAAGTTGGGATGACCTCCCTGACTACACTGATGTTTTATCCCACAGTCAACCAGAAATGCATTAAAGTCAGAAGACATATATTCTCCCCTTGATTAGAATGTAGTGTGCCCATTTTACATGTTGATAGATTTTCGATAAAAAACAGAAACTGTTTGAAGAACATAAACACTTTGGACTTTGCCTTCAATGGATATACCCATGCATGCCTAGAAAAATCATCGATCAAAGTCACGAAGTAAAGATAATCCTCAAAAGAAGGTGTTTGCATAGGACCAGAGACATCACTATGTACAAGGTGCAATCTTTAAGTAGCCCAAACTAAACCATCTTTTGGAAAGGAAGAATGCTGCATTTTGACCAAAATATAGCCTTCACATACATGTTTACCGGGTGCCTCAAGTTTGGGCAAAGAGGACACCATGTGAGATTTCTGAGCAAACTAGCAGAATTGGGATGACCCAAGTGTGCATGCCAAAGTTTTGCATCTTACATAGCATGAGAGTCATGTACTGCACATGCCAAATCATTTAGAGATCTTTCATAGTCTATGAGCTTATACAACACACGACATAAAATGTCATTAGCAATAATGATATTGCCATTTGACAGATCATGAATTGTACATCTATCATCAACAAATTTCATAACCAAGCCAATCTTGGCCAATGCAAAAACTGATGACAAATTTTTCTTGATCCCTCGCACAAACAAAGCATCTGCCAAAGTAAAAGAACTACCATCAGCAGTAGCTAAAATGATCTTACCAACTCTCATAACAGGATAAGAGGAGTTTTTGGCACCTGTAAAAGTATTCCCTCTAGGGGTAGGCTCGAGTGAAGAGAAGAAACTACACTGCAAGGTAATATGTTTGGTCCCCCCACCATCAAAGTACCAAACATCTAAGTCTACTGCAGACATGCACTGCTCATGAGAAGATGGGTCAAAACTGCAAACTATAGTAAATGACCATTCTTCATCCAGCACAAGATTAGTAGACTCTATTTTGGGTGTAGAGGCCTCTTCAACAACCATTCAGGCTTCTTTCTTCTTTGCTTCTTTAGCAGCCAGTTTTGGAGAGTATTTGCAAAACAACTTCTACTTTTCTAATTTCTTCTCATCTTTATCTTCCTTCTTCGAATGTGTAGCATTTGCAGATTCTTGCTTACTAGTAGAAGAGTTACATTTACCTTTGCCCTTCTGACTAGTGAGGAAAGCTGTTCTCCCTAGACTGATCTTCCAACAATAGAACAAAGACTAACTCCTCAAATGACAAGGCATTCGGACTACCTTTCATCATCAAACAAAGAGTAGAAGCAAAACTCTGATATGAGTCAGGATGACCATTCAGACCGATCTACACAAGTGAGCTATCTGGTATAACTTCATCAGTAGAAATCAATTGTTCTTTCAAATCCTTGATCTTTGTGAGAAAGTTGTCCAAAGAATCACCTTCATTCATGTGCTCACTCTCCAATTGTTTTTGGAGGTAAGCAACAAGAGCCTCATTCCTAGCCTAGTAGAATGTGGTAATTGTATCCCAAGCATCCTTAGTTGTTCTGCAAGAGCAAATGTGAGGAATAATGGCACGTTTGATAGACAAAGCTATCAATGCATGTGCATGAGCATCTTTGCCATCCCAATGAATTTGGTCTATAATAGGTGCAATAGAGCAGCATGACCAGGAATTTACAGAATATCATTATCTTTGACACCAGCAACATCAGCTCCAGCACCTATCTTTGCAGTGCCTGTACTCACAGGTGTAACATGACGTCTTTCAACACCCTGCACAATATTCCATAGTCCTTTTCCGACCAATACATGACGCATCATATAAGCCCATAATGGGTAGTTGGTACCATCCAACGTATCTTGAACAACCAACATCCGGAATACATCACTGCTTTCTGCAATGGCCAGTGACTAAATTACCTTAATGCAAAAAATTGACTGTATCTCAAAACATTGAACAAAACTGCTCGGACAAATTTCACTAAACATGTATTGACTTCGAGACGCTTATACTCATGAATCGAAACTAGTACATACATTTGGCGCAAAAAGACAAAATAGCCTACACAAGCACTACGATAGTGCATTCGGAGGTCGAAACGAGCTCATATCATGATTTTTGCTTTCTTGATCTCTAAAACACCCTGAGTATAGAGAGGTGTAGACAATGCCCTAGATGAAGCACGGACCTACTCTAATACCAATTGTTGGAGTTAGACATCTACGAAAGCACATGAACAACACAAGGAAGAAGAATCTTGGAGCACAATGCACAATACTGAATGTATTACCACTAGAATGTACAAAGATAAGTAGCCCATTAGGGCAATACGTGTATATACAAGCCAGGGGAATAAAACCTCCTAAAGAGGGAAAAAAATGCCCCGATAGTCCTAGAGTGTTCACACACATCACTACCTAAATATATTAGCATGAAAGAATGAAATAATCCAAAATACACCCTAAAGCATGAATGTCCGCAATGACACTCTCACACACCTCTACCTATTAAAACAATGATTTTTGTGAGTTACGTTGAAATGGATGCAGGAATGTGCTAATAATTTAGTTAGATGCAATGATTGATATCAATGAAGATTATTTTGGTTAAATATTAACATACATGGAGAGACAAAATGTCACCAAAACATGTTATTTGATTACCTTCCCTCTCTATAGAGACAAGGGCTACACTTCACTTCAAGCATAAATTGCACAGTATTGTATAGACAAAATACCAAAGAAATGAGCAAACTTTGAGAAACTATATTACCTACTACCAAGCCATAAAATATAATAAATGGATGCAAGATTAAGTACAAATTCTGGATACAAATTAAAGATAAGTAGACTAGTTACTACCAACATAGAAAGATATATAGTTGTGATATCAAATTCAAATTAGATGTTGAGGTTTGTTTTGGATAGTTTAAGAATCGACTTGGCATCAACCATTGAGTACTTGAACCTCCTAAGGTTCAACCTTGATTTCCAACATTGCCCTCCAGCTTCAACTTTTGATCTAGGTCAACCATGCTAATGCCTTTTTTGAATTCTAATGTCTTTGTGATGTCTAAAGCTTTGATGAGCATATAGACACATTGAATCATGTAATTATATGTTGAACTTGGACCTCCTTTGAAAGAACTTTGTCCTTGATGTAGTAATATTGTACCTCTATGCCTTTGCTCATAGTAGGGAACATAGGATTGGGAAATAGGTAAACACTAGTCATATTATCAAAGTGAATGTGGAATGGTTGGATTGGCAAAATTAGATTTTCATAATATTATTTACCCCTATATCACCTTGGCTAATCCTCTACAAGCAGCTTTAGTTGATGCCATGATGTAGGTGCTTGCATAAGACCATATAGGTCCCTCTTAAAAAATGTTTCAATTCACGTTTATCTTAAAACACTAGAGGTTGATCCATGTTTTGCGACCTCCATTAGCTATTCCTTGAGGAAATCATTCTTCTGATCTAGTTCAAAAAGGTTCCAGCCTTTGCTTGTTGTAATTTTTATCAATCATTTCATGGTTTTCATCTTTGCAAAATTATAAATGTCTCTTCAAACTCAATATCAAAGATTTTATCAAATTGCATTGTTAAGAGCCTTGCATTGTACCTCAAATGATATCAACTTGATTTCCTTTGTAAAGGCATTCAAACCTCTTACATATCTTCTTGCCATTCATTGTCCTTTTTTGCATCTTCAAAACATCTTGGCTATGGAACTTCAACTACCTTATTCATGTATGCATAATGTGACTCTTTCAATAGTCTGATTTTTCACTTCTAAATTTATTTCATCTCCATTTTTGGGTATGGAACTCATTTTTATATGTTACTTGATCTCTCCTTTCTCCATATTCTTCCCAGTATTTTGCACATTATATAGATCTATATAGATAATCTCATGTTCTTCGATTCCTCTAGTCTTGCTTTACCTTTAATGCTTTTATCAATTATCGGACATGACGTAGGATGTTCGCAACTTCATGGTGAGTGTCTTTGGATGCTTGTTTCACTTGATTGTTCAAGTCCACTAAGACCCATGCTCAATGGTTCTTCATCTTCACTATGTGCTCCATCTTCACCACCTTCATTATCATGCATATATACCTTTGTCGTATACCATATGTCATGTTAATTATGCTTAGAGAAATGAGAAATCATGTGATCATGAGTGTTCTTTGTACACGTTTTTTTCAATTGATCCACATGGATTGTGTGAAGCTTCTCAACTTTTCAAATAAACACAATAACTTCTCAAATAAACACGAAAAACGTTATAAGAGGAGCAATTACTCTCACGAGGAAGGAGATAAGGAAGAGAGCTCACGCACACACTCTCACTCTCAAGGAGAAGCACACACAGAGATTGAGGCAAGGAAGAATGATCTTCTTCTTCTTCTTCTTCTATTACATAAAAGGAACATACAAGAATGACCTAAAAACAAGAATACAACAAGTGCAATGTTTAAAGATCCGTACATAAGGAAAAAACCTAATGTCCGCAAATGAGTGAGCTGGCAAAAACAAATGTGCCATCACTCTCGGTAGATAAATCTAATAAAGCTTAATGAAGTATCCCTGACATATACCTGCATGACCACTATACATGTGAGAGAAACGAAAAACTGGTACGTGTCATCCTAGATCATCACATGTTGAGCTTGATATCTCAACACTCCCCGTCAAGCTCAACGCCATATCCTGTACTTTAAGCATCTCCTAAAACTTCTTCAACTTCTCAGCTCCAAGTGCTTTGGTGAAAATATGAGCAACCTGCTCATCTATTCTCACATAAACAAGATCAATATCACCTGCTAATACCTTCTCTCTAATGAAGTGATAATGTACCTCGATATGCTTTGTTCTAGCATGGAAAACAGGGTTCCGTGCTAACTGTATGCTGCTAAGATTATCACAATAGATACTGATAGGCTTTTGCACTTCCACACCTAAATCTACAAGTAACATCTCTAGCCATGATGCCTCACATGCTGCCATTGCAGCACCTCTATACTCAGCCTCTGTACTCGAAAAAGCAATAGTGGGTTGCTTCTTACTACTCCATGTAATAGCTGCACCTCCAAGTGAAAAAAGAAATCCACTAGTAGATCTTCTATCTGCAGTACTACTAGCCTAATCTGCATCGGTGTATCCATGAACATGCAAATCTACACCAGCTTCATAAAACAATGCATAATCCAAAGTAGCACTCACATAACGTAGAGTGTGCCTCAGAGCATCCAAATGTGGCTTCCTGGGAACGTGCATAAACTGAATTTCAAGTCCAACACTATAACTTAGATCAAGTCTTGTAATTGTGAGATATATAAGACTTCCCACAATTTTCCTGTACATAGTAGCATTTTCCAATGCTTCACCTAATGTAGTATCCAATTTCAAATTCTGATCTAATGGCATAAAAATTGGCTTACAATCAGCCATACCATACTTTTGTAGCATATTCAAGGCATATTGCCTTTGTGACATCCATATACTTGTTTCTGTATGTATAAACTCAATGCCCAAGAAATAGCGTAGCATACCAAGATCTTTCATGTTGAATTCCTGCATAAGAAGTTTCTTTACCTCTTTGATGCTTTCTTCATTATCACCACCTACAATCAGGTCATCAACATAAATAGCCACAATAGTGATGCCATCATCAGCCTTCCTTGCATATAGTGAGTGATCTACATCACACATAGAGAACCCAATGCTGGTTAAGTAATCAGCAACCTGCAAACATATTCTGGATGCTTTGAATCTTCATATCCTTATGGCTGGTCCATATATATTTCTTCCTGTAACTCACCATGTAGGAAAGCATTCTTCACATCCATCTGATGTAAAGTCCATCCTTTTGCTGTAGCTAATGCAACAAGTGTTCTGATAGTAGACATTTTAGCTACAGGGCTGAATGTTTCCTCATAATCAATGCCATATGTTTGTGCATAACCTTTAGCTACCAATCGTGCTTTATACTTGCTTATGCTACCATCGGCATTATGCTTTACCTTGTAAACCCATTTGCAGCCTACGGGTTTCTTTCCTTGCAGCCTACGGGTTTCTTTCCTGATGTACAACAGCAGTCGGAGTTCTGTTCGTGATGTATATAGCAGTATGCATAGCTTCTACCCAATAACAATCAGGCATATTCTTCTCAGCCATTAAGGCTCTTGCTATTTCTGCAATATGTCTATTTTTGCGTTCAGCAACGCCATTCTGTTGTGGTGTGTACTTGCACGAAAACTAACGTCGAATTCCAAGATTTTTTAGAAAAGTGCTGAACTCATTTGACATGGATTCACCTCCTCCATCAGATCTTAATGTCTGAATGTACTTACCTGTCTGCTTTTCCACCATAACTTTAAAATTCTACAAGTGAGTGAACACCTTGCTCTTCTCTTTCATGAAATATAACCATACTTTGTGTGTACGATCATCAATGAAAGTAACATAAAACTTGCAACCACCCAGAGATGTGGTCTTTGCTGGACCCCAAACATCTGTATGTACTACTTCTAGTACATTCTCACTAACATGCTTGTCATGTGGAAATGATGTTCTTGACTATTTACCAAATTGACATGCTGCACATACCTTTTGCATTTCTGCAACTTTGAAATTTGGTAGTCCATGGACAATCTCCTTTGACTGCATTAGTTTCAACCTTTGCAAGTTTGCATGTCCAATCCGTTTGTGCCATATCTCTATATCTGCAATAAGTCCTACACCTTTTGCAAACATGGCTTCATTCATTTCAAGAATCTTCAAATTTAAGGTGAACATCCTACCCACATGCAACACATCAGCAAGATGTTTTACCTTCTCGTCCTCCATAGACAATGCTATGTTTCCTATATGCTCAATAGGATGTCATGTATCATCACCTGTTTCAACATATCCACGAACTGGCATTTTCTACAAACTACTAAACCATTCTGCATGACTAGTCATGTGATTTGAAGCACCTGAATCAACGTACCAGACATTATCATTCGATTTTGAAACACCAGCAGACATCGTATTCATCATGTGATGTTGAACCATAAGCAGCTTCTCAGAATCATCTGCACTTGTGGATGCATAGTTGTTTTGCTGCCTTCTGTTATTTTGATTCTTCAACCTGCAATCACGTTCAAAGTGTTCAGGTTTACCACAATTCCAACATCCTTTACTATCATTACCTGAATCATTTCTTTGGAAATTTTTGCGACCTCTTTGGCTCCCCCTGCCTCGAAACTGTCCTCTTCCTCCTGCATGATTCTGTTGTTGACTTTGGTCTTGGTTACTGTTTCCTCTTCTACTTCCAAAACCTCTAGCTCTACCTCTTCCTTTCGTGCTCCTTGATTCCATTCCTCATATGCTCTTAATTGTTCTGCAGTCCGATTCCTTTCTCGTAACTGCGGAGCATTTTCATTCTCTCCTTTGATGTACTTCCAGTAGCCTTTTCCCATCAAGAAATTCGTCATTCTGAATCTCTAAGCATGGAAATTGTTCTTCTCCAGCTTATCGCTCATAAGCTGAGTCATTCCATCTCCGTTTGCCATTTCTGCAGCAATTCACAACACTGCAAAACACTACAAGCAGCACTTCTGCTTGAACACTATCGCACTATGACGTGACAGTTCGATCTAAAAAAAACACAGTTTTCGTGTATCAACAGTACACGGAATCACTTGAAATCCTGGATCTCGAATATATGAGTGTCTTCAAACACAAGGCAAGTTACAGTTTCTGAAACTAACTTGGTTTTTCTATGGGCCCCACCTTGCGAGCTCGAAACGGAGGTCGAGATGGCTCCAAAACTTCGATCTGACAAAAACGAGTGAAATTGTGTTTTCTCTACGCCTTGCTACATACTCTTCACCGTCGCGTTCTCCACGAGCTCTCTACAGCCATGTTGGCTCTGATACCATGTCACGAGGAAGGAGATAAGGAAGAGAGCTCACACACACACTCTCACTCTCAAGGAGAAGCACACACACAGATTGAGGCAAGGAAGAATGATCTTCTTCTTCTTCTTCTTCTTCTTCTTCTATTACATAAAAGGAATGTACAAGAATGACCTAAAAATAAGAATACAACAAGTGCAATATATAAAGATCAGTACATAAGGAAAAAACCTAATGTCCGCGAATGCGTGAGTTGGCAAGAAACAAATGTGCCATCATTCTCGGTAGATAAATCTAATAAAGCTCAATGAAGTATCCCTGACATATACCGGCGTGACCACTATACATGTCAGACAAACGAAAAACTGGTACGTGTCATCCTAGGTCATCACATGTGGAGCTTGATACCTCAACAATTACGTGGCCCAAAAATGTTTTGGTTTTATAGAGGGGCATTTATGGGGTCCTACATAAGTTACTTTTATTTCTAGAAACATGTTTTTTCTCAGATTTATTGATGATTATAAAATAACATTTTGGCTATGTTTCATGAGATGGAAGTAAAATATATTTGGGATTTTCACGACATTGAAAGGCCAAGTGGAGGACGAAAAAAATAGATATATATCAAGACACTATCTAATGGAACCAACGAGTACTTCTCCAAGTGGTTTATGAAATCCTTCAAAATAAATATGATCAAAAGGCAACTCACATGTGCGTATATGTCGTAAGAAAATGGCATAGGAGAGAGAAAGAATAGACCAATTTTAGAAGTAGCTATATGCATGCTAAATTATGTGAATGTTCCACTCTTCGATTCGCTGAGGCTGCTACAAAAGTGATGTACCGTATCAATGGATTTATAATCTCTACAGCGCATCATCTATCTCCTATAGATGCTTATTTTGGTGAGATTCCAAAACATCAGCTAAGAATATTTGGGTACATTTTAAATGTCCATATACAACATACATGAGAACCAAGATGGAACCAGGATTTAAAAATTTTATTTTTATTAGTTAGTTCCCGAAGAAGATATATACGAATGTTCTTACCCCCTAATCAAGGAATAAGGATGCTCTATAAATGTGATCTTCAATGAATTATGGAATGGTATATTGATAAGAGCAAAGATGTGTAGAGAGTACACATGTAGAAGCAAAATGAAACAACATTGTACTCAAAAAATAAAAGAGTGTGAGAGATTGAAAGTAAGTAGACCAAGAAATGGGTAAGGCCACATGGCTTAAAAATGATATTGCCAATAGCATGGATTAGGCTCTAGAATCATTAAAACTACTACAAAGTGGGTGAGAGGCCGTACTTATATTGAGTTGGAGAGGCTTTCCAAAGTACGTCACATGTCGGATAATTCCTCTTGAAGGAGAATGAATACAGTTGAAGAAGCAAATTGTAAGGTACCAAAGTGCAATGAGATACAATATAAAATGATAAGAAATAGAATGTCTTCTGGATACAAAATCAAGCTGCACTCATGTGAATACAAATGGAAATGAGGTAGAGGAAATCATATCCTCGTTTGTGATATTATAAAAAATTCCACAACCAAGTCTCATGGATCAAAATTTGGCTTAGGGTACAAAGAGAATAGACAATTTCTTTCACTCTTTTGATCATTTTTGCAAAGAGAAGGTGCACGTTTGTAGATAGGTCTCTTTCTCTATCTCACTCTCTCTCGTGTGTTCTTTAGGAGGAGAAATGTGGGGCAGAGTTGATTTCATGTCTCTCGTGGTGGAAGTTGACTACAACGACGCTTTTGGCATCAATCTTGAGTAGGAGTTTTCTTGGACTCCTTTTCCATCTCAAAGTCCTCACGTGGACTGGATCTCGACAATGATCACTTTTTTAGCTTCTTGGGCTCAAAGTAAAAGATCCCATCCTTTGCTATGTCAACCTTGGGAATTGCTACTCATTCAGCACAGCGATCCCTTCGATCCGATTCAAGGAAAGGAGTCTGTCACATCTGAACGAAGAAATAACCAATAATTCTTAAAGGAGGTAAGCATTATGAAGCGATGGCACCCAAATGTTTATAAACACTATTGAACATTGAAATACATCACCACAATATAAAACATAGTGAGAATCAGCTCTTCAAAAGCGTTCATACACACTTCAACATACAAGATTGACCACAAAAATAGACGAATTGACAAACTCAAGGGTGAGAAAAAGTGTTGGGAATGGTGGGAGGGTGGAAAAATGCAAGAAATTGTGCGAAGGTGGGAAAATGGGTGAAATGAGGCTCAAAAAGAATTTTAAAGGATGATGGCAAAGGGTTTCTCCCAATAAGTGCAAAGCATAACCACCAAGCACAAGAACCACCGCCACCACCACCGCCACCACCACTGCCACTAGAAAGACCATCAAAGGAACCACCAATATGTACACCTATGGCTCTGATACCATGTAGAGAGTACACATAGTGAAGAAACATGAAAGGAAGAGTGTCCCACAAAATGAAAGATAGTGGGAGACTCAAAGTGACTAGACCAAGAAATGGTCGAATTCACATGGATTAGACATGATCTTTGCAAGAGCATGGGTTAGATGCCACAAGCTTCTTACCTAGTACAAAGTAGAGTAGAGGCCCTCCTTATATTGAGTTGGAGAGGGCTCTCCAAAGTACATCATATGTGGGATATTTCCCCTTGAAGAAGAGTCAATAAAATAGTAAAAGCAAATGGCAAGGTGCCCAAGTACAATGAGATACAATATAAAATGACATGAAATGGAGTGTCTCCTAGATACAAACTAGAGATGCGCTCACGTAGATATAAATTGAAATGAGGTAGAGCAAGTTACATCCTCAAAAATATGGAATTCTTGAAGATGATTGTGATGACTATGCAAGTAATGATGATTATATTATGTAGCAAACAAGCAATCATATTATAGTTCTAGAAGCTTCAACATTACTTGGAGAAAGATTATCATGGAGGAGGATAATTATAGCATATTTATGATCCTGAACTCACACTCCATGTCTAATTGACATGGCCAATGATGCAATATCGAGAGTGCCTCGAGACGAGTTATAGAGGGACGATGTATCCATTGAAGAGGATTAAGTATGATAGTTTTGTTGTTTAATATTAACTTTGCATATACGATATGGGTAGGAAAGGATAAATAAGCTAAAATATATAAGAAGGGTAGCTCAAACAAAGAATGACAAGATGTGATGAATGAAGAAATCAAAGCTATCAAGGACAACAATGCATGGGAACTTCTACATATACATTACGTATGAAGGTACTTTCCAAAAAATGGATCTTCATAGTGAACGATAAATTCTTACTCAAAACTAATTATGTGGAAATGTTTGCTAGGTTATCAAGGATTCACATAAATCCAACGTATAGAAAATGAAAAAAACGGTGGTCCAGTCCCAAAGACGGGTACATTTAAAACCTTGTTTTCTATGAAGGCTCGAAGGAGGTCGCCCACATACTACTTGGATACCAAGAACGCATTCTTGAATAGCGATTGGCGGGAAGATTGGTATGAACAAAATAAGCATCTAATTTCTTAAGGGTTAAATATGGTTTTCTATGGGGTCAAGCAAGAACCAAGAACTTGGAATCAAAGTCTTGTTGAATGCCTTGCAAATAAAGTCCTTCATTTTATATCAATAAATATGAAGAGAGCATAGTGTATGTCAGTATATAAGAGGCAGATAATCTAATTATTTCAAGCAATGATTTTCTAGATATCAAATATATCAAACGAAAGATTGGAATGGAGTTTGATATTTCGTAAACTAGGGATGTATTAATTCTTAGGTACAGAATTGATTCAGAAAGAAAAACATATCTACTTGAACCCCTCGGAAATACCTAATAGGGTTTTTTCTCTATGAACCCCTCGGAAATACAGAATTATAATAGGGTTTTTTCTCTATGAACCCCTCGGAATACCTAATTCCTTATATGGAGTTAGAGTGCTCTCATAATTTATGCATTCTCCAATAAGTAAACTAATGAATGTAATGAAATAGATGCTTAAAAACGTAAAGTACAAAATTATGTTTGCTTTGCCTTACCTTTTGATAAATATTTGGAACTGAAACGATATAGTCATATCAACTACGCATGTTACAAAGAGGATAGAAGGTCTTCATCACGACACGTATTGCTGATAGGGAGAAAACCTACGTGTTTGAGGTCAGAAAACGAATTCTGGAATAACATTATCCTCAATAGAAGTTGAGGATAGAGCTCAAGCTCTTTCCACGTCTTATTTCATGTGACTTAAGAAGTCCTAGCTGATTTCAATGTGTAGGTTCGTAAACGTATTGAGAAAAATATCACTCTTGCACTTGACTAACAATCCTATGTTTCCAGATAAGAGTAAGGATATTAAATTTCATTATGACTATGTCATACAAATTTATAAAGAAAAAAGTGTTCGGGATGGTGGGAGGGTGGAAAAATGCAAGCAATTGTAGGAATGTGGGAAAATGCGTGAAATGAGGACCAAAAAGCATATTAAAGGATGATGGAAAAACGTTTCTCCCAATGAGTGGGGAGGATAACCACCAATCTATAGCACCACCACACCACCACTAGAAAGACCACCAAACGAACCACCAAGATGTCCAACTATGGCTCTCATACCATGTAGAGAGTACACACACTGAATAAAAGTGCAAAGAAGAGTGTCTCACAAAATGAAAGAGAGTGAGAGGCTCAAAGTGAGTAGAACAAGAAATGGTTAAACTCACATGGATTAAAAATGAGTTTTGCAAGAACATGGGTAGAATCTACAAGCTTCTAACCTATTAAAGTCGATTGCCAAATTTGAAGAAAAACTCTAAAAGCAAAGACAGAATAAAAGGCGAAGACACTACTGTTAAGAGTTTGTAAGGTAGGTGGAAACACAAGAGTACTTAACTTCTACATGACACCAAAAGTATTTTTTAATGTTATTTTTTTGAGATATTAAACAATGTAATGTAAGTTCTATAGCTTAGGTAGCCAAAATCAGCTCATTTCGCAAATATAGATTTTTCACACAATCATCTTCCTAGAGTCATTACTCACTTTAAATGTTACTACTGAATAAATAACTCATTGCAAAGCTTATCTTCCACAATATTTAGATCAATCAAATATCCAATTAACTTAATACAATATAAGAGAAATATTTCTAACACTATAACCCAAATGTATTCAAAATCTAATTTTGAAAGTAGTCTCTCTTTAGCTAGTAGGGTTTCTAAGTCGAACGAGACCATTTTTAGTGAACCATAGCTTGTTAGATATTAAGAAAATTCTAAATCATTAAAAAAATTGTCGCACATTTATAAGATTATTGAGATGAGAGCAACTTGTAATCCAAGGGTATATGTACAACGTAATAGATCATAGGAAGTTTCCAATTGTGTATCGGAGAGGAATTACAAAAAATCATAAAACCGTGGCCTTAATCTTATGCCAATAATCAGCCCCTACAATCCCTTTCCATGAATAAAATTGAAACCTTAAATATGCTTGCTTCATAGTTTTTCTTATCTATATTTTCAATTAGACCTTTGAGTTCTACCGTGGTGCATTGTCCTAATTCAAGAGATCTCCCAAACAAACATATAGATATATTTTTATGGAAATGAACGAGGATTTTACCTTGTCAAATCCAACTCTACAAAAGGCTACATCAATCCTTTTTTGACTTTCAGATCTCCTCTCCTTGACGCTTGAAGTCAGGTCTCCCTCACTTTGTGCTCGCCATTCGTTATGGGAAGAGCAAAACATGATCCTTACTTTATTTGTAATGGTGGATAATTGAGATTTGATACCCAAATTAGAGAGCTTTAGATCCCTAACAACATGAACCATGGTGGATACCCTCTCGTAGATACAAGTCTAATCACTCTATACCTTAAAACTTCAAGCACTTGCAGATTGCGTGGGAGTTCGAAAATGCAACTTGAGAGCACTTTGTAAGAAAACATAAGTCTTCTAAAATATAAAAATATAATGAACGTGTACTAGATCTCAAGAGCTAGAAAGAAAACGTAGGTCCAAACGTGCTTGATGGCTTGGTTTAGCCCATTGCCTCAGGGGTGGGGGCGGGGATATGAACCTGATGAGATACTATTGTGGACGCCTCCCTACCTGATGGGTAGGTTTAAAAGAAGGCCTGAACGCCTATAGTCTTTGGCCTTCAGGCACTATTTGTTATGGCTTGCAAGCCATATGGACTGTGCTTCCGACCTTCATGCCCATCTAAACAAGGATTTGTGTCCAGACTTAGGGTCGTCTCTTCCTAGCTTCAAGCCTAGTGGACATTCACGCTCTCTCTTCTAGGCCATCCTTAGTGTTTAACCCCTCGTTTGTGGGATACAGGGAGCACCTTCACTTGTACTTTCGATTAATGTCAAGCTACATTAAGAAGATTAAGCTCAAGATAAACTTCCTTTAAAAAAAGATAGCAAGCCTAGAGCTTCATATCTAGATAGAAAACTAAAAACTTTGAGAAGTATGGTTAATCAACTTAGATTTCGAGAGCTAGCAAGAAAATTAAGCACTATGAGATATGGCTACTCTAATATGGCTTGGGAATATGCAATAAACTATCTCAACAAGGAACTTACTTGTGCCTTATAATCTCAAATAACTAAGTAACATGAATGGTCCTTTTTCAACCCTATTCCATGTGTCATACAATATATATACACATGTCAAATTTTTCCTTGATCAAAGAACACGTTTTCCTCTAATCTTGGAACAGATTTTGTAGTTGTCACAGGAAGAGATAAATGTGGGGAAGTTGTTTTGAGCTAATTTGTAATTGAAACTCGTATATCTATCTTTTTCTTCACTGCTTCACATGTCTAATGTTCATTTGCTTGAAGGTTCGTAAGGTTGTTACTTGTTTTCCAAACTGAAACATCATAAAAAACAACCTATTGAAGGAATTTTGCTCTCATTTGTAATGTTCTTTCTGCTGTCCAACCTCCTTTTCTTTATTGTCCGATTTCCAGATGCAAGTACCTCTTCTCCTGGGATTACTATGTTTCAATGGTTTTTACTAATTACTTGTGTTATCTTGCATTGCCATGCATCTAGCATTCCACCTAACTTGTTGCATCAACAAGTCAAAACAAAAAGAAAAAAAGTTGTATAGCGGCATGAATACGAAGCGATAGCAATCACTATGTGCAAGATGTTTCCTTTACTGCTCCAAATACTCCAACTTCCATTCACAACCTGCATAAGCCTCTGAATGTTCATCACTTTCCATGGGATTCTCCTGACAATGATGAAGTACTCAACAAAATATTATGGATGAATGATGGTGATTCGCAAACGTGAGTCAACGAGCATATCTAGCATAATCGCCATTACTAATGTATATTAACCATTCATGCATGGAGATCCGATGTCTATTGTTTTTTCCCTTGTTTGAGCTTTACAATACTAGTTGAACAATAAAATGTTGAAAGGCTTAATAAAAACTCTCTTTTTTCATTCCGAAGTTTATTTACAGTCGAGATCAAATTAGAGAAATAAATGGAGTGAGGTTAGCTCTAATTTGAAAGGTTCTATTGTACCATGTATTGAGTTATGAGTACGGAGATATCAATGAGGATTCCTTCATGAGGATTCCTAATGGAATCTAGAAAATCATTGAAACTTTTTCAAATATGATCTGAGGATGAGCTTGAATGAAAATGGACTTTCACTTATAATAACAATTATATTTATGGATTTGGTCCTATCCACTGTTTGCTTCTACCAAATGTAGTAGTTCCCTTCGTCTTCCCTAAGATAGCAAGAAACCTGCAAACGCGCAGGGTCCTTCAAGCATTCCCAAACCTTTGTTCTTATAAGAAATGTGATGAGAAGAAGTTCGTTCACCTCGTTTGATTGTTTCTTATGCAGCTCATATTGTTATTATAGTTAACAGTTTTCGCAGAAACAAATACTAGCTAGATTACTCTGCAATACATGAAATTTCAGAGAGTTTGGAAGCAAGTTTCGGAGAGCTCATGTTTTGCATCAGGAATAAGCACCATGCATAAGAGCGAAAGAAAAATGGAAAATGGTAGCCTTCCCACTTGCGCCAGCTGCTACATAGTGTCACGTCGGCTCAAACTCTGTTCGCTGAACATTAGAAGTACATTGCACAACATTAGATCGGATTCGGATGTCCAGTGTTCACGCATGTTGGTTTGGTTGGAGCTTGGCTGGAACCTTCCCGCGTCAGATTTAAGCCCTGGTTGGCTGGAACCTTCCCTTCAAGAGTTGAGGGTCGTGTCTCGTGGGCATTCAATCCCTGGCGATGGCAGTACATTGATCAACTTGTATCTTTTCCGGGAAGCCTAGTATGTGTAACCTTGATTTGTGCATAATATGTCCACGTTCATTTGTATAGTTGTTCTTTTCATTGATTCTAGCTACGCTAGAGAGTAGGCTTCGACCGAACTTCCTATAAAAAAACATTATGTCCGATGAATGTCTCCTTCGTGGTCCATAACAAACGACTTTCAGCCCCTAACTCCGCGCTTTAATTGTTTCCAGCTCATGTGCATCTGGCATTCAAGTACTGTAGTAAACCGCCTATGTCAAACAATGCCTTGACAATAACTACGTGACGAGGCCTAACTGTACACATGTTTTCTGAGAAAACAAGAAAAGGACCATGAAAGCTGACGATGTAATCTGGAGATCTCGAATGCAGTCAAGAAGCAGCGTGAGGGATTACGTAAGAAACCCGATATATGAAACATGATCTCGCTCGCACTTGCCATTATTAAAGAATGTTCTCATACAGTCGTACTCTATGGAGTTGACATATAGAGGAAGCACACGACTTCAAGTAGAGCACGCGAGTTTGCTTTGCTTCGTTGTTTTGGACATGTCCATGACAGGAGTGAGGAAGGGCTTCCGGCAGGCTGCCTTTTTAAGTCGACGGTTTAACAAGGACGACGCGTGCAATATCTGTACACACGTTTCCTGAGAGTGCGAAAATAAGCGTGCAAGCCGTTGTTGGTTTAATCTTTCAATGATGTTTGCACTCGAAGTGCTGTAAGGATCGACGAAACAACGCGAAAGTTCATTAAGGTACTTGCAAAGGCATCATGTGCATTACTTTGTTACACGATAATTTAAAAGGATTTCGCGAGGCAAAGATCAACGACTTGATTTTAGTGAAGACATTTGGAAGGATGACGCTCGTAACCCTAGCTTCGCTTCTCGTGGCCTTCGCTTCTCGTATGCGTAACCCTAGCTTCGCGTGGCCTTCGCTTCTCGTATGCGTGAGGTCATCGGAGTGTTGGACAACGACTGTGTGTCGAGCATGTGATATAGTTTTTCACTGTTGTTGGTTGTGTCGGGCTCCCCTCTTCTCCCCGTGAGGCCGTGAGGGGGAGAGCACGATGGATGCTTATGAGGACTCTCTCTTCTGGGTGCATCCGGGGTCCCTCGAGGAAGGAGAAACCATGAATGTTGGTGCTACTTCAAATCTGCAAATCGATTACACCGGTAAAAACTTGGCTTCGGCTTCATCTTCAGGTATGAGCTCTCCATTAAAGCATGTGAGGACATTTGTTGAGGCGGCCACTTCGAATGTGCATTCTCCCCTTAACCCTGATGGCTTGCATGGCTTTGCCATCACTTCTAATAGATTGAGACAAAGTGAAGAGGTTGATAACCTGCATATTCTTGACCTAGGGTCGGAGGTTTGTGACTCGGGTGACTCCACACTTATTATTGAACGCAATGCTATAGACACGTGGCAATCACAACTAGCAAATAGGGTTGTAATTGCGCTATGTCATGGGCCTAGGGCCCCACAAGAGGTCCTGGAGCTATGGATTAAGACTAACTGGGAAGCCACGGGATTATTTGTGAACCATATCCAGTACCTACCTTATGGGTACTTTCTGTTTTTTTTTTTTTGGACAACTTGAATAGTGCTTTACAAGTAATCACTGAAGGCTAGTGGTTGATCAAATCCACTCTGGTTATGTTCTTTAGGTTGTTCTCGGGGTTCAACCCCCAGGGACCTAGACCTACCAAACTCCCCATGTGGATTGAGTTTCCTCACCTGCCTGTGGAGTATTACCCATGGATTGATAGTCTTTGTTCCCTTATTGGTAAAGTGCTTTGTCAAAGGGCAAGGGGGAGAATTAACCCTAAATAGGACCCCCAGGTTATGGTTGAAGTGGATGTCTCTAAACCTATAAAATATGTGCTTATAATTAAAGATTCTGATGGTTTGTGCCTTTATGAACAAAAGGTGTTGTATAAAAACCTTCCTAATGCATGCTTTAACTGCCATAAACAAGGCCATTGGGTAAAAGACTGCCCAATTCGAAAAGCGAAATCTGGTTGCAGTGCTAATAAGGTCAATGATGATCTCCTTGCCCCCAAGCCCATGCAAGAGCAAGCTGCAAAGAAAACTCAAGCAAAAAGCACAAAAAAAGCGTAAGGCATGGGTTAACTCTTTTGATGTCCTTCTTGAAGAAGTTTTTATCCCCTTCCCTGAAGTGCAGGACTCACCCAATGCTTCTTCCTTCTTAGAGGAAATGGACCCTCAGGACCAGGAATCTCTGAAAATGAAGAGGCCTATTGCCAACATGGAAATAGACATTTCCCCTAAGGTTATAGGCAACAATGAGGCTACCCCTGATCTCGAGTATGGATGGACCAAAGTTCTAGATTAAAAAAAATGGTTAAGTGGGATTTAGGATCTGAATCCATAGGTAAGTCTTCTGACTCCTTCTTTGCTGATGAATTTAGATTCTCCAAGGACCTCAACAAGCATGATGTTCAAGAAATAGGTAAAATTACAAGCAAATGGGATTGACATGGAAGAATTTCAGTCAACTCTGAAAGAAAATGAAGATTCGTTGGACCAAAACTCTTTTAGAGCTAAAAGGAAGGATGGTAACTTCAAATCTAGAAGGAAAGATATCCTTCGAAACTCAATTTCTTTGAATAAGCTTACTAAGAACATTAGGAAATGAGCCTTTTGAATCCTTTCTTGTTTTACAAGTTATTTTCTTATGGAAGAAATTAAATAACTTTCTTTTAAGACTAAAGGGCTCTCTAACCCTGTTAGAGCCAAATTCATTTCTAAGTGGATGTATGTATTCGACTGACCCTCATTTGTCTAAAAGAGATCAACTTAAGTGGGACCAGGCTCCCCCTTCATCTCAACATGGTGTCCAACAACCATAATTGGTATGCTACCAACCATCCTCAAGGTAGAGGAGGTACTACTCTTGGTGTCTCCTACTCTGTCGACCATCTCTTCCAAGATGTTCTCCTAAGCCCTACTCCCCAATTGGTAGGTCTTAACTTAAAATCCCCTTTTGATTGTATTGTTTTTAGTATCTATGTTTCTAATTGTCCTTCCCTTAGGTCTAAGTGTTGGGAGGAGCTGACTCTCCTTCCTGGTCCTCTCATCTTGATGGGAAACTTTAACATGGTGACCAACATCAATGACAGGTTTTCCAAAAAAGGTAGCATCATTTGTGGGCAAGAGTGGAACTCTTGGATCCATCTTGTAACCATCCAAGACCTCATTGATTGCTCCACGGATATTGGCTTCACATGGAACAATAAACAAAAAGATGATAACCACTTGGATGCTTGTTTGGATAGATTCTACTTGAATATCTCCTTCCTTAAACAATTTTGGAATGTCAATACCTCCATTGATTTCTCCTTAAACATATCTGACCACCTTCTCCTTACTTTGTCTCTCAAAAAAATGCCCTAATGTGAGGGTTGGTTGGCCTCACCTCGACCCATCATTACTGAGAAACACTTGTGTGATTGAGAAGTCTAAAGAGATCATCTCTCACGATTTTAAGAATCAGTCCAACCTTTTTTGGCTTGGGGCAGAGCCATCAAAGATATTCAATCCCTTTTCACCCACTACAAGCTCCTTAAAAAAAACTAAGGGCTAGCACAAGGACCCACATCTCTCGCAAAATCAATCTCCTCTCTGCCTCTCCCGACCCTATCGAAGGTATGTTGGAAAGGATTTTATACCTTCAGGATAGATTGAAATATGAAGAGTACATTGAAGCTAGTAGTGTTCTCTCTGCTTCAAAAAATTTTGGGCTAGGAATCTGGATAGGCCTAACAAAAGTATGTTTTCTTTGCTAAGAAAAGAAGAAGTGTAAAGACTTCATACCTATGTTGATGACAAAGTTTGGTGGATTTGCTATCAATGATGAGGAGAATTTGCAGGAGGCTGCCAGCTTCTTTACCAATGTTTTCTCTTGTTCTCCCAAGTGTGGGGAGGATATCCGCAGAGCCCTCATTGCTCTTACACTACAACATATGAAGGACATACCGATGTTGCCTATACTGACAATCACTCCCAGCGTTAGTATAAACGTTGCAAAACTCCACTTGAAGATACGGATGGTCAAGTGGCTGTTGGTATGACCATTTAAAATGGATCATCGGGATGTCTCCGGACCGCCAATATATGCATTGCTATAAGCATCGGTATATGCATCCGTATAAGCATCGGTAATTTACTGGAAATTACCGATGCGCATACCGATGCATATACTGAGGTCATGTTTTAAACATATCGGGAACTCGAGAGCAAAACTAAACATTTTGCGCGTGTTGAAGTACTAGTTGTCCTTTGTCGAACTTGCGCGTGCGAACCGAATTGTGACCTATATTTTCTTGTGCACACACACAGAGATCTCTTTCTCTACACACACATACACACTCTCTCTGTGTTTAGATCTCACATCTATCTTTGGCATCGATTCTTTGGAATTCGACGATAGACAACATACATTAAGCTTTGATGACAAGGATCCAAAACAGGGACATACTTGTAAGTGATTGTTTTATTCTCTATTAATAGAGAGAGAAAGATAGAGAGAGAGAGATGAGAGAGAGAGAAAGAGAGAGGAGAGAGAGAGAGAGAGAGAGAGAGAGAGAGAGCAAAAGAGAGAGAAAGAGAGAGAGAGAGAGAGAGAGAGAGATGAGAGAGAAAGAGAGATAGAGAGATGGAGAGATAAAGAGAGAGAGAGTGAGAGATAAAGAGAGATGAAAGAGAGGAACATAGAGATAGGAAGATAGAGCATACATACACACACACATCTACACATGCATACATACACACATACATGTACACACATGCATACATATACACATGCATACATACACACATGCATGCATACATACACACACATGCATGCATACACACACATATACACACATGCATGCATACACACACATACACATATACACACATGCATACATACACACACACATGCATACACACATACATACACACACATATATACACATATGCATACATACATTTACACACACATGCATACACACATACATACACACACACATATACACACATACATACACACACACATACATACACACATGCATGCATACATACACACACATATACACACATGCACGCATACACACATATACACACATGCATACATCCACACACATGCATACACATACATACACACACATATACACATGCCTACACACACACATACACACACACACAGATACACACACATATATACACACGTGCACACACACACATACATACACACATATACACACATGCATGCATACATACACACACATACACATATACACACATGCATACATACACACACACATGTACACACATGCATACATACACACACATATGTACACACATGCATACATACACACATTTACACACATGCATGCATACATACACACACATATACACACATGTATGCATACATACACGTGAACACACATACACACATACATACACACATGCATGCACACACACACATGAATGCATACACACTACACATATACTCACACATGCATACATAGATACACATACACATATACACACATGCATACATTCACACACACACATAAGCTAGTGTTTTAATTAAATATATATAATTAAGTATATAAATTATGATTTTAAAGTTTTTTTTACATTAAATATATAAAAATAGGATTAGGGTTTTTAGGCTATTTACAAATACATACACATATACTTATACACATATATATATACACATATATATACACATGCATACACATACACACATGTTTTAGGTCTAGGTCTTTCAGATTAGGGTTTTAGGGTTTCTACACATGCATAACATATATACACACATACACATACACATATATTACATATATACATGTATATACACATGCATACAGAAATATACATATTTTAGATCTTGATCATTAAGATTAGGGTTTTAGGGTTTAGGCATACATATAATTCAATTACATTTATATTAAGAGAAAATATAGAAAAAATAAGAAAAAAATCAGAATATATATCTAAAATAGGATAATTATATAGATAAATAAATATGAAAAGAATTTAAATAAATTAATTAATTATATATATTTAATATTTAAAAATAGGTTTAATTTTAAGGATTTTAATCAGAGTAAATATATATACACATACACATACACACATATACTTATACACATATCTATATACACATATATATACACATGCATACACATATATACATGTTTTAGTTCTAGGTCTTTCCGATTAGGGTTTTAGGGTTTTTACACATGCATAACATATATACACACATACACATACACATACACATATTATACATATATACATGTATATACACATGCATACAGAAATATACATATCTTAGGTCTAGATTTTTAAGATTAGGCTTCTAGGGTTTAGGCATACATATAACTCAATTAAATCTATATAAAGAGAAAATATAGAAAAAAAGTAAGAAAAAAATCTGAAGATATAAATACATATATATATATAATAGGATAATTATATATATAAATAAAATAATTATATATATAAATAAATATAGAAAGAACTAGTGTTTTAATTAATAAATTAAATATATATAATTAAATATATAAAAATAGGATTAATTAAGAAAAAACTAAAAATATATAAATAAATAAATATATAAAATAGGATAATTATATAGATAAATAAATATGAAAAGAACTAGTGTTTTAAATAAATTAATTAAATATTTAAGAATATGTTTAATTTTAAGGATTTTAATCAAAGTAAATATATATACACATACACATACACACATATACTTATACACATATTTATATACACATATATATACACATACACATATATATACACATGCATACACATATATACATGTTAACTAGGTCTTTCTGATCAGGGTTTTAGGGTTCTAACACCTCCAAAACATATATACACACATACACATATAATACATATATACATGTATATACACATGCATATAGAAATATACATCTTTTAGGTCTAGATATTTAAGATTAGGGTTTTAGGGTTTAGGCACACATATAATTCAATTAAATTTATATAAAGAGAAAATATAGAAAAAACTTAAGAAAAAAATCTGAATATATAAATAAATAAATATATGAAATAGGATAAATATATAGATAAATAAATATGAAAAGAACTAGTGTTTTAAATAAATTAATTAATTATATATAATTAAATATATAAAAATAGGATTCTAATTATATAAGCAATAGACATATATATAATACCTATATATAATACATATAACACGTGTACACATATAAAGGTCTTTAGTATTAGGGTTTTAGGTTTTTGTAGGTGTTTAAGTATTTAAGTTTTAGTATTTCAGGTTTAAGCCTTTAGGAGTATGATTTTTAGGTTTAATAAAAAAAAATCAAATGTTCTAAAATGTCCATATTGTATCACATGGCTAGTTTGGATCCGGAGGAGAGAATGGCATGTCCTTGCACTCAGTGCAAGTATCAAATTTATCAGAAATGATGGATTTGTACTACACATGTTAGAGAGTATGGATCCTTTGATAAAAGTCGACTAGAAAACCTACGATACCATTTGAATGGTCCCCCAAGTGAGCAGATGGACCCAAACGACATTGCACCGGTAACCTCTCGTGGACAATCCCCTCCATTTTTCCCCCCCATTCAACCCCTCCATTCGTCCCCTCCATTCGCCCCCCCCCCCATTCATCCCCTCCATTTGTCCCCCCCATTCAACCCCTCCATTTGCCCCCCCATTCGTCCCCTCCATTTGTCCTCCCCATTCAACCCCTCCATCCGACCCCTCCATTTGTTCCCCCCATTCAACCCCTCCATCCGTCCCCTCCATTCGCCCCCCCCATTCGTCCCCTCCATTTGTCCCCCCCATTCAACCCCTCCATCCGTCCCCTCCATTCACCCCCCCCATTTGTCCCCTCCATTCGCCCCCTCCCCCCCCCCATTCGTCCCCTCCATTTGTCCCCCCCATTCAACCCCTCCATCCGACCCCTCCATTTGTCCCCCCCATTCAACCCCTCCATCCATCCCCTCCATTCGCACCCCCCATTCGTCCCCTCCATTTGTCCCCCCCACTAAACCCCTCCATCCGTCCCCTCCATTCGCCCCCCCCCCCCCATTCGTCCCCTCCATTCGCCCCCACCCCCCCATTCGTCCCCTCCATTTGTCCCCCCCCCCCCCATTCAACCCCTCCATTCGCCCCCCCCCTCCCCCCCCCCCATTCGTCCCCTCCATTTTTCCCCCCCATTCAACCCCTCCATCCGTCCCCTCCATTCGCCCCCCCCATTCGTCCCCTCCATTTGTCCCCCCCATTCAACCCCTCCATTCGTCCCCTCCATTCGCCCCCCCCATTCGTCCCCTCCATTTGTCCCCCCCATTCGTCCCCTCCATTTGTCCCCCCCATTCAACCCCTCCATTCGTCCCCTCCATTCGCCCCCCCCATTCGTCCCCTCCATTTGTCCCCCCCATTCAACCCCTCCATTCGCCCCCCCCCATTCGTCCCCTCCATTTGTCCCCCCCATTCAACCCCTCCATCTGACCCCTCCATTTGTCCCCCCCATTCAACCCCTCCATCCGTCCCCTCCATTCGCCCCCCCCCCCATTCGTCCCCTCCATTTGTCCCCCCCATTCAACCCCTCCATCCATCCCCTCCATTCGCCCCCTCCATCCGTCCCCTCCATTCGCCCCCCCCATTCGTCCCCTCCATTTGTCCCCCCCATTCAACCCCTCCATCCGTCCCCTCCATTCCCCCCCCCCCCCCCATTCGTCCCCTCCATTCTCCCCCCCCCCCCCCTTTCGTCCCCTCCATTTGTCCCCCCCATTCAACCCCTCCATTCGCCCCCCCAATTCGTCCCCTCCATTTGTCCCCCCCATTCAACCCCTCCATTCGCCCCCCCCATTCGTCCCCTCCATTCGTCCCCCCCATTCAACCCCTCCATCCGACCCCTCCATTTGTCCCCCCCATTCAACCCCTATATGCGTCCATTTGCCCCCCCCATTCGTCCCCTCCATTTGTCCCCCCCCCCCATTCAACCCCTCCATCCGTCCCCTCCATTCGCCCCCCCCCCCCCCCCCCCCATTCGTCCCCTCCATTTGTCCCTCCCATTCAACCCCTCCATCCGTCCCCTCCATTCGCCCCCCCCCCCCCCATTCGTCCCCTCCACTCACCCCCAACCCCAACCCCATCCCCAAACCCCCCTCAACGCTCCACAAACCCCCGCGAGTCATCGACGTCACTCAATTTTGGCCAGCCTACGAAAAAAAAAAAAAGGAATGCTCACCATTATCCTTGGAGGTTGCCGCTGCGTTTCATGGGAATTGAACTCAGATCTAGACGTTGAGAGGCGGATGGCCTATCCAAGGCGCCCGTCAATTTTTGTTGGATATATGAGGCAAGATAAGCTAGACAAAGTGTATGTAATTTTGGATGGATAATTGGAGGACCATTTCTTAACCAAACCCTACAGTGTTATATATCGTTGGAAAGCTCTCAACGAGTACTTTTCATTGGTGCAATAATAACTTTGAAATCTTGGATCAATGTTTTACCACACCCCAAAAAATCCCCACAACTCCTCATAACTCACCCCCTATTCCCACCCAACCAACAAACCCCACAAACCCCACAACCCCCACACAACTCCACACCCCTCCACAACCCTCCACAAACCCCATAATCTCTCTCAAATCCCCACAACTCACCTCCCACACTGCTCACTTAATATGAAGGATCAAAAGCTACTACGAAAAATTAGGTAAAGGATGGGCTTCTCAAGGTCATTCAAATATCACGGGCGACACAAAATGAGGATCTGAGTTTGCATTCAAAAGTGACAGTAAAGGTGTAAGTGATAAAAGTAAAAGTGGTGCAATGAGTGTTGCCGCCAACGATTCATGACGACTGCCTATTTTTGAGGATTCAATTCAAATCAAGGGAATATTTGACCTACCCCCTAATTTTGGGAGATCAACCGGTGCGTGATCAGTGGACGTGAAGATTCGGCAAGGCTCTCTTGACCTATGGAGGCCTATAAAAGCAATGGATTTTTGCTCATTGGGGTACAAAAAGTTTAGAGATACAGTGGTTCGTGCGTACGTGCAGAAGTCCTCTCTTACACTTGGTGGTTTCAAGTCTATTGTAGGAGCTACTCTGTAGTGTGTATACAGAGGGTAGGCTTCTCAGTGGAGGGCTATGAGCACTATAGTGTAAGAGAGTAGCTTGGATTTATTTTCTTTTCTGTGAGTCAGTGTGTTGATTAATCTCTATTCTCTTGAGAAATTCTACCATTTGGATTGCTCTGAGTTAGCCTGCATACCAGTGGCCCCTTATGCTGATCTGTTGTATTGGAGTTAATACTTTTAGGGTGGCTTGTCAGCCCTAAGCTTGCACTTTTGAGCATCACTCTGTCCAACCTTGTAATCGTCTGATTCGAATCAAGAAGTGTATGGTCTTCCTTGGTCATTGGTTGTCCATATTTTCTGAAGTATTTACCACTCTATGCAATCCGTGTTATCTACCTGCTCACAGAAATGTTAAAGGGTATACTTCCCTAAAGAGAACCCCCCTTGAGTAGGTGATGTACTAGACGTGTTTAGTTTTCATTCTCTACTTTTGTTAAAAGCGGATACCCCAGTACCTCCTCTACAGTTTGGCACGCACGGTGGGACATTTGCATTTCTGTGAGAGGTATTTTTGCCCTATTATATTTGCAAGTAGGTACATGACCCATACACGGGCAGATAAGGAGTCTCTTCGTGTTCGGAGGAGGCTTAACAAGTTAGCAATAACCACGGCTAGTGAGTCTACCTCCCCTCTACCCTCCCTAAATTTATCTATTGATTTGGGTGTGACACCATTGTCAAAAGAGGGGTATAGGAAAACTCTAGACTTCTCCTCAGATACGTCCGAAGAAACACCAGTACAAATGGAGGATCTCTCTCATTTACTCTCCAGATTAAACATCAAATTTCCTACCTTCAAAGGACAAGCTTATGAGGATGCTGATGATCATGTGAGGAGATTTATCTCTTTATGCCGTGGACGAGGTCTGCAGAATAGAGAGGATGCAATGTTGCCACTTTTTCCATCCACATTGGAGGGTCTTGCAGATAAATGGTATAGTCAATATGCAGATGGCCATTTCACTACGTGGGAGGCTTTGAAGGCGGCGTTCTCACAGACATTCCGACCAAGTGATTCCTCGGAAAGAGCTCTAGATCAGCTAGAGAATTTGAAGCTAAGACCAGGTGAATCTTTTCATGAACTTCACACTAGAACAAAAGCACTTGTTGCACGTCTGCCACATGCTCCAGGTGACTTTTTGGTTGAAAAGTGGATAGAGAAGGCTCTGCCCAGGTCATCTCAGCAGAAGCTTCGTGAGTCTCTTAGATTGGATGGCACCCTCAATGATTTTGTTGCAGCGGCATCACGCATTGAAGAAGCAAGGCAACATTTTGAAGGGGATACACAACCTAAGTATGCTCCAGACCTGGATCCTATTGAGCAACTAAGGAGGGAACTGGAGGCATTAAAAATGCAACAAAATCAACAAGAAGAGAAGGTCTCGCCACCACTGCGTCGCACTGATGATGAAGTAGCTCAACTTCGCCGAGAGTTAGAAGACTTGAATACCACTCAGGATATAAGGAGACAAATTTGGTGTACAATCTGTAATAACAATGGACATTCCAACGCTAATTGCCCTATTAAGGTAAGCTGTCAATTTTGTGGAAAAGATGGTCATGAAGCAAGGGATTGCTACTACCTCAAGGGTACACAGCAAAGAAGTAACCCTCAAACTTTGGATTCATACTATGCTAGTACTTCAAATACATCTAATAGGGAGGAGAATCGGCCCGCAAAGCCTAGATACAATAGACCTTTGATGTGTTATCGTTGTGGTGAGTATGGCCACATGCAAAATTGGTGTTCTCTTCCAGAAGATGCGCCTCCTTGTCAACATTGTCCAGAGGCCAAGGATCATTATACCAAAGATTGCCCAAGAGGTCGTCCTGCTCCAATCCACATGATTGCAGTCTCTCCACATGAAGAAGGGAAAACCACTCAGTCTTATGCCGTTTCATCCTCTGCAATGCCCATAATGACTAGAGCTAGGCAAGCGGCTGCAACCCATGGAGATGAACAACAAGGATTTCAGGATAAAGAGGAGGAAAAGAAGTCTAGATGGAAAGACCAGGTAGAAATTGAAGGAGCTTATGATAAGATGACTACCTCTCTAAAGGACCAACCAACCAGTCTGCAAGAAAACACTTAGGTGGTAAACATTGGACAGATCTTGAAAGGTATTCATCATAAGGTTAGTCTATATGAACTTATAAGGATGGATTCAAAAATAAGAAGTGACTTACTGAAGATTATACACTCTGCTCACTTGGTCCAATCACCTAGTATAGATGGTTTCATGGTTGATTTTCCCCCTGCACCCTTAGCAGACTACCAAAGTTCAAGATTATCAGTTTGTATAAAGGATGAAGCTCTTACAGGTGTGATCATAGATGGAGGCTCTGGTATCAATTTGATGCCAGATTTTACAATCAAGAAGCTAAATTTGAACCCCACCAAAATGGCACCATTTATTGTTACACTAGCATATCAACATCGGATTGCGCCTCTTGGCAATATTGAAAAGGTACGGATGATAGTACAGGGTTGCCACTTTGTGTTGGATTTTGTTGTTATTGCACTTCCACAGGAGACTTCCTATCCTTTGCTCCTAGGGAGACCTTGGCTGAGACAAGCAAAAGCTTTGCAAGATTGGGGGAAAAATAAACTATGGATTTCAACAAGCACCAATAGCCAACTGCAACTACATTTGGAAGAAGGGTTTGATTCAGGAAAAACCCCTGGATATACTATGGATGCTCAGGTAATGCCCTCTCTACCCCAAGAAGATGATACATTGTTAAATTGGATGATGGGAAGTGCAGAGTGTTGCACAGTAGAGATCAATGAAATTGAGGAAGAAGTTGCAGATAAGGAAGTTACAGAAAAGAGCAATGAAGACCACAAGGTGTTGGAGAATGAGCAATTGAAGGAAAATACAAGCTTTGAGGAGGCAACCAATATAAAAGTATCAGAGAGGGAAGATTATGAACCTAAGAGCAGAGAAGATCTTCCTTTTGCAGATATACCTCAAGGATGGATGAAAGAACAGGTTGCAGAATATAAATTAAAATCCACTCTTGCATATAGTGGAGATGATTTCTCAAGCAAGACCAGTCCTGAAACATTGGTTCAAGAAGTAAATTTAGGGGATGAAGAGAACCCTCAAATGGTCCATTTGGCATCCTAGTTGTGGCATTATCCTCTCTTGCTACAGAAGGTAACTTCTTTGCTTTTTACTTATAAAAGTGTGTTCGCATGGTCCTACAAAGATCTAACAGGGATACCAGAAGAGCTTGGGTTACATCGGATACCCTTAGTTGAAGGAGCCGCGCGTGTAAGAAGTAGACCATATCGACTCAATCCGAAGTATGCAGAGGGAGTAAAAGCAGAGATTACAAAACTAGAAGAAGTGGGTATAATTATTCCAGTAGAACATTCCAGGTGGCTTTCCTCTATGATTATTGTGCCCAAGAAAAATAGTGGAAAAATAAGAGTATGTGTTGATTTCCGTGCTTTGAATAAAGTGACTATCCAAGATGGATTTCCTCAACCCTTCACAGAGCAAGTGCTTGAGGAAGTAGCTGGTCACACTTTGTATAGTTTCTTGGATGGTTTTAGTGGCTACAACCAGATAGTAATTCACCCTGATGATAGGGACAAAACAGCCTTTGTTACTCCCTGGGGCACTTATGTCTATACTCGTATGGCTTTTGGTTTGAAGAATGCGTCAGCTTCATTTAATAGAACGATGTATCTGATATTGGGCAAATGGTTAACAACCTTTCTCCGCATATTTATGGATGACTTTTCAGTATTCTCAGGTACAGATAGAAGGGCGGCAGTTCAAGGTTTCCATGATCATTTGGAAAATCTAAAAGAAATTTTTGAGCAATGTCTCAAAACGGGTTTGAAATTGAATCCTGATAAATGTCACTTTTTGGTCACTAAGGGTACTCTTCTTGGTCACAAAGTATCTACTGAAGGTATAACTGTTGACCCTGCAAAGGTTACAGCTATTCTTTCTATGCCAATTCCACAAAGCCCAAAGGAAGTGCAAAGTTTCTTGGGCCATGCAGGGTATCACAGAAGATTCATTAGGATGTATTCGGAAATTGCTAAGCCCTTGTCAAGGCTTACCAGTAAAAAGATCCCTTTCTCATGGAGTGCTGAAGCCGACAAAGCATTTTGTGAACTAAAGTTGAGGCTATGTACTGCTCCACTTTTAAGTGTTCCTAATTGGTCATTGGAATTTCATGTGCATACAGATGCTAGTCTTCATGCTGTTGGTGCAGTTCTAGCTCAACCATCATCTCACAAAGTGGATAGACCTATCTCTTATGCAAGCAGACTACTCAACCAAGCTGAAAGAAATTACAGTACAACGGAAAGAGAAGGTTTGGCTATCATATTTGCTCTTCAGAAATTTAGACATTATCTCCTTGGTGTACATTTCATTGTTATCTCTGATCATCAGCCCTTGAAATATTTGATAAACAAACCTAGAGTAGCTGGAAGGATTTGGAGATGGTTACTCCTATTTCAGGAATTTAATTTTGATATTCATATTAAGCCAGGGAAAGAGCACTACATGGCAGATCAAGTGTCCAGGACGACAATGAGTGAAAAGGCAATAGGTATCAATGATGAACTAGTGGATAGCAATCTCTTCCTAGTAACAATTCGGACTGGTGGGTATGATGAAATTCTTCATGTTCTCACTACTGGAAAGATCCCAGAACACTTGACACCTGTAGAAAAAAGAAGATTACTTTTGAAAACCAAAGCCTATTCTCTTATAAATGGTAATTTATATAAATACTGTCAGGATGATATCTTGAGAAGGTGTGTCTATCTAGAGGAGGTAAATCTTTTGCTAGAGGCAGCACACAGTGAAGGACACCTAAAGGGGGAACACAAGGGTTTATGGTGGCCTCATATTTTCAAAGATGCAATCAAGTTTGCTAAAGAATGCCACATCTGCCAGAGGTGTGCTCCCACGCCAACCAGATTGAATTTCCAACCATTAGTCATATCTACCGGATGGCTTCCATTTGAACGATGGGGTCTTGATTTCATAGGGCCAATTAGCCCAACTGGGCAACCAGGAGGTAAAAAGTATATTTTGATGGCCACATGTTATGCCACTAAATGGATAGAGGCTAAAGCTACTGTAGACTGCACGGCTCTGACAGTAGCTAAATTTATGTATAAACGTATTTTCTCAAGATTTGGTTGCCCACTGGAAATTACTAGTGATAGGGCCACACATTTTGTAAATCAATTGCTCCAGTTTATATTTGACAAGTACAAAATCTTCCATAAAAAGTCTTGTGCCTATTACCCAAGGGCAAATGGCCAAGCAGAGAGTTCCAATAAGATTTTGATCGGACTACTTCGCAAATTATCTTTTGATCATCAAAGCTCTTGGCCACTAGAACTAATTGGTGCAATTTGGGCTTTCAGAACCACGAAGAGGGGAACCACAGGCGAGACTCCATTTCGCTTAGTTTATGGGAAAGAGGCATTGGCACCATTTGAGTTTATCATCAGAAAAGAAATAGGAATCAAAACCATTGGAATTGAACCCCCCATTCAGAGATTGGTGGCATTAGAAGAGTATAGAGAAGAGGCAATGCAGAAACTTCTGGTGACACAAGAAGAGCGCAAGAGATTGCATGACAAGCATCTGAGATCCAATGAAGTTCAAGAAGGGTCTATGGTTTTAGTGCATCAGGTTCCACCAATTCAAACTAAATTGGCACCCAAGTGGATAGGACCTTATAAGGTAATCAAGGTATTGCCACATGGCGCTGTGCATCTAGAAGATCTGCAGGGTAAAAGGATTCCCCTGGTCAACATCTCCAGGGTGAAAAAGTATCTGAATTAGGTCAAAATGGAAGCACTTCATTCCTTGTACATACCGTGTTTCTTTTTTGTAATTGCAGTATAACTGGATCTCTTTGAAATAACTAAAATAAGGGAGAAATTGCACCAGGGACGGTGCAAAAGCTTGATGTGGGGGTCTGTAGTACTCCATAAGGTACTCCTTTTAGGACTTTCTATAACAAGACGAACAGTCCCCTCCATTCATCCCCTCCATTTGTCCCCCCCATTCAACCCCTCCATTCGCCCCCCCCATTCGTCCCCTCCATTCGCCCCCCCCATTCGTCCCCTCCATTTGTCCCCCCCATTCAACCCCTCCATTCGCCCCCCCCATTCGTCCCCTCCATTTGTCCCCCCCATTCAACCCCTCCATTTGCCCCCCCCCCCCCCCCCCCATTCGTCCCCTCCATTTGTCCCCCCCATTCAACCCCTCCATCCGACCCCTCCATTTGTCCCCCCCATTCAACCCCTCCATCCATCCCCTCCATTCGCCCCCCCCCCCCATTCGTCCCCTCCATTTGTCCGCCCCATTCAACCCCTCCATCCGTCCCCTCCATTCGCCCCCCCCCCCCCCCCCCATTCGTCCCCTCCATTCGCCCCCCCCATTCGTCCCCTCCATTTGTCCCCCCCATTCAACCCCTCCATTCCCCCCCCCCATTCGTCCCCTCCATTTGTCCCCCCCATTCAACCCCTCCATCCGTCCCCTCCATCCCCCCCCCCCCATTCGTCCCCTCCATTTGTCCCCCCCATTCAACCCCTCCATTCGTCCCCTCCATTCGCCCCCCCCATTCGTCCCCTCCATTTGTCCCCCCCATTCAACCCCTCCATTCGCCCCCCCCATTCGTCCCCTCCATTTGTCCCCCCCATTCAACCCCTCCATTCGTCCCCTCCATTTGCCCCCCCCATTCGTCCCCTCCATTGGTCCCCCCCATTCAACCCCTCCATTCGCCCCCCCCATTTGTCCCCTCCATTTGTCCCCCCCATTCAACCCCTCCATTCGTCCCCTCCATTCGCCCCCCCCATTCGTCCCCTCCATTTGTCCCCCCCATTCAACCCCTCCATTCGCCCCCCCATTCGTCCCCTCCATTTGTCCTCCCCATTCAACCCCTCCATCCGACCCCTCCATTTGTTCCCCCCATTCAACCCCTCCATCCGTCCCCTCCATTCGCCCCCCCCCATTTGTCCCCTCCATTTGTCCCCCCATTCAACCCCTCCATCCGTCCCCTCCATTCGCCCCCCCCCCCCATTCGTCCCCTCCATTCGCCCCCCCATTCGTCCCCTCCATTTATCCCCCCCATTCAACCCCTCCATTCACCCCCCCCCCCCATTCGTCCCCTCCATTTGTCCCCCCCATTCAACCCCTCCATTCGCCCCCCCCCATTCGTCCCCTCCATTTGTCCCCCCCATTCAACCCCTCCATCCGACCCCTCCATTTGTCCCCCCCATTCAACCCCTCCATCCGTCCCCTCCATTCGCCCCCCCCCCCCCCCATTCGTCCCCTCCATTTGTCCCCCCCATTCAACCCCTCCATCCGTCCCCTCCATTCGCCCCCCCCATTCGTCCCCTCCATTCCCCCCCACCATTCGGCCCCTCCATTTGTCCCCCCCATTCAACCCCTCCATTCGCCCCCCCCATTCGTCCCCTCCATTTGTCCCCCCCATTCAATCCCTCCGTTCGCCCCCCCCCCCCCCCCATTTGTCCCCTCCATTTGTCCCCCCCATTCAACCCCTCCATTCGTCCCCTCCATTCGCCCCCCCCCCCCCCCCCCATTGGTCCCCTCCATTTGTCCCCCCCATTCAACCCCTCCATTCGCCCCCCCCATTCGTCCCCTCCATTTGTCCCCCCCATTCAACCCCTCCATTCGTCCCCTCCATTCGCCCCCCCCCCCCCCATTCGTCCCCTCCATTTGTCCCCCCCATTCAACCCCTCGATTCGCCCCCCCATTCGTCCCCTCCATTTGTCCTCCCCATTCAACCCCTCCATCCGACCCCTCCATTTGTTCCCCCCATTCAACCCCTCCATCCGTCCCCTCCATTCGCCCCCCCCCCATTCGTCCCCTCCATTTGTCCCCCCCATTCAACCCCTCCATCCGTCCCCTCCATTCGCCCCCCCCATTCATCCCCTCCATTCGCCCCCCCCATTCATCCCCTCCATTTGTCCCCCCCATTCAACCCCTCCATTCGCCCCCCCCATTCGTCCCCTCCATTTGTCCCCCCCATTCAACCCCTCCATTCGCCCCCCCCCATTCGTCCCCTCCATTTTTCCCCCCCATTCAACCCCTCCATCCGACCCCTCCATTTGTCCCCCCCATTCAACCCCTCCATCCGTCCCCTCCATTCGCCCCCCCCATTCGCCCCTCCATTTGTCCCCCCCATTCAACCCCTCCATCCGTCCCCTCCATTCGCCCCCCCCATTCGTCCCCTCCATTTGCCCTCCCCATTCGTCCCCTCCATTTGTCCCCCCCATTCAACCCCTCCATTTGCCCCCCCCCCCCCCCCCCCCCATTCGTCCCCTCCATTTGTCCCCCCCATTCAACCCCTCCATCCGTCCCCTCCTTCGTCCCCTCCATTCGCCCTCCCCATTCGTCCCCTCCATTTGTCCCCCCCATTCAACCCCTCCATTTGCCCCCCCCCCCCCCCCATTCGTCCCCTCCATTTGTCCACCCCATTCAACCCCTCCATCCGTCCCCTCCATTCGCCCCCTCCCATTCGTCCCCTCCATTTGTCCCCCCCCATTCAACCCCTCCATTCGTCCCCTCCATTCGCCCCCCCCCCCCCATTCGTCCCCTCCATTTGTCCCCCCCATTCAACCCCTCCATTCGCCCCCCCCCCCCCCCCCATTCGTCCCCTCCATTTGTCCCCCACATTCAACCCCTCCATCCGACCCCTCCATTTGTCCCCCCCATTCAACCCCTCCATCCGTCCCCCATTAGGGGAAAAAATGAGCCCTGCATGGGCCTTTTAGCTTAAGGAGTGATTAGTGATGGACCAATGAGAGGAGGGTGGTGGACACAGTCTAGTCCCTTAATCACCTAGACTAGGCCTAGGCCTCCCTTGTTTTTTGGTGGTCAAAGGTGGTATGGATGACTAAAAACCACAAGTTCTTCTCCAAAAGTGGTTTGATAGTGCCAAAGTTTGAACCATAGCCCTTGGATGAACTCAAAGATCCAACGGCTTATCTCAAATGTCAGAAAAAATTCGGAATAGATTTTCGTCCCTTGGATGTGCAAAAGATCTCATGGTGTAGATTCAAACTCATGAAGAAATGTGTCGTCGAATATGTTCCGTTGGATGTTGCTAAAAACCAAAGGTTGAGATTAAATCTTTTGAATTTTGGGCCACTTTTAGTGATATCCATTGGATCCTTGCTAGATCGAAGGGTTGTGAGGGAATATCTTTGAGAAGATCTCAAGATTCTTTATCAGCCATTCGATTTTTGGCCCATCGAATGGTCACAAATTTACCCCGCCACGGAACTGCGTCGCTGAATTTGTCGTTTTCTACCAGTCCACAAACTCCCATTCTTCATTTAATGCATCCTATTTTGTCATCTTTTGACAGGCATACCCTTCCTAATCGTGGTCGTCCGTGTCATCCAATCGAATGGCTAGAAATACCCGCGGCTGCTCATCTTTTAGAACACATTTTGTCTTCTTGTGACAGGCGTACCGGCCTTCATCTTAGCCGTCCATGAGACTATATCGAAGGGATGTGAATGCCGATGACTCTCATCAGACTGAGCACATATTTTGCTACATTATTTTATTGCAAAAACCACTAGTGGTTTTTTTTTGGGCCCTAATCTCTTGTTTTATTGATCTTAATCCCTAAAAATTAGGAATCCTTACAAGGCCCATGTAGGGTTCCCTTTTTCCCCTAATGCTCCATTCGCCCCCCCCCCCATTCGTCCCCTCCATTTGTCCCCCCCATTCAACCCCTCCATCCGTCCCCTCCATTCGCCCCCTCCATCCGTCCCCTCCATTCGCCCCCCCCATTCGTCCCCTCCATTTGTCCTCCCCATTCAACCCCTCCATCCGTCCCCTCCATTCGCCCCCCCCATTCGTCCCCTCCATTCGCCCCCCCCTTTCGTCCCCTCCATTTGTCCCCTCCATTCAACCCCTCCATTCGCCCCCCCCATTCGTCCCCTCCATTTGTCCCCCCCATTCAACCCCTCCATTCGCCCCCCCCATTCGTCCCCTCCATTCGTCCCCCCCATTCAACCCCTCCATCCGACCCCTCCATTTGTCCCCCCCATTGAACCCCTGTATGCGTCCATTCGCCCCCCCCATTCGTCCCCCCCATTCAACCCCTCCATCCGTCCCCTCCATTCGCCCCCCCCCCCCCCCCCCATTCGTCCCCTCCACTCACCCCCAACCCCAACCCCATCCCCAAACCCCCCTCAACGCTCCACAAACCCCCGCGAGTCATCGACGTCACTCAATTTTGGCCAGCCTACAAAAAAAAAAAAGGGAATGCTCACCATTATCCTTGGAGGTTGCCGCTGTGCTTCATGGGAATTGAACTCAGATCTAGACGTTGAGAGGCGGATGGCCTATCCAAGGCGCTCGTCAATTTTTGTTCGATATATGAGGCAAGATAAGCTAGACAAAGTGTATGTAATTTTGGATGGATAATTGGAGGACCATTTCTTAACCAAACCCTACAGTGTTATATGTCGTTGGAAAGCTCTCAACGAGTACTTTTCATTGGTGCAATAATAACTTTGAAATCTTGGATCAATTTTTTACCACACCGCAAAAAATCCCCACAACTCCTCATAACTCACCCCCTATTCCCACCCAACCAACAAACCCCACAAACCCCACAACCCCCACACAACTCCACACCCCTCCACAACCCTCCACAAACCCCATAATCTCTCTCAAATCCCCACAACTCACCTCCCACACCGCTCACTTAATATGAAGGATCAAAAGATACTACGAAAAATTAGGTAAAGGATGGGCTTCTCAAGGTCATTCAAATATCACGGGCAACACAAAATGAGGATCTCAGTTTGCGTTCAAAAGTGACAGTAAAGGTGTAAGTGATAAAAGTAAAAGTGGTGCAATGAGTGTTGCCGCCAACGATTCATGACGACTGCCTATTTTTGAGGATTCAATTCAAATCAAGGGAATATTTGACCTACCCCCTAATTTTGGGAGATCAACCGGTGCGTGATCAGTGGACGTGAAGATTCGGCAAGGCTCTCTTGACCTATGGAGGCCTATAAAAGCAATGGATTTTTGCTCATTGGGGTACAAAAAGTTTAGAGATACAGTGGTTCGTGCGTACGTGCAGAAGTCCTCTCTTACACTTGGTGGTTTCAAGTCTATTGTAGGAGCTACTCTGTAGTGTGTATACAGAGGGTAGGCTTCTCAGTGGAGGGCTATGAGCACTATAGTGTAAGAGAGTAGCTTGGATTTATTTTCTTTTCTGTGAGTCAGTGTGTTGATTAATCTCTATTCTCTTGAGAAATTCTACCATTTGGATTGCTCTGAGTTAGCCTGCATACCAGTGGCCCCTTATGCTGATCTGTTGTATTGGAGTTAATACTTTTAGGGTGGCTTGTTAGCCCTAAGCTTGCACTTTTGAGCATCACTCTGTCCAACCTTGTAATCGTCTGATTCGAATCAAGAAGTGTATGGTCTTCCTTGGTCATTGGTTGTCCATATTTTCTGAAGTATTTACAACTCTGTGCAATCCGTGTTATCTACCTGCTCACAGAAATGTTAAAGGGTATACTTCCCTAAAGAGAACCCCCCTTGAGTAGGTGATGTACTGGACGTGTTTAGTTTTCATTCTCTACTTTTGTTAAAAGCGGATACCCCAGTACCTCCTCTACAATGAGCTTGCCAAGGAGACCAATGCAAAGGAAAGAGCTCAGTTTCGAAGGAATTGTTCGACTCAGTTTTTCCCTCTTCCAGAAAGTCTTTGACCTCTTCCATCTTTTCCAAGGAGTAGATGGCTAGATACAACGATTTTACAAGCAAAGGCAGCGAGTGAAGATATCTCTGAAGAAGAAGAAGAACTCGCAAAGGGATGTGATTGGGAGTATACTAAATATGGTGCACGATGGTCTCATGGAAGACACTTTCGGATCACACGAATCGATAAAAATATGTCTTTTGATAGTGGGAAGATGGTGAAGTCTTTGCCACAGAGCGAGTTCAATAGATGATAATGCTTAAGAAGGCCAACTAGATTATTGTGGACTGATTCAAGATATCTTGAAACTATCTTTTAGGAAGTTTGATTACTTTGTTTTTTATGTGAAATGGTTCAAAGTAGTCACCTCTGGAAGAAACGCAATAGTTAGGTGAGATAAAAGTGGTTTGCTTCAAGTCAACTCCTCAAAATTATGGACGGATGAAAGAGATACATTTGTGCTTCCTGAACACTATGAAAAGTTGTTTTTACACCAGATTCAAAAGAACCAGAGTGGCTATTTGTTTTACAAGTCACCCCATGTAGTAGACAAATTTGTGAGAACATAGATGTCAAAGAAAGTCCATTTGTAGTGGACTCAAATATTCATTCGATAGTCGAGGAGGAAGTTGGAAGAGATCATTGTTCGAGAGGAAGATGTCATTGAAGAAGGCGACATATAGGATGAAGCAATAGATGTTGATTAGGAAGAAACCAGCATAGCAAGTGATTTAGAAGTCCTCAATATAGAGATAGATATTCTCGGTGCATCGGATCTCCAAGAGGATGCTAGAATAGAGGGGTTTTGAGTCAAACACTTGTACGTACTAATTTTTGTTTATTTTTCTTTGCTAGGTGTTTTTGTAAACTACCATTTCTCTATATTACCTTTATTATCATACACTAATTATTTGAGTTCTTTTGTTATAGAGAACGATGCGAGACAATCCTCCAATCACTCCACATTCCATGACAGAGGAGCAATTCTTAGAGTTCATCTCTTAGGTACCTCCCGCGTATATGGCCCCTGCATCACAGTATTGGATCGCTCATGGTAGCATTCCGCCCGGCCTCACTCCTGGTGGCCTCACTCCTACCGGTATCACTCCTATCGCCCTCACTCCCACTGGAGTCACTCCTACCGGTGTCACTCCTATCGGTGTCACTCCTACGGGTGGTGCTACTCTCATCGGAGGTATGTCTTCTAGCTTTATGACTCCCCCATGACTAGCTTTTCAGCCATCCCCTACTCGATCTAAGAGTAGACATGTGCATTTGACACCTCAGCAGGATATAGGACCATGATTACTCCAAGGTGTATAGTATCCGAGATGAGCTCCAATGATGGATGCAGCCAAAAAATCAATGCATGCACGTATATGATAACTTTGCTTCATACAGTTTGGACACTCTATCATGTTGAAATGGAGTGAACAAGATAAAGATCAGAATAATTATATTACAAAGACTATTTATTAGGAGCTCTAACCAGCCGATGGGAAGCCTCTTATCAGTTCAGAGTGGATTCTGCACACCGCATGTGAAGTTATGTCTCGTCGACAATCCGAGGCTCTTGATGCTTTGAGAGCACGCTTACCAAAGCCTGTATGGTTAAATGCTGAGGAGTGGGATATGATTCGCGACGAGCAGCAGTAGACTCCTCATGGATATCGCCAACAGCGAGACGCTGTAGCCACTCATTAAGATACAGTTCGACCATCACATTTGGGCAGCAGCGGATATGACATGATGCGTCACGAGTTTGTAAGTACGATTTGGTTTATTGAATTTGTTTTTGTTAAGCTTCTCATGTATGTTCCTCTAAGGTTTTCAATATTTGTTGGAGGAGCTAGCAATGGGTCTTCCTCCAACACGAACGGAGGAGGCATATGGATATCGTCATGGATTGATTGTACTATTCGAGGACTTGGAGGGACGCGATGCAGCCATTTCATGGGAGTGTTTGCGATGAGGTGATGAATTTATAAACTTGGTTTTTACATGTTGTTTATAAATTTCATGTGAGTTTATCTCAATTCATTAAGGTTCTTTGTTCTACGACGGTTGATATGGAACATTCTTTGCATGTGTATGGTAGTGGCATACCAAAATGTTGTATTTGACTTTTATATGGCAATGCAATGCTTTGCCACATTTTGTAAAAAGCATCATATATGACTGTAGAGGAGGTACTGGGGTATCTACTTTTAGCAGGATCAAGTACCAAGCACTCCAGTACTTCGCCTACTCAAGGGAGGTTCTCCTTAGGGAAATTTACCCTTCAACACTTCTGTGAGCAGGCAGATATCAAAAATTGCACAGAGTTGTGAATACTCAAGGATAATACTAATGACAAATGACAATAATGGAAGACCAAGCACTCCTTGGTTCGAACAGATAATTACAATGTAGGCAAAAGAAATGCTCTAAAGCTGATGCTCTGGGCTAACATGCCACTCCGGAACAACAATATCAATACAAGAGGTTCGTCCAATCCATACAATGAACACAACTAGATGCAGACTAGCACAGATCAATACAAAGTATGAAGACTTGCTCTAAGGGAAAGAGCATGAAAATACCACTCACTCACACTGAATGACAAAGCCAGGCCACTCTCTTCACACTATAGTGCTATTAGCCCTCCACTGGGAAGCCCACGCTCTGTATCCGCACCATAGAGTGACTTCCTATAGTAGGCTTGTAACCACAGAGTGCAAAGAGAGGACCCCTGTACGTATGTAAGTATATCTCTCAAATGAACACAAGTCTATTGCTTTTATAGGCTCCAATAGGCCAAGAGAGCCTTGCCGATTCCTCACGTCCACTGATCTTGTGCCAATTAATTGCCCAAAATTGGAGGGGTAGATAAAATATGCCACCATTCTTGAATTGGATCTTCAAAAATAGGCAGTCGTCATGAATGGTTGGCGGCAACAGTCATTTCTGTACTTTCACTTTTACCACTTACGCTTTTATTGTCACTTTTGCGTGCAAGCTGAAATCCTCATTTTGTGCCGCCCGTGATATTCGAATGATCCTGAGAAGCACATTCTTCACATAATTTTTGTAGTATCTTTTGATCCTTACATATTGAGTAGAAAGGTGGGTGGTATGGGAGGTGTGGGTGGAGTTGTGGGAGATCGTGGGGGGGTGTGGGAGGTTGTGGGTGGAAATAGGGGGTGGGGTGCGGGAGGTTGTGGGGAGTTGTGGGAGATTGTGGGGGGTTGTGGGAGGTTGTGGGTGGGAATAGGAGGAGGGGGTTGTGGGATGTTGTGGGGAGTTGTGGGAGATTGTGGGGGGTTGTCACAGGTTATGGGTGGAAATAGGAGATGGGCTGCGGGAGGTTGTGGGGAGTTGTGGGAGATGGTGGGGGGTTGCGGGAGGTTGTGGGTGGGAATAGGAGGAGGGGGCTATGGGAGGTTGTGGGAGATTGTGGGGGGTTGTGGGAGGTTGTGGGTGGGAATAGGAGGAGGGGGCTGCGGGAGGTTGTGGGGAGTTGTGGGAGATTGTGGAGGTTTGTGGGAGGTTGTGGGTGGGAATAGGAGGTGGGCTCCGGGAGGTTGTGGGGAGTTGTGGGAGATTGTGGGGGGTCGTGGGAGATTGTGGGGGGTTGTGCGAGGTTGTGGGTGGGAATAGGAGGTGGGTTGTGGGAGGTTGAATGGCGGGGTTTTTCTCATCTAGAGTGTTTATATATCCCATGAATAGAATCAGAAAACATGAAACAATGCTAATGTGCAACAATGCTAGAATGAACCACACATCATCATAAGTCATCATGTAAAGCTTTATGATGTCGTTACGACTGTTGAACCACACATGAAGAAACTCACAATACATTAAAGAGCTCTCCACAAATCACCGGACCCTGACAAGTGATAAGCTACAACACTCAAACTGGCAAAATTGTAAAGATAAAAAAGGGCTCATAACTTCAGGAAATGCCATTCTCTCTATATGTTCAATCTTCATCCTCTTCCTCATCTTCACCTGTCGCCTTCTTAGAGGCAGTCTTCATGTTCTTCCTCTTCACACACCCCGGTCTCCCACCACCAAAAGGACTAGAAAGAGCAAAGTCATTGTGTTTTTGGGAGTCCATTCCCACTAGGAACGATGCCACATTGACAACTTTCTTGCCCACCCTGATGTGTCTCTGCAATTGACACTCTAGTAAGTTCTTTATTGTCAATGCTAAAACATAATCAAGCTTGTTTTGGCTTTCATCTAAAAGTCCATATCTTAACATGCGCCAAAGTAGTTCGAAGATGGGAGGGGGGGGGGTTTGTGGGAGGGGAGAGGAGGGGAAGGTGGGGGCAGCGGGGATAGGCAGGAGGGGAGAGTAGGGGGGCAACGGGGATAGGCGGGACGGGATGGGAGGCGAGAGGAGGGTCGCAGCGGGGATAGGCGGGAGGGGATGGGAGGGGAGAGAAGGGGACGGGGGGGATGCGGGGAGGGAGAGAGAGAGAGAGAGAGAGAGAGAGAGAGAGAGAGAGAGAGAGAGAGAGAGAGAGAGAGAGAGAGAGAGAGAGAGAGAGAGAGAGAGAGAGGGGGGGGGAGGGAGCGGGTGGGGAGAGGAGGGGGACGCGGGGGAGGGGCTATGGGGAGAGAGAGAGAGAAAGAGAGAGAGAGAGAGAGAGAGAGAGAGAGAGAGAGAGAGAGAGAGAGAGAGAGAGAGAGAGAGAGAGAGGGAGGGAGAGGGAGGGAGAGGGAGGGAGGGAGTAGGTGGGGAGAGGAGGGGGGCATGGGGAAGGGGCCATAGGAGGGGGGGGGGGGGGAAGAGAGAGAGAGAGAGAGAGAGAGAGAGAGAGAGAGAGAGAGAGAGAGAGAGAGAGAGAGAGAGAGAGAGAGAGAGAGAGAGAGGGGAGGGAGAGGGAGGGAGCGAGTGTGGAGAGGAGGGGGACATGGGAGGGAGAGAGAGAGAGAGAGAGAGAGAGAGAGAGAGAGAGAGAGATAGAGAGAGAGAGAGAGAGAGAGGGGGAGGGAGAGGGAGGGAGAGGGAGGTGGCGGGAGGGGGCAGGTGGGGATAGGAGGGAACTGTGGGGAGGGGTTGCGAGAGGGGAGAGAGAGAGAGAGAGAGAGAGAGAGAGAGAGAGAGAGAGAGAGAGAGAGAGAGAGAGAGAGAGATGCTGTGATATTGACCCCCACATCAAGTCTTTGCACCGTCTAGGTGCTATTCCTCATTTATTTTTGTTATTTCACTAAGACCAAGATAAACTGCAATCATTAAATGAAATACGGTATGTGCAGTGAATGAAGTGCTTCCAATTTGACTTAATTCAAGTACTTCTTCACCCTGGAGATATTGACCAGGGGTATCCTCTTACCCTGCAAATCCTCCAGATGCACTGCCCCATGTGGTAATACCTTTATCACTCTGTATGGTCCTATCCACTTAGGCGCCAATTTGGTTGGAACTTGTTAACCATATAAGTGGTTGTTTTTTTATGCACTAACAAGCCTCCTTTTGCATAGTGTGTGATGGATTCAGGTGTTTGTCGACGGGGTTTTACCGATCATTGGCTGTTGGAAGTGATCAGATAGCTGTGCTCAAAGGTCGAAAGCAATGCAAGGAATCATGCCAAACAGGACAATAATGACACTTCTTTATCCAACAAGGAGGGAGCCACATGTCTCTTATCCATGAGAAAGAGGGAGTTTTAGGGATTTTTTTTTATGATTTTGGGCGCCTGGAGACAAGGAAGGGAGCTCGAGTCAGAATTGAAAAAAAAAACGTGGCTCGTGGGAGGATAAGGGCAGGGCGGTGGTCGTTGTTGGAAGGAGGGGAGAAGTCCGGGGGATGGGGTTCTATCCGACAGTAGAGGAGAACGAGGAGCCTATCTTCTCACATTATTACTGAAGGAAAATACTCTCTTGAGGGGGTATCTGAAGACTTCGAGAAGGAACTTGGGGGAGTCGCTGCTGTCAGGCTAATTGGTTGAAGCTGTTAGCGATGATGTCCATGATTGGAAAATCAATGATCAGTTTTTATGACAAGCCATCTATCAACTGGAGAAAGTTTTGGCGCATGGAGAGGAGTGGAAATGGGCAGATCTCTGTCACCTAAGGAGGAGAGCTTCAGATGGCATCGTCTTCAACAGGAGTGCAAATTCAGCCCAGTATTCAAAACAAATGTAAGGGTGCATTGAAGGCAATGAACATGAGTTGATTGTTGGAAACATAGAGAGCCACTTGCGATTCAAGAAGTTGAGGTTCATCCATCCCAGTTTAAAGGAGTTCGTATACAGGTTTTGTTTACATCATTATGTCGCACTGATGTCACATTTTGGCAGCAACGAAATAATAAACATGCAGTATGTCATGCACCTGAAATTACTTTTCGCATATTTTCCTGCAGCAACGAAATAATAAACATGTAGTATGTCATGCACTTGAAATTACTTTTCGAAATTTTCCTGCACATACTTTGGTAATGGAGTTTTTGCCTTAAAGAACAAATCGATGAATGCCTATGGATGAGAAGGGGATGTTTTTTTTTTAAACAAGTGCTCAGCATACTTTAGTCCAAGAAAAGCCTCCATTGAAGTACAGAAGTCCTCTAGGCAGCAAACTATCCGGATTTTGTTCCAACTGTGCTAAAGCAGATACGCGGAAGGGCTGGACTGAGCATGGAGATGTGTTGAAGTCCATAGCTTCTCACTTTGAAGTGAATATACATGAAAAGTGAGAGAATGGTTATAACATTTTATCCGATAAGAACCTATCAGAAATAACTTGCAGAAACGACAATGTTTATGATCATATATAGCGCAATGAGAATATGCAGAGTTTATGGCATATCCTTCAAAGTTGTTGTATGAGGCAGATATTGATTGCACTACTCCGAATTGATGTGGTATTTTCCAAGGGCAATAATGGCTAATCAAAACTTATAGCCATCTTTGAAAGCGTGTATGCAGATCCTTACAAGGTCACTGAATTCAACGTGTTGGTATTAATGTAAGTTTATTTCATTATATCTACAAGTATGTTTCTCTCAGAAAGTGTGGGAGAAGGATTGAGGGTGGAAAATAGGGAGAAAGAAAGTAGGAAGACACTGGTAAACATTGAGAAGAGCTCATCTCGATACTAAGGAAATTTAATACAAGGACACTAGATCTCCTTGTGAGTAGCTTATTGGGGAGCGGAAAAATTAAGAGGGTTCTTCACTTTGTGGTCGTGGTAATTCCTTTTCCAAAGGGAATAATTGTACAACCTTCATAGTTTCCTCTTAGGCATTGTTCTACGCAAAGAAGGTGGCCAGGATGAGCGAGTTGAATCCGGTTTGTGGCTGAGTATGCATGTGTCTGACTTGTTATATGCATGAGAGTGTGTATGGATGCGAAAGGGAGTGCGTGTACGTATATGTGTAGAAATGTGTGTGTATGAGTATATGTGCGAGTCTTGAGAGCGCGTGTGGGTAAGAGTGTGGAAGTAAATAGGAAAAAGCGAAAGAGAGTGAGGAAGAAAGAAGGAAAGAAAGAGGAGGGAAAGAGGGAAAGTGGGGAAAGAGAAAGAAAGGGAAAAAGGAAGGCGAGCGAGAGTGCATGCAAGTATATGTGAAAAGGTGTGTGTGTATGTGTGAGCAAAGGCTAGTGAGAAGGTTAAGAGTGTGTGTACATAGGAGAGGGAGTGTGTGTAAGTGCATGTGTAAGAATGAATGTAGGTGAGAGTTAGAGAAGAAGAGGAACGAAAGCGTGGGTGTGCATGAAGGAACGAGAGGAAAAGAGGAAAAAAGGAAGCAGGGGTATGTGCGCATGTGGCCTAGGAGTACATGAGTGAGTGAGAGGAAGGAACTAAAAATAAGAGCAAGAGTAAGAGAAAAGAGGGGAACCGTGAAATAAGTGGCGGGGAACATATGAGCTAGTACATAGACATAGGAAAAATCCATTGTGAGATAATTGTGGGCTCTAGGTAATCCAAGTAGATCGATTGCGAGGGGTTTGAGCAGAATAAAGGCTTTCACAATCATCTTTTCCTTAGGCTTAGGAGCTATTCATTTTGGTGCGTTTGCCGGGAAGTATATGAGCTAATGCATAGACAAAGTATCAATGGAGAGATAATTGTGACCTCTAAGTAATCCAATTGGACCGATTCCGAGGGGTTTAAACCAAATAAAGTCTCATATAATCATCTTTTCCTTGGGCTTAAGACCTATTCATTTTGGTGCGTTTGCCGGGAAGTATATGAGCTAATGCATAGACAAAGTATCAATGGAGAGATAATTGTGACCTCTAAGTAATCCAATTGGACCGATTCCGAGGGGTTTAAACCAAATAAAGTCTCATATAATCATCTTTTCCTTGGGCTTAAGACCTATTCATTTTGGTGCGTTTGCCGGGAATAGCTTGGTACGTCTCTATAAGAGAGTGCCATAGGTTCGCCTAGCGCCACAGGTTGGCCGAGCTTGCGGACCCCAAGATCTAGTACACGAGCGAGGGGAGCTCATCCTCAGGAGCAACACAAACTCAAAGAGAGGAACGCGCTCAGAGAAGAGCCCTTGAAAGAGAAAGGAGAAGGTGGGAACCGCCAGGTGAGTGGACCTCGATTGGCTCGAGGAAATCAGTCAAAAACGTGTACTCCCATAAAAGAGTCGCAAATCAAGTGCAAAAGTTTGAAGGAGGGATCCTGAAGCGACGTGTATTAAATTTTTGGGATCGAAGTAATATCGACATCACACCTCTGTTCGAAATGGCTCAGCAGATTTTAGTTCACTTGGGGGACTTCACCAAGTTCTCAGGTACTTTGGACGAAGACCCGGATAGTTTTATCCAGTTGTTTGAGGTTACCTGTGAGGCCAGTGATGTAGTTGACCAGGATCAAAGGTTGAGGATTTTTCCGGCTATTCTCTGTGATGAGGCAGCCAATTGGTATGGGAATCTGACACCACAAGAGCGTGGAACTTATCAGATGCTCAAGGAAGCCTTCTTGGCAAAGTTTCGACGACAAGGCTTCCAAGATAGATTGGCCCAACAGATGGATTACTTGCGACAAGGAGTCAATGAGAGCATCGATAACTACATTCAGAGAATGGTAACGTTAGTAAGAAAGATGGGCGTGAATGCCCCGAACGATGAGACATTGAAACGAAGATTCATTTTGGGATTGAGAGATCCTACGGCACAGCAGCATATGAGCCTGACAAGACCTGCAACTTTAATGGATGCTAAGGAACAAGCGAGGCTTTGGGAGGAAGTACAATTATGCCAACAAAGGAAGATGGAACTCTTATACGAGCCAATGGGAGGCCTAGGAAACATACCAATGAAGGATCGGGGTCAAGGAAGTCCCGCATTGACGACTCCAGCTTTTGTAGCCGCCACTAGCACACCAGTCGAGGTAAAGCCTGCGCTAACCGAAGAACGAATATTAGAGTTGGTCACACAAGCTATAAAAGCTGCCACAATAACCCAGGAAACATACACAGTAAAACCAGAGGTAACTACGAACCCGACTCAAGTGTTTCGATCAAATACATGGTGTGGAAAGTGCCACGGTTACGGCCATTTAGCTTCAGAATGCCCCACAGTCTCGAGAGTATTCACAGATAGGTCGCCACCTAGGATGCGTTGTACTTTTTGTGGAAGAACAAATCACACGGAGGACGGATGTTACAACAAGAGAGCCTATGAAGAAAGGACCATGAAATCAGGAGATACAAGAGACAGACCTTACACGGGATTGCCCGCTCAAAGTGTACCACCTACATCTCGTTGGGAAAACAGACCGACTTATGGATATGGTGCTCAGGGTCAAGGAGGAGACTATCCAAGAGGAGCCGTATGTGATCAAAGAAGAGATGGTCCAATCCAGTGCTGGAGATGTCATGGCTTTGGCTATACTCAATCTAGATGTCCAAACGAAAAGAAGCCAATTGATTATACCCCGCTATGTAGGTACTGTAGTGGAGAGGGCCACTTTGATGAAGATTGTCCAAAACGAAGAGCTACCGCCGGCAAGGAAAAAGGACCAGTAGGGCCTTCAAATTATGTTGATACTCAGATGTATTCCACATCGAGAGCTCAAGAGCAAGTTCCTACAATCGGAGTAGTGTTCAAAACACTGAACCCTCAAGAAGGCTCTAGCTAGTCAATGCACTTTGTGGATGCTTACGAGGCCAAGAAACCACACAAAGATCCAACTGTGGCAGTAGTCACAAGGACTCAAGAGTATTCGAAGAAGAATCCAGGAGGCGAAGGTGAAGAAGGGAGTCAAGAGAAGATCGTTGAGCGTGAAGAGGTAGAAAACCAAGTTGGAGGATTTGCTGAGCAGCAAGAGTTTGAGGATGGGGAAGAGATTGAGATTCTTCCACCAGTGACTAAGGAGTTTGTGCCAGGCATAGCACCATTCCCTGAAAGATTGAAAGTTCCTAAGAGTAGAAAGGAAAGACAAAGTTCGGAAGAAGTAGATATTGTGAAGTTGCTCGCTGACACGAAAGTCACGCTGGACATTGGCACATTGCTAAAATGTTCACCTGTTTATAGGAAACAATTCTACAACGAATATATTAAGAAGCCGAGGAAAGCTCGAGATAAAAATAGACAAGATAAGGATGTCCAAGGAATCATTCAAAGTATTACGACGCAAATCGATTCGAATGCTCCAGCTGTGACGGTCGAGATTAAAGGATATGCAGTCCCCGGTGCTCAGTTAGATAGTGGAGCCGCAGTCAACCTTATGACTGAGTTCATGATGAAAGCTTTGGGCCTTAACCACATGGAAGAGACACCGATGTCTTTGAGAATGGCGGATCAAACACAAGTGAAGCCTGCGGGTCTTTTGAAGAATGTAAGTACAGTTGTGGGCTGTTTAGAGTTTAAAATTGATTATCTAATAGTAAGACCAAGGACCTCAGAGGCCACCTTCTCGATCCTACTTGGACGGCCATGGCTGGTGCAAGTCGAATGTGTGCATGACTGGCGCACAGGTTTTAATTCAATAGGGCCAAAGTCTGATCGGATTCAGTTGCAAGTATCCCCACCCTCGAGCAACAAGAAGAAGACAATAATAGTCGATGAGATGGAAAAGAAAGAAAAAGGAGAAAGCAAGGCACGAGATTGCACGAGCTAGGTTTTCTTTGAACACAGACACCTACAAGAATCTGCTTCAAGATGGGTTCAACTTGCAGCTCTTTAAGAATCAAGACACGAAGATGGGAGAGTATCAAAATCCATTGCTCTATAACGACGATTCAGACCAGGAGTTGCTGGGATGGTTGACACATACAAGTGAATTTGATTGCTACATGTTGAGTATAGACACAAGTAAAAACAAAGCTACTCAATCCCTGGAGAAGAGAACTTCAAGAGAAGAGTTGAAACTAGAGCTAGCTCCGACAATGGAAGTGCAACAGTTGAGAGAAAGAGTTAGAATGCTAGAAGCAGAGATTCTAAAGAGAAGTCGAGAATCGGAAAAAGAAGCGAAGAGTAAGACTAAAGTGTCGGAAGCCATTGCAAAAACTGAATTAAAGAAATTAGGTTCAATCGAAACAGAACAAAACAATGATTTACTGGCCAACCATGCGCGCGTGATCGGAGAGCACATTCCAATCACAGTGTCATCGAGGAATAAGGAATATTCGCGAGAAGCTCAGGTGGAAAAATGGGAAGTTTTTCTAGAAAAGTTCTTGAGCGTGGGGTTAGAGCTACCAGACAAAGTAGGAGATTGCATTAAAATGACACTCAAAAATTTCAGCAAGGCCTTTGCATGGTCATACAGTGATCTGAGAGGAATTGATCCCCGAATCTGCCATCATTATATAGATTTGGAAGAAGGCACCCGACCAATATGTCAACGACTTAGGCGGACAAATCCAGTCTACTCGGAATTGATCAAGTTGGAATTGACTAAGTTATTGGAAGCAGGATTCATATATCCCATCGCATCCAGCGAGTGGGTATCACCAATTGTAGTGGTTCCAAAGAAAAATAAGAAAATCCGTATTTGCATAGATTATCGAAAGCTGAACGAGCGCACGAAGAAGGATCATTTCCCCTTGCCATAACTGATCAAATCTTGGACAGAGTGGCTGGCCATAAATTATACTCATTTTTGGATGGTTTCAGTGGCTATAACCAAATCCAAATCCATGAAGAGGATCAATCAAAAACTACTGTCATGACAGAATGGGGTACGTATGCATATCGTGTGATGCCATTTGGATTATGCAATGCACCGGCCACATTCCAGAGAGCAATGATAGCTGCATATCAAGACTACTTGCAGGATTGGATGGAGATATTTCTCGATGACTTCGCGATCAGAGGCGACGATGAAAACATGATGGAAAGGATCGAAGCGATTTTAAGAAGAAGCATTGAAAAAGGCATCGCATTAAATCCTGAAAAGTGTACATTTGGAGTACGAAGAGGATTGCTTTTGGGACATGTTATTTCCGAAAAAGGGATCGCGATTGACGAGGATAAAGTGGAGAAAATTGGACAACTTCCACCTCCTCAAAACTTGCGGCAACTCAGAGGATTCTTAGGGCATGCTAATTATTATCGACGATTTATATTAAATTTTGCATCAATAGCGGCACCACTGACAAATCTTTTGAGGAAAGACCAACAATACCAATGGACTGAAGAGTGTCAAGTTGCATTCGACTCGATCAAGGAGAGATTGATAAATGCACCAAATTTGGTAGCACTCGACTGGACGAAAGAATTCCATGTGCATACCGACGCTTCTCATACTGCGGTTGGAGCAATACTATGCCAAGCCGATGAAAAGAAGTTGGACCACCCTATTTATTACGCAAGTCGCAATTTGAATAGCACTGAGAGAAACTACAGGACTACAGAAACGGAATGTCTCTCGATGATCTTTGCGGTGAACAAGTATCGGCATTACTTGATGGGAAAGCATTTCACTTTTTATGTGGATCATGAAGCCCTTAAGTATATCATTAATAAACCAGAATTGTCAGGACGACTGATGAGGTGGATGCTACTTCTCCAAGAATTTCAGTTCACAGTGGTAACCAAACCAGGCAAAGCACATATATTGGCTGACCATTTATCTCGAATTGTTAATGAGGAGCCAATCTCTGGTGTGCCCGATGATGCTCCTGATGGGCATCTATTCCAGGTTGAAGCTAAAATACCTTGGTATGCCGACTTGGTGAACTTCTTATGCACCACTAAATATCCGCCAGGAGCAAGCAAGAGAGAGAAGCAAAAACTGTTAGCACTAGCAAAGCACCATAGCATCATTGGGGGGCAACTCTATCGATATTTTGTTCATGAGAGCATTTATCGGAGTTGTCTCGAGGAAGAAGAAGCAAATCTAGTGTTGAGGGCTTTGCATGACGAACCTTGCGGTGGGCATTTTGCTGGTGAACTGACGGCAAGAAAGATTTATTTGGCTGGGTATTGGTGGCCAACGTTGTTCAAAGACCCGCACACATACTGTAAGAAATGTGACAAATGCCAACGAATGGGCAAACCCACATTATCACATGCTGCTCCTCTCATGCCGGTGCTCGCTCTTAAGCCGTTTGAGAAATGGGGAATTGATTTTGTGGGGCCTATTGATCCTCCCTCACGACGAAGATCCAATAGGTATATCTTGGTCTGTACTGACTATGTTACCAAGTGGGTGGAAGCCAAAGCTCTGAAGAGTGACCGAGCTGTTGATGTAGCTAAATTTTTGTATGAACAAATTATCACTCGATTCGGATGCGCGTTGGAAATAGTGAGTGATAGAGGAACACATTTTGTCAACGAACTGATCGAAGAATTAATGGAATTATATAAGATCAAACATAGAAAAAGCACTCCATATTACCTGAGGGCAAATGGACAAGTGGAGGTCACCAACAAGGTGCTGGAACAGATTCTGACAAAGACAGTAGTTGTGCATAGGCGAGACTGGGATGAGAGACTTTTGGAAGCTTTGTGGGCATATCGAACATCCTACCGAGTGACGACCAAGAGCACTCCGTTCTCCCTAGTATATGGCGAGGAAGCCATCTTTCCCATCGAAAAAGAAGTTCCGATATTAAGAGTAGCTATTGAGGCCAGGTTGGGCAAGGAAGAGTCATTAAAGGAGAGGTACATACAACTGGTCAAGCTAGAAGAAAAGAGACTCATTGCACAGCAAAGTTTGGAAGCTATTCAGAAGAGACGAAAGGAGAGGCATGACAAGAATCTCAGGACCTATGCGATTCAAGAAGGGGATTTGGTACTAGTCTATGATAGTAAATATTATAAATTCCCCAGGAAGTTACAAACAAGATGGGCAGGACCGTTTAAGGTGGTGGAACTCAATTCCAATGGTTCCATGCAAATTCAAGATTTAGGAGAAGAATATGCTCCCGTGAAGGTTAACGCGCTTCGAGTTAAACCATATTTCACGTGACAATAGGACGGGAGAAGCTAGACGAGATCCAAGCAGAAGGACGCAGTAGACTCCTTGTACATACATGTATAGTTATATATATATATATATATATATATATATATATGCGCATACGTAAGCTATGATTTGTGTGTCATAAATATTCTTCCTTGCTAACTCAAGAATTTTGGACTTCTAATTGTTTTTCTTGTGTTGCGCAGAGACTGTTAGGAGCTAAGTAACAAAATGGCAGATCAAATAATGCAACTCTACTTGTACGAGCTAAGGATATATTTCTCGGACCAAACATTCGCCCGCATGGACATAGATGTCGACGACTTTGAGACGGAATATGATGTTGAGGAAGCGCATTGGCTGGTATGCTTTATAAACCAGGGTTTGGGTGTTGCATTTTACATTGAGTGTTTTGAGGAATACTTGACTGGACATGTAGGATGGGCGGGAGATCGATATTACTATTTCGATCCTTCGAGGGAAATGCCTAACGAGGAAAACGATATCACATGGGCTTGGGCAGATGTGCTAATGCTAGGAAGTGATGACGGAGCTCCTGAAGTTGAGCCTGACTCACCCTAGGGAAGTTGTCGGGATGCGAGTACGATGTGAGACTACATGAGACATTCCGGAGACTCACATTCTAGGACACCTAAGGATAGGTATACGAGGGACTAAGGCATGGCTGGCTGTAGTTACCAAGTGAAAAGTCAAATCGATGAATACATATGTAGTGTCTGTAATTGAGAGAATGAAGTGAAGAGGTGGTTGATCTGTCAAAGGCTAGTGTGTATATGTTTGCATGTATGTGTGGGAACCGTGGGAAAAGTCCCTTTCTTCCTCTCCCTAATTCTCAGGACTTGGGTGAACTAATAAACTATGAAAAAAAACGAAGAAAAGAAAAGAAAGAAAAAATTTTTATTGTGTTGCTGTGATCGTACCAATGCGCTATGGTGGGCTAGTAGGTGGGTGGATTTATCCTCGCCGGGTGGTTAGGACCACGAGCCGCAGCTAGTTTCACCATAGGCTTGGAAGGTATATGTTTGTGTCTTAGCTACGCGCCATAACAGGTTGGTAGGTAGGTGGAGCCATCGTGGCTGGGTAGTCACGACCACGAGCCGTATTCAGCTTCGTTATGGGCTAGCTGATATATGTTATGTGTTATCATTGTGTGTTTGTGTGTTGTGCGCTGCATTGCGTTGGTAGATGGGTGAATCAACCTGATCGGGTGGTCAGGTCCACGAATCGCATCCAGTGACAATGTAAGCAACGTGAGATTAAAATAAAATTTTCATATGAAGTTATTCCCCACTCCTGAGGGGGAGAGAGAGAGAGGAGAGGGCGAAGATCGCCTGGAAGGGAACGTTATTTGCTTGTGTAATTGGTATGTGTTGGCTTGCGACAGATCAGCTCACTTTGAATCAACATTCTTGAAGGCACGGAGACTCTATATGTACTTATGGATGAGGCTTTAGCGAGGTAATGCAACGGTCTTGCTTTATAACTTGTGTGCTCTATCTGAGGGTTTTTCTAGTGTGTGGGACACTCCAGGGTTCTGATGTATGTCTTCACTTGCACTTGAGTTTCGATGGCTTTTGTAGGACGACGATGGGGATTCTTTGGGAACGTCTAGTCATGGAATGATTGTACATAGCGAATGGTAGATGCAATAATGGGGTATGCATTTTGGGTATTTTTGCATGTCCTGTTGGATTCATTTCAGTTGTTGTTGTTTATTTCCGTATTTTCTTTTCTGTTTCCGCAATGGTAGTTGCATGTGTAAAATATGGAAAGGTATGCATGTGTTATTTTGGTTGAGACCATTTTCCATTATGGAATGTATGAGCAAATTGATGCATGGCTGAAATGGAATTGCATATATGTGCATGATCTTGGATCATTTTGGAAGTGATTGATTTGTATGTATTCATGAGTGATTTTTTAGCACTAATAGCTTCAATGAGTGCAGGTCCACTTGGAATGATGGCTCGATGAAAGGTATGCAAACTACTTGTAAACTGACATTTTCGTGGCTGTTTTGATTTTATTGCAGCAAGAATGGCTTGTCGGGGACGACTTCGCGAGTAGAAGAGGGGAGTATGTTAACCATATAAGTGGTTGTTTTTTTATGCACTAACAAGCCTCCTTTTGCATAGTGTGTGATGGATTCAAGTGTTTGTCGACGGGGTTTTACCGATGATTGGTTGTTGGAAGTGATCAGATAGCTGTGCTGAAAGGTCGAAAGCAATGCAAGGAATCATGCCAAACAGGACAGTAATGACACTTCTTTATCCAACAAGGAGGGAGCCACATGTCTCTTATCCATGAGAAAGAGGGAGTTTTAGGGATTTTTTTTTTATGATTTTGGGCGCCTAGAGACAAGGAAGGGAGCTCGAGTCAGAATTGAAAAAAAAAAAACATGGCTCGTGGGAGGATAAGGGCAGGGCGGTGGTCGTTGTTGGAAGGAGGGGAGAAGTCCGGGGGATGGGGTTCTATCCGACGGTAGAGGAGAACGAGGAGCCTATCTTCTCACATTATTACTGAAGGAAAATACTCTCTTGAGGGGGTATCTGAAGACTTCGAGAAGGAACTTGGGGGAGTCGCTGCTGTCAGGCTAATTGGTTGAAGCTGTTAGCGATGATGTCCATGATTGGAAAATCAATGATTAGTTTTTATGACAAGCCATCTATCAACTGGAGAAAGTTTTGGCGCATGGCGAGGAGTGGAAATGGGCAGATCTCCGTCACCTAAGGAGGAGAGCTTCAGATGGCATCATCTTCAACCGGAGTGCAAATTCAGCCCAGTATTCAAAACAAATGTAAGGATGCATTGAAGGCAATGAACATGAGTTGATTGTTGGAAACATAGAGAGCCACTTGCGATTCAAGAAGTTGAGGTTCATCCATCCCAGTTTAAAGGAGTTCGTATACAGGTTTTGTTTACATCATTATGTCGCACTGATGTCACATTTTGGCAGCAACGAAATAATAAACATGCAGTATGTCATGCAGCTGAAATTACTTTTCGCATATTTTCCTGCAGCAACGAAATAATAAACATGCAGTATGTCATGCACCTGAAATTACTTTTTGCATATTTTCCTGCACATACTTTGGTAATGCAGTTTTTGCCTTAAAGAACAAATCGATGAATGCCTATGGATGAGAAGGGGATGTTTTGTTTTTAAACAATCGCTCAGCATACTTTAGTCCAAGAAAAGCCTCCATTGAAGTATAGAAGTCCTCTAGGCAGCAAACTATCCGGATTTTGTTCCAACTGTGCTAAAGCAGATACGCGAAAGGGCTGGACTGAGCATGGAGATGTGTTGAAGTCCATAGCTTCTCACTTTGAAGTGAATATACATGAAAAGTGAGAGAATGGTTATAACATTTTATCCGATAAGAACCTATCAGAAATAACTTGCAGAAACGACAATGTTTATGATCATATATAGCGCAATGAGAATATGCAGAGTTTATGGCATATCCTTCAAAGTTGTTGTATGAGGCAGATATTGATTGCACTACTCCGAATTGATGTGGTATTTTCCAAGGGCAATAATGGCTAATCAAAACTTATAGCCATCTTTGAAAGCGTGTATGCAGATCCTTACAAGGTCACTGAATTCAACGTGTTGGTATTAATGTAAGTTTATTTCATTATATCTACAAGTATGTTTCTCTCAAAAAGTGTGGGAGAAGGATTGAGGGTGGAAAATAGGGAGAAAGAAAGTAGGAAGACACTGGTAAACATTGAGAAGAGCTCATCTCGATACTAAGGAAATTTAATACAAGGGCACTAGATCTCCTTGTGAGTAGCTTATTGGGGAGCGGAAAAATTAAGAGGGTTCTTCACTTTGTGGTCGTGGTAATTCCTTTTCCAAAGGGAATAATTGTACAACCTTCATAGTTTCCTCTTAGGCATTGTTCTACGCAAAGAAGGTGGCCAGGATGAGTGAGTTGAATCGGGTTTGTGGCTGAGTATGCATGTGTCTGACTTGTTATATGCATGAGAGTGTGTATGGATGCGAAAGGGAGTGCGTGTATGTATATGTGTAGAAATGTGTGTGTATGAGTATATGTGCGAGTCTTGAGAGCGCGTGTGGGTAAGAGTGTGGAAGTAAATAGGAAAAAGCGAAAGAGAGTGAGGAAGAAAGAAGGAAAGAAAGAGGAGGGAAAGAGGGAAAGTGGGGAAAGAGAAAGAAAGGGAAAAAGGAAGGCGAGCGAGAGTGCATGCAAGTATATGTGAAAAGGTGTGTGTGTATGTGTGAGCAAAGGCTAGTGAGAAGGTTAAGAGTGTGTGTGCATAGGAGAGGGAGTGTGTGTAAGTGCATGTGTAAGAGTGAATGTAGGTGAGAGTTAGAGAAGAAGAGGAACGAAAGCGTGGGTGTGCATGAAGGAACGAGAGGAAAAGAGGAAAAAAGGAAGCAGGGGTATGTGCGCATGTGGCCTAGGAGTACATGAGTGAGTGAGAGGAAGGAATAAAAAATAAGAGCAAGAGTAAGAGAAAAGAGGGGAACCGTGAAATAAGTGGCGGGGAACATATGAGCTAGTACATAGACATAGGAAAAATCCATTGTGAGATAATTGTGGGCTCTAGGTAATCCAAGTAGATCGATTGCGAGGGGTTTGAGCAGAATAAAGGCTTTCACAATCATCTTTTCCTTAGGCTTAGGAGCTATTCATTTTGGTGCATTTGCCGGGAAGTATATGAGCTAATGCATAGACAAAGTATCAATGGAGAGATAATTGTGACCTCTAAGTAATCCAATTGGACCGATTCCGAGGGGTTTAAACCAAATAAAGTCTCATATAATCATCTTTTCCTTGGGCTTAAGACCTATTCATTTTGGTGCGTTTGCCGGGAAGTATATGAGCTAATGCATAGACAAAGTATCAATGGAGAGATAATTGTGACCTCTAAGTAATCCAATTGGACCGATTCCGAGGGGTTTAAACCAAATAAAGTCTCATATAATCATCTTTTCCTTGGGCTTAAGACCTATTCAGAACTGCTGGGATCTGATGCACCAAAACCAAGGATCCTTCCTATACTTCATTGGTCCTAAGAAACCTGTTGTGCAATCTTTTGCGCTCTTCTTCTGTTACCTGAAGTTTCTGCATGGCTCCTTCTCTGTATTCCTCTAATGCCACTAGTCTCCTAATGGGAGGTTCAATTCCAATGGTTTTGGCTCCATATTTCTCTTTTGGTAATAAATTCGAATGGTGCTAATGCCTATTTTCCATATACTAAGCAAAATGGACTCTCGCCAGTGGTTCCCCTCTTCGTAGTTCTGAAAGCCCAAATTGCAGCTATCAATGCTTGTGGCCAAAAGCTTTGATTATCAAAAGATAATTTGCACAGCAACCCGATCAAAATCTTATTGGAGCTCTCTGCTTGGCCATTTGCCCTTGGATAGTAGGCACAAGATTTTTTATGGAAGACCTTGTACCTGTCAAATATAAATTGGAGCAATTTATTCACAAAATGTGTGCCCCTATCACTAGTGATTTCCAAAGGGCAACCAAATCTTGAAAAAATACATTTATACAAAAACTTAGCTCTGTTAAAGCCATGCAGTCCACAGTAGCTTTAGCCTCTATCCATTTAGTTGCATAACATGTGGCCATCAAACTATACTTCCTACCCCCAGGGTGACCATTTGGACTAATAGGTCCTATGAAATCAAGACTTCATCATTCAAATGGGATCCATCCTGTAGATATGACTAATGGTTGGAAATTCAGTCTGGTTGGCGTAGGAGCACATCTCTGGCAAATGTGGCATTCTTTATCAAATTTGATCGCATCCTTGTAAATATGAGGCCACCATAGTCCTTTGTGGATGATTCTGTGAGCCAATTCTTCCCCCTTTAGATGCCCTTCACTGTGTGTAGCCTCTAGCAAAGGATTTATCTCCTCTGGATAAACACATTTTCTCAAGATATCATCCTGATAATATCTATATAAATTCCCATTTATAAGTGAGGATGCTTTAACGAAGGCTGTTTTGTCCCTATCATCAGGATGGATCACTATCTGATTGTAGCCACTAAAACCATCCAAGAAGTTATACAAAGTGTGACCGGCTACTTCCTCAAGTACTTGCTCGTTAAAGGGCTAAGGAAATCCATCTTGAACAGTCACTTTATTCAAGGCACGAAAATCAATGAAGCCTCAATATTTTTCCACTATTTTTCTTGGGTACAATAACCATAGAAGAAAGCCACTTGGAATGTTCTACTGGAACAATTATACGTGCTTCTTCTAGTTTTGTAATTTCCAACTTTACCGCTTCTGCATACTTTGGATTGAGTCGATATGGCCTACTTCTTGCAAGTGCGGCTCTCTCAACTAAGGGTATTCGATGTTATCCAAGCTCCTCTGGTATCCCTATTAGATCTCTGTAGGACCATGCAAAGACATTTTTGTAAGCAAAAAGTAAAGAAGTTATCTTCTATAGTAAAGGGGGATAATGCCATAGCCAAGAGGCCAATTGGACTACTTGAGAGTTCTCTTCATCCCCTAGATTTACTTCTTGAACCAGTGTTTCAGGACTAGTCTTGTTTGAGAAATCATCTCCACTGTATGCAGGAGTGGACTTTAACTTATATTCTGCAATATGTTCTCTCGACCATCCTTGAGGTATATCCAAAAAGGGAAGGTCTTCTCTACACTCAAGCTCATAACTTTCCATCCCGGATACTTCTATATTTGTTGCCTCTTCAAAGTTTGTATTTTCCTGCAAACTCTCATTCTCCAAATCCTTGTGAAATTCATGGCCTTTTCTTGCAACTCCTTCATTTGCAACTTCTTCCTCTATTTCATTGATTTCCACCGTGCAACACTCTGTACTTTCCATCATCCAATTCAATATTGTATCTTCTTCTTGGGGTAAAGAGGGCATTACCTGAGTATCCACAGTATACCTAGTAGTTTTTCCACAGTCGAATCCTTCTTCCAAATGTAGTTGCAATTGGATATTGGTGTTTGTTGAAATCCACAGTTTGTTTTTCCCGCAATCTTGCAAAGCTTTTGCTTGCCTTAGCCAAGATCTTCCCAAGAGTAACGGATAAGAAGTCTCTTGTGGAAGTGCAATAACAACAAAATCTAGAACAAAGTGACAACCCTGTACTATCATAAGTACCTTTTCAATAATGCCTAGTGGCGCAACCCTGTGTTAATCTACTAGTGTAACAGTGAACGGTGCCATCTTGGTGGGGTTCAAATTCAATTTCTTCGTTCTGAAATCTGGCATCAAATTGATGCCAGAGCCTCCATCTATGATCACACGTGTGAGAACTTCATCCTTTATAAGAACAGATAACCTTGACCTTTGATAGTCTGCCAGGGGTGCAGGGGGAAAATCAACCATGAAACCATCTATGCTAGGTGGTTGGCTCAGGTAAGCAGAGTGGATAATCTTTAATAGGTCACTTCTTATTTTTAAATCCAACTTTATGAGTTCGTACAGACTAACCTTGTGATGAATACCTTTCAAGATCTGCTCAATGTTTACCTCATGAGTGTCTTCTTGGAGACTTCTTGGTTGGTCCCTTAGAGAAGTAGCCATCCTTTCATAAGCTCCTTCAATTTCTGCTTGGCCCTTCCACCCAGCCTTCTTTTCCTCCTCTTTATCCTGGAATCCTTGTTGTTCCTCTTTACAGATTGTTGCTGCTTGTCTGGCTCTAGTCATCATGGGCATTGCAGAGGATGAAAGAGCATAAGACTGAGTGGTCATACCTTCTTCTTGTGGAGAGATTGCAATCATGTGGATTGGAGCAAGACAGCTTCTTGGGCAGTCTTTGGTATAGTGATCCTTAGCCTCTGGACAATGCTGACAAGGAGGTGCATCTTTTGGAAGGGAACATCTATTTTGCATATCGCCATACTCGCCATAGCGATAACACATCAATGGCCTATTATATCTAGGCTTTATCGTACGATTTTCCTCTCTATTAGGTGCATTTGAAGTACTAGCATAATATGAATCCAAAGCTTTAGGGTTACCTCGTTGCTGCATACCCTTGAGGTAGTAACAGTCTCTAGCTTCATGACCATCCTTTCCACAAAATTGACAGCTTACCTTGTTAGGACAATTAGCATTGGAATGTCCATTGTTGTTACATATTGTACACCAATCTGCCTTCTTATATCCTGAGTGGTCCACAAATCTTCTAACTCACGGCAAAGTTGGGCTACTTCATCATCAGTACGACGTAGTGGTGGCAAGAACTTCTCTTCTTGTTGATTTTGTTGCATTCCCAATGCCTCCAGTTCCTTCCTCAGTTGCCCAATAGGGTCTAGTTATGCAGCATAATTCAGTTGTGTATCCCCTTCAAAATGTTGCCTAGCTTCTTTAATGCGTGATGTTGCTGCAACAAAATCATTGAGGGTTGCATCCAATCTAAGAGACTCACGTAACTTCTACTGAGATGACCTAGGCAAAGCTTTTTCTATCCATTTTTTAACCAAGAAATCACCTGGAGCATGTGGAAGATGTGCAACAAGTGCTTTTGTCCTAGTGTGAAGTTCATGGAATGATTCACCTGATCTTAGCCTTAGATTCTGGAGCTGGTCTAGAGCTCTTTTCGAGGAGTCACTAGGTCGAAATGTCTGTGAGAATGCCATCTTCATAGCCTCCCATGTAGCAAAATGGCAATCTGCATATTGATTGTACCATTTGTCAGCAAGGCCTTCCAATGTGGATGGGAAGAGTACTAGCATTGCATCCTCTCTATTCTGCAAACCTCGTCCACGGCATAAGGAGATAAAACTCCTCACAGATCATCAGCATCCTCATAAGCTTGTCCCTTGAAGTTAGGGAACTTGATATTGAGTCTAGAGAGTAAATGAGAGAGATCCTCCATTTGCACTGGTGTTTCTTCTGATGCATCTAAGGAGAAGTCTAATGTTCTCCTATGCTTCTCCTTTGACAGTGGTGTCACACCCAAATCAATAGATAAATTCAAGGAGGGTAGAGGGGAGCTAGGTTCACTAGTCGAAGATATAGCTAACTTGTTAAGGCTCCTTCTACACGAAGAGGCTCGTTATCTGCTCGCGTATGGGTCATGTACCTACTTGCAAATGAAATAGGGAAAAAATATTGAAAAAGAGGACTATTTACTATCCCCAGGGCCTCTCACAGAAATGCAAGTGTCTCACTGAGCGTGCCAAACCGTAGAGGAGGTATTGGGTTATCTACTTTTAGCAGGATCAAGCACCAAGCACTCAAGTACTTTGCCTACTCAAGGGAGGTCCTCCTTAGGGAAATTTACCCTTTAACACTTCTATGAGCACGCATATATCAATAATTTCACAGAGTTGTGAATACTCAAGGATAATATTAATGACAAATGACAATAATGGAAGACCAACCACTCCTTGGTTCGAACAGATGATTACAATATAGGCAAAAGAAATGCTCTAAAGTTGATGCTCTCGGCTAACATGCCACTCTAGAACTAAACAATATCAATACAAGAGATTCGTCCAATCCTTACAATGAACACAACTAGATGCAGACTAGCACTGTTCAATACAAAGTATGAAGACTTTCTCTAAGGGAAAGAGCATGAAAATACCACTAACTCACACTGAATGACAAAGCCAGGTCACTCTCTTCACACTATAGTGCTATTAGCCCTCCACTGGGAAGCCCACGCTCTATATCTGCACCACAGAGTGACTTCCTACAGTAGGCTTGTAGCCATAGAGTGCAAAGAGGGGACCCCTGTACATATGTAAGTATATCTCTCAAATGAACACAAGTCCATTGCTTTTATAGGAACCAATAGGCCAAGAGAGCTTTGCCGATTCCTCATGTCCACTGATCTTGCACTGATTGATTGCCCAAAATTGGAGGGGTAGATCAAATACGCCACGAGTCTTGAATTGGATCTTCAAAAATATGCAGTTGTCATGAATGGTTGGTGGCAACAGTCATTTCTCTACTTTCACTTTTACCACTTACACTTTTATTGTCACTTTTGCATGCAAGCTGAGATCCTCATTTTGTGCTTCCCGTGATATTCGAATGACCCTGAGAAGCACATTCTTCACATAATTTTTGTAGTAGCGTTTGACCCTTACATATTGAGTAGGATGGTGGGTGGTGTGGGTGGAATTGTGGGAGATCATGGGGGGGGGGTGTGGGAGGTTGTGGGTGGAAATAGGGGCTGGGGTGCGGGAGGTTGTGGGGAGTTGTGGGAGATTGTGGGGGGTTGTGGGAGGTTGTGGGTGGGAATAGGAGGAGGGGGTGCGGGAGGTTGTGGGGAGTTGTCGGAGATTGTGGAGGGGTGTGGGAGGTTGTGGGTGGGAATAGGGGGTTGGCTGCGGGAGGTTGTGGGGAGTTGTGGGAGATTGTGGGCGTTGTGGGAGGTTATGGGTGGGAATAGGAGGTGGGCTGCGGGAGGTTGTGGGGAGTTGTGGGTGGGAATAGGAGGAGGGGGTTGCGGGAGGTTGTGGGGAGTTGTGGGAGATTGTAGGGGGTTGTGGGAGGTTTTGGGTGGGAATAGGAGGAGGGGGCTGCGGGAGGTTGTGGGGAGTTATGGGAGATTGTGGGGGTTTGTGGGTGGGAATAGAAGGTGGGTTGTGGGAGGCTGTGGGGAGTTGTGGGAGATTGTGGGGGTTGTGGGAGATTGTGGGGGGTTGTGGGAGGTTGTGGGTGGGAATAAGGGTGGGTTGCGGGAGGATGAATGGCGGGGTTTTTCTCATCTAGAGTGTTTATATATCCCATGAATAGAATCAGAAAATGTGAAACAATGCTAGTGTGAAACAATGCTAGAATGAACCACACACCCTCATAAGTCATCATGTAAAGCTTTATGATGTCATTAAGATTGTTTAATGAGACATGAAAAAACTCACAATACATTAAAGAGCTTTGTGCAAATCACCCGACCCTGACAAGTGATAAGCTATAACACTCAAACTATCAAAACTGTAAAGATCAAAAAGGGCTCATAACTTCATGAAATTCCATTCTCTCTATATGTTCAATCTTCATCCTCTTCCTCATCTCCACCTACTGCCTTCTTAGAGGCAATCTTCATGTTCTTCCTCTTCACATGCCCTGGTCTCCCACCACCAAAAGGACTAGAAAGAGCAAAGTCAATGTGTTTTTGGGAGTCCATTCCCACTAGGAACGATGCCACGTTGAAAACTTGCTTGCCCACCCTCATGTGTCTCTGCAATCGACGCTCCAGGAAGTTCTCTACTGTCAATGCTAAAACATAATCAAGCTTGTTCTGGCTTTCATCTAAAAGTCCATATCTGAACATGCGCCAAAGAAGAGCCTTTCCTAAAAGATAGGGGGGTTAGCGGAAGGGGAGAGGAGGGGAAGGCGGGGGCAGCGGGGATAGGCAAGAGGGGATGGGAGGGGAGAGTAAGGGGGCAGCGGGGATAGGCAAGAGGGGATGGGAGGGGAGAGGAGGGGGGCAGCGGGGATAGGCAGGAGGGGATGGGAGGGGAGAGAACGGGATGGCGGGGGATGTGTGGGGGGGGAGAGAGAGGAGAGAGAGAGAGAGAGAGAGAGAGAGAGAGAGAGAGAGAGAGAGAGAGCGAGAGAGAGAGAGAGAGAGAGAGAGAGAGAGACAGAGAGAGAGAGGGAGAGGGAGGGAGCGGGAGGGAGAGGGTGGGGAGAGGAGGGGGATGCGGGGGAGGGGCTGCGGGAGGGGGAAGAGAGAGAGAGAGAGAGAGAGAGAGAGAGAGAGAGAGAGAGAGAGAGAGAGAGAGAGAGAGAGAGAGAGAGAGAGAGAGAGAGAGAGAGAGAGAGAGAGAGGGAGGGAGAGGGAGGGAGCGGGTGGGGAGAGGAGGGGGCATGGGGAAGGGACTACGAGAGGGGAGAGAGAGAGAGAGAGAGAGAGAGAGAGAGAGAGAGAGAGAGAGAGAGAGAGAGAGAGAGAGAGAGAGAGAGAGAGAGAGAGAGAGGGAGGGAGATGGAGGGAGCGGGAGGGAGCGGGTGTGGAGAGGAGGGGGACGCGGGAGGGGGAGAGAGAGAGAGAGAGAGAGAGAGAGAGAGAGAGAGAGAGAGAGAGAGAGAGAGAGAGAGAGAGAGAGAGAGAGAGAGAGAGAGAGAGAGAGAGAGAGAGAGAGAGAGAGAGGGAGGGAGAGGGAGGGAGAGGGAGGTGGCAGGAGGGGGCATGTGGGGATAGGTGGGATCTGCGGGGAGGGGCTGCGGGAGGGGGGGGGGAGAGAGAGAGAGAGAAAGAGAGAGAGAGAGAGCTAATATGCGGGTGGCAAAGAGAGAGAGAGAGAGAGAGAGAGAGAAATGCCGCGATACAATGAGAGTGGTTTGCTACACTCTTGTACATACTTCATTTAAGAAATATTTATCTCTTTTTTTACATGGTTCATGGTTCATTGTTCATTTCGATTATCTCTTTTGTGTCCAATAATATTTGTTTTATGAAATCATATTTTCGTTGACATTAGAGTACACATCACATGTACTCGGTTTTTTTGGGTAGAGTGTACTGTCTTTTGCTAAGCAACATCATGATAATGTTGCTATAGCAAAAGACAACACACTCTACCGAAAAAAAAATTTCTAGGTATGGTCGTCGGAATAAGCAATGGTACTCCCAATAATGCAATTGGAATAAGCATCGGTATACCCAACACGCGCCAGTGTACACGACGCTACACCCAGAAGAGGCGTTGATATAATCGCCAGTATGAGCATCGATATTACCGACGGATATACCAACAATTATATCGGTGCTCAAACCGATGCCTATACTGGTGGTTAAACTAATGCCCATACCAATGTGCATATTGGCACCCATACCGATGTCCATACCAGTGCTTTAATTCTGACGTGCATACCTACAACTACAACGATATCGGGGCAAAAATGCGCACATTCATTTCCCTCAGTAAAAACCTCGGTATACGGCCGATCTGTTGTAGTGTTAAAAAGAAAAAATATATTCCTCCATGCTTGGTTGGCCTGTTGGACCTGCCCCTCACTCCTAGTGAGATTAAAGAAACCATTGGTAAATTGAAACCCTACAAATCTCTTGGCCTTAATGATGGCCTTCCCAATGCATTTTTCATGGTTCTTAAAGATTTCCTTGGTCCGTTCCTTCTCTTGATTTGGAAAGAAGTTGTTAGTAGAGGCACTCTTCCTATTGAGATTAACACTAGAATTATAAAATGTATTCACAAAAAAATGGTCAAAATAGGACTTGAATAACTATAGACCTATCACTTGTTTGACCACTATCTACAAGATCTTTGCCTCCTCCCTTGCAAGAAGACTAAGTACCATTATGAAAGACATCATATTATGTGAACAAAAAGGTTTCATAAAAGATAGGTACATTCTGGATGCCATTATCTCTCTTTGGGAAGGTATTGAACATGCCAATGAGTCCAACCAAGTTCTCTACTGCCTCAAAATTGAATTTGACAAAGATTATGATAGAATAGTGGGACTTTATTCTCCAATGCCCCTAGGACATGGATGCTGGTAGGGCATTCATTAAAGCTATCAGTACCCTTTTTGAAAATGATCATTCTAGAGTTTCTGTTAATGGTTCCCTTTCTCCCCCTTTTAAATTAAGGAGATCCATTAGGCAAGGATGCCCTATTGGCCCCCTTCTATTTGCCATAGTGAGTGATGCCCTAGGCTGGCTTATCAATGATGCTATTTCTCATAAAAACTTGGAGGAATTGATATCCCTAGCTCTTCCAAACCATTATGCCTCCAAGCCTTTGCTGATGACACCAATATTCTCCTAAAAGCCAAAAACCGTTCTTTGCAGGTGTTTTTGGAATGATTGAACACCTTTTGTTTGGCCACTGGATTTCTTGTTAATCACAAAAAAAACTGGATTTAGACCCTCCAATAACTCTGTCCTGATTGTATAAAAAATCTGAATTGTGATATCATTAAGGATGCTGAAATCTTTAGACTTGTGGGTATTCCTATGGGATTTCAAGTTTCGCTTAGCCAAAGATGGGAATGGGTTCTCAATAAATTGAGGGTTAAAGTTTTCAAGTGGTATGCCTGTCAAAGTTCCCTATCTCACAGAGTCTTTGTGTTGAACCACTTTATCTTACCTAGTCTAACTTATTCCTTGTCTTGTGGGATGTCTAATAAGAAAGATTTTTATCAAGTGATTGCTCTGGCCAGAAGGTTTATGTGGGGAGGGAGCCCTCAACATAACAAAATCCCCAAAGTGTCTTGGGATATTTGTTGCCTTCCTAAAAAGGAGGGTGGCCTAGGTATTATATGGCCTAAAAAAATGGCCACCAATATGGCTGCCAAGTGGATAGCCTAGTTTCTTGATTCAGATGACATTTGGGCTTGTCTGATTAGAAGAAAAAGTGACCATTTCTCTCTAGAACATTACAAATCCTAGAAATACAACTCCATTTGGGATATCATTGTCTCTCCCCACTCCTTTACTCCCTTGGACAGTCCCCTTGTCTGTAGGCTCTAGAAAGGATGGATGCAAGTTAAAAAAAATGGTTGTGCTTCTTATGAAAAGTATTTTCAGTATATTGACTTTTACATGCAGGAAGGCATCTAGACTAGTTGGCTCTCCCTCTAGAGCAATAAGGAAATTGGTATCAAAGAACACAAATGCAAAAAAAAAGGATTTGTCTCCTCAAAGGAATTCTTCTTACAGGGTGAAGTCATGTCTAATGAGTATATAATGGATAATTCTGATCTATCCCTTCCTTGCTTATAGGTCCTGATCAAGCACAAGGATCTGTTGCAAGATAAGCACCAATAATGCCAGAGCAACAGAGAGGTGAAACTCTCCATGGTGGCCCAGGACATGTTCAAAAATTTCAAGATTTCAAGAGGCTTAGTGAACCGGATTTTGCACAAACTAAACATCTTATGGATGGTGAATAGGTCTTCAAAACAATGGCAATATAGGTTCACCTGCTTATGGTCCTTCCTCATTGACATTAAGGAGTCCTTGCTTCAGTGACATATTATCTACAATGGCATTTGGTGTGGCCCTAGATTTAAGATGGATGGCATTATTGATAGAAAATGTACATTTTGTGGCACTAAGGAGGACTTGCCCCACCTCTTCTACAACTCTAAACATGCTAAGCAGTTTTGGTTACCTATTCAACCCTGTTGCAGCAAATTTAAATTCCAGTTTAGATACAGAGAAATTCTGCTTGGATCTTGTAATAAAATGGACCCTCTGATGTGGAATCTTTGGTGAGCCCACATCGTGTGGTTCATCTGGAAAAGTGGGAATGTAGCTCTCTTCAACAAGAGATTCAACCATTATTTCCTAGCCTTCATTGAGGGTCTTAGAAAGATTTCTATGAAATGTCATACAACCATTAAGGAGGCTCCTAGTGCAAATTTTCAGCTAAATAGATTTCTCCAAGAAGTTCCTCTTAACCAATGGAGAGATTACCTCATGAAATTGTACTCCAATTTCCGGCTTGATATGATATTCTCTTGTATTAGATCCTAGTTTGTATTGGTTCCCATGTTGGGTGTCTTTTGATTCTTGTTGTACCTTTGACTATGAAGAGCCTACCCTGTGCATATGTACATTTTTTTATCTTTAATTCATCTTTCTTGTTGTTCTCTAAAAAAAAAAAGAAAAAAAAAGGATTTCCAAAGTAGCAGAAATAGAAAGCTCACATTTCAATTGCCTGACTTGAAATTCAGTACTGTGGTATTCACAATGACATAAAGCAGTCACAATGACATAAAGCAGACATCAATGTATGAAGCAAAGTAATCCTGAAATGGTGTCTATTGCAGAGCAGATTCATGCTTGGGCACAGTCGAGGACTTGCCTCCTTATTCATCAGGACTCTCTTCACCATGAGGGTCCTAGGTGGCACAATAGCAATAACCTTGATAAAATTCCGAGATTGAAGAAGAATATGGACCTTCATGTCACGCTCAATAGGAAATGGTTTCTGGACTGATTGGGCTTGAGGTGAGACTTTAAGTTCCAATCTCTCTTGCAACCCCTTATCTAGAAAAAAAATCTATACTTATGTGGAAAATCCTCCATCGGGGAATTTGGACCAATGTAAAAGCTAAAAGAAATTGCGAGGTTCCCCCTTGGTACAAATGATGCCTACATGGCAGTGAGGATTTGGGACACCTCTTCTTTTCATGCCCCAAGTCTACTTTGGTCTCGCGGACCCTTGGGAGGATCATGTTGCCACAAGGATAAATAAATTTGAAGCAAGTGTTGTTGGGTGAAGCAATCCGTTGTTCCTCAACACAGTGGAACGCTATACGAGATGAGACCCTCTAGAAGATCTGGAAAGAGAGATGTGCTGCTAACTTTGGAAACCCTCCTTAAGAATGGTCAATCAAAAAATCTCTTTGCTTTTTAGGCAAAAGAATTTCCAATTGTAAGAATCCCTCGCCTTTTAGACATCATAAAGTGTTTTTTCTTGAGAACAACAAGATTGAAAGCAAGTGAGCCCTTCATGAGGAAGACGAGAAAATTATCAAACTTCGTTGTAAAGTCTTCTAGAAATGCCTAAACAACCTTTGTTTTGTGGAATTTGAGAGGTCCCATGGTACGTGGCCCATTCTCTTGTATAAGTGTTTTTTCTATTAATCAAAGCTTGAGAAAATAGGCCATTGCCTAACTTTAAAAAAAAAAAAGTAATCATGAAATGCTTACGTCCTCTCTGTCTCTGACACACACATGTCCAACTCGGTGTGTGTCTATCAGAGACGTTCATTGTCGGTCGACGCTACGTCTATCATTTCTCCATGGTTGCCATACCATGATTCCTTTATGTTTTCTCTACAATGAACATGTACTATCATAGAAAAGGATTCTCTACAAGTGTTGTAGGAAGATATTGCATAGGTTGAAGGTGTTGTAGATAGAGATTGCATAGGTCGAAGGGCATCCAGTACTGTGCATGTGTTATGTCTCTCAGGCTATTTGATCTGTACCTATAGCGTTTGTAGAGAATCCTTCTCATAGATTAAATCCTTCACGTTTTAGAGGACAGAAAATACATAGCCTTCACATTTCCCATAGCAATGCAATGTGCAACATTTCCCATAGCAATGCAATGTTGCACATTGCATTGCTATGGGAAATCCTTCTCATAGATTAAATTCTTCACGTTTTACAGGAAAGAAAATACATAGCCTTCACATTTCCCATAGCAGTTGCACATAATCTTTGTCGCACATAAGAGATCTCCATGTTCATGTTTTTTAAATTATCAAACAGTATGTTCTCCTATAACCCTGAACATGTGCTAACCTAAGGACATTCCTATGTTCTCAAGGAGATCTATTCCATATATAGTTTGCAACATTGGAAGGCAAAATCATAAGACAGCTATGCACAAATTAACATTTCTATGTTTCTGCTCATATGGATAGAGACATTTGAGGATCATATAGAGATAACGCACCGGACTATCATTTAAAAACTGCACATACCATTGTATTCATTCTAATATAAATTGTGTTTCTATTATTATTGGAAAAACCAAACTTCACCGTATGATGAGATCCTAAAAGAGCGTTTGCTGATGGAGACACAAATACATACATGCCCATGTCTATGAGGCAGTACTGTGAAAGATAGGTTTTCTCCAGCCCGTGATTGCTACGAGTTTGAGTGGGTGCCAATTTTCTTCCTTTAAAAACTTCAAGGCATTTCGTCATAAAAAAGGAGATTCTACACGGATCATAGGCACATATTACAGATGCTCGAAGGACATCCTCTACTCTAGAACAGTCATGTCCCTAGTTCTACGCAATCTGCCCCTACATACGAGTGTGTGTGGATTCAAGTCCATCAGTGTCTGCCTTATAAAATGAAGGACCTTCTCGTACAAATGTTATGTCCCTGAAGTTATGTGACCTGTCTTATAACATTCGCGAATCCCGCAGAATCCTCCTTATGGCAAAATTTCTTCATGTCTCCAGGGAAAATAATATCATAGCTTCCACTTTTGTCCAACCAGCTAGGAGGGTTTGTCCATATTGCGTTTGTATAGAATCGTTGTTGTAACGAAATTGTCCTTTTTTGTTATTGTTAAACTATTAAATATCTGTTATACTAGTATAGTATTTTAGTACAACCATCACAAAGACATCCTCCTGGTCTTGTTGTCAGTTGGGCTATATTTGACGTAAATTTCGCAATATTCAAAGACTGAATCACAATGCCTATGCAGAAATTCCATTTGTACGTATATACTCTTATAACTTGGCATAGAGACATCCATAGCCTCTATATACATAAAAGAAAAGAATTTCCTATAGAAAAGCACCCAAAACTGGAAGTTTGGCAAGACCCTACTCTCTCAAAATTTAATTAATAGAAAAAACAATTGTACAAGAAAACGGGCTTAATACCGATAGGACCCCGTGAATCCCACAAAGCAAGGCTTACATCCCTAGAAAAAAACTGATTATCCTCTTATCCCATTCAGTACAATACAGAAGCGCATTTTATTGCACCAATATATTGGATATTAATTCTATTCCTACTTCTTCAATGATCTTCAGCATATGATGCAATCATCCCTGACAGTTGATATGGTTGTGGAGTCTCCCTCTACTTCAAACTTACAAGTCAACTGCATATCCTTTACGTATATGGACCTATTCACTCTTTCATGCATCTACATTCCTTGTTGAATTTTTGTACGCAACCGAGTTTTAGTATCTTGTCTTTAGTTATTGCGTATGAGCTGTGGAATATCAGCTTGCATTATACAACACCACCTACAAAGGCCGTGCCTATGAAAAGGCTTCTTACTACAGAATCATTTCCGTCTTCATCTTATGTTCCCATTGTCCCTTTTCATAGTTTTCTCTCTCGTCCCTTAACGCTTAGCCGCCGAAACATAGCTTAATTGCTCACTCCCTAGCTTCGAAAGCAATCTATACATTCTCAGTGTTTCTAGTGAACAAACATTAAGTGTGTGAAATAAGAACAACTTCTTTTGCACCACGGAGCCTCGGAACAAGAAGCATGCATGGATGCCGTTAATACAACATAGAGTTTACTTAGAATTCACCTCCCAGCCATAGTCTAACGCCCTCATGTATTTGTGAGTATACCATGTCTAGTTCTCTCTTCTACCCTTCTCAATAGAAGGTGCCCTCTCGAAGTGCCAAGTTTCCAATACCTAAGGTTCATAAGCCTTAGGATACTTAATCTAAAGGTTGAAACCTTTCGAATGGGAGTCCAAATAATTCAAATAACTTAAGGGTTCAAATCATAGACTTGAAGATATTTTTTCAAGGGTTTGTTAATGAAATCCAAGCGTTTTCCAAGCGACTCTGAACATTGGAAACTCATACCTTTTGTGAGTTTGACCTATATCTATACAACATTCTTATCCCCTCAATACATTTATATCCTCAAAAATATTTAGCACTATATTTTGTGGAGTATTGCCACATGGAGCATGATGCATCTTGTCCATCATGGTCTTCATCTCTTTAATTCCCGTCTTTATCAAAATTGGATTCTATCCTAGAATAAATCTAAAATGAGGGGAATCTGTGACTTACCTATTCCCATTTTGATAAAGAGGTGATTTAAAGAGATGAAGACCATGATGGACAAGATGCATCATGCTCCATGTAGCAATACTCCACATGATGGACAAGAGATGAAGACCTATTCCCTAACAAAGTCACTCTAAGAATCAATTAGCTTTGCATATGAGTAGCTAAATCAAATGAAAAGAATGACAAAGGTGGACCTTACACATTCATGCCGAATTGAATGTTTCGTTATGTGCAAACTATGCATCATAGAAAAAACGTATGAAGTAGCTTGTTTTTAAGTAATTCTAGATAATTTGTTATATATTTCCATTTCAATGCCCAACTTGTGCATGGACATAGAAAAATAGATGGATATCTAACGAGTTCAATATCTTTAGAAATCTCTTCGCATTTAATTTGGTTTAGAAAGAAATGAAGTTCAAGTTGACCAAAGACATCTGATTAGGATATTGTCTACTAGACTTCACTTCAACTTCTACTTACTCTCTTTTGGGGTGGAGGAATACTATGTCCTTTTGTGCTTTTAGCGTCTTAGTAGAATGTAGAACTGTTTTATTCACGTCTTCACAAATCAACTTCAACTTTAGATTAGAACCAATCCAGGTGAATTATTTTAAAGACTTGAATGGAAAGGGATTGTCAAAAATACGAGGGATTTCTGAATTCTTTTCTCTTTAACATATTTATTAAAAGTTTTTTTAGACAAATTTACAATCTTTTTTCATCCATTGCTATGAGTATTGATCTTGAAACAATACTCAATGCAAGAATGGTTTCTTTTAAAGACTAGTGTAGATGTAGTGATAATGTAGCTCTATATGCTTTCTCTTAGTATGGAACACAAGCTTGAAACATAGGTAGACACTACTCATGAAACATAGGTAGACACTACTCATGGGTGTCACACATGATTTGAAATTTATTAACATGAAACTTCAATTGAACCGTAAGCTTCTTGAGCCACATGAGCTCACAAGTAACTTGTGCTAATGCTCTATATTTAGCTTTTGTTGAGGATGACACAACTATTGGTTTCTTCTTTGACATCCATGAGATGACCTTGTTACCTATCACAACTGCATATCCACTTGTACTTGTCCTATGTTCTTTCGAACCAATCCAATCACCATCTGCATATTCTTTCACCTCAAATTCCTCTTGAAATGGATACAAAAAACATTCATTCAAAGTTCCTTTGAGATATCTAAGCACTCTTTGAGCTAAAAGTGAGTGACTAAATCTAGGTGTGTGCATAAATTAAGATAACACACCAACTATATGCAGAGACTACACGTGGAGGCAAAATGAGAAGAATAGTGTACTCACAAAAGAAAGAGTCTGAGAGACTCAAAGTGAGTTAGACCAAGAAATGGGGTAAACTCACATGATTAGAAATGAGCTTTCCAAGGGCATGGAATAGGCTCCTCAAGCTTCTAATCAAGTACAAATGGGGGGAGAGGCCCTCCTTATATAGATTTCAGAGGGGCTCTCCAAATTCCATCTCATGTGAGATGATTCCCCTCAAAGGAGAATGAATACACTAGTAGAAGCAAATCGCAAGATACGCAAATACAAAAGATATAGAATATTTGATGGAGAGTGTTAATCTCCAAAAGAACAAGCTATCCTTGAAGTTAGAGCACCTCTACCTCAAGAATAACTTAAAATGTTTACCAATTTGGAGGATCAATGCTCAATTAGCAAAATCTTGAACAAATTGTGAAGTTAGTTAATACTCAGAAAGTCTGCTGCACATATCTTACTCATTGACTAATCAAATGTGTAAAGTTTTTTATAAAACTTTGCACAAGGTGTTTCCTATAGTTTGCACACCTTTTCCAAGTCAAAGCATCTCGAAAGACTCAATAGATCTTGAGAAATGATCTAAACAATTCATCTATGTCTAAAACTATAGTTCTTTACAGTCGACTTTGACACCTGCAACTTCTAAAGCATGGTTCTCCCAAAGTACAACATATTTAATCAAATTCTTTTAGCCATAGGTATTTTACCTTCCAACATAAAGAATGAGTGCTTGCTTGCTCAAAACATTACACTCTGGAAGGAGAACTAACCAAAACATTAGCATCGAATTTTGCACCTATTGCAACTTCACTTTTTAACATTTACACATGTAAATGTTCGTACACTCAATTCTCTCAGCCTGATCACAATTAAAATCTGAAAACTTGTAGAGGGGTCAATAAACTATAGACTTAGATTTTTACAAAAGCATTTCAGAAAAGATTAAGCACAGAAGGAATACACAGAGAAATATCGGGCGCAACTTTTCTTCATTGCTGAGAAGTTTTACATCTCAGTGATGAGAGAGAACTTTTACATGGTAACCTATTGACCAAATATGTAGCTGTATTTACAGCCTCAGCCCATAAATAATTGGGATAAATTTTTCTCCTTCATGAGGGATCTTGCAAACTCAACAAGAGTTATATTCCTCCTTTCTGCTACACCATTTTGTTGAGGAGACTACCTGCAAGTAACTTCCCTTTTTATACATGCATTCCATAAGTAATCACTGAATTCATTTGAAAAATACTCTCCCCCTCCATCTGACCTTAGTCTCTTCAACTTTTGACCTGTAATTCTTTCTACACACACATGATAATGTTTGAATGTATTAAATACCTCTCACTTATCTTTGATCACATAGATAATGATCCATCTGGTAGCATCATCAACATAAATCACATAATATCTTGAACCATTTATACTGAAATCCTTTGACGATCCCCAAACATCTATGTGTACCAATTCAAGCTTCTCTGAATACATAAAACCATGCTTGGAATAAGATTGCTTATGTGCCTTACCTAATTGACATGCCTCACATCTGTATGTCATATGTTGACTTGCAACATTAAGAAATCCAAGCACTAAACCATTGTTAACCATATCTTTAATACCTCTTTCATTGAAATGTCCAAGCCTTTTGTGCCAAAGATCTAACTCAGAGATCTTATGTCCTCCATAAGTAAACAGGGCATGACCAGTATTACCTTGAATCTTCAATGTGAAGATTCTTCCTTCTTTCTTCCCTAAAACAATTTGTTTATACCCAATGCTAGGGTCTTCCACAAAAACTCCATCATTAGTGAACCTTACTTCATAACCTTTTTCAACAATTTACACTTATCAAATTCTTTGGAATTGTAGGAATATACAAAAACTTACTCAAAAGAGTACTTCCATCCTTGGCCTTTGGTGATCCAATTGATTTCACATTGTGCTTTGTATTGTCACCTGTTTGAACTACATGATTGGTTACCTTGTTCTCCAAATCAATCATCAATGCTATGTTACCACTCAGGTGATTGCTACACCTTGAGTCAATGTAGAAGACTCTTTGGTCTTCACTTTGTCATTCATAATCAACGTTGAATCCTCCTTCTGATCTAATGCATAATTGTAATAGGTATTGTTGTAGGATTGGCTTTGGAATCCTCTACTTGCATTTCTTCCATAGTAACCTCTACTACCTCTACCTCTAACATTACCTCTTTGATTGCTGCCACCTCTTCCTCTTGAATTAAAGTTCTGATTATATCCACCATTGTTCTGACTATTATGCCAACAATCATGAGCTAATTGATTTGTCTTACCACAAATCCAGCAAGCTTTGACTCCATCTTTATTACTTCTGCCTCTTCCTCTACCGTTGTCACCTCCTCTTCCTCTTAGGAAGTTAGCTTGGCTAGTTGTACCTTCATCTTCATTTGCTTGTTGCTTCCCTTTGCTATTCTTCTTCTTATCCTTTGAATACATTTGCTTGACCTGCACACTTATCATTGTCACCTTTGACATCCAGCTCAAAGGTTAGCATGTGTCCTAGCAACTCATTTAAATCAGGAGTAAAATGATCTAGTGACAATTCAGTAGACAAAATGAATGGCTTCCATTTGTCATCACCTCTCAAACCTGTGAGGACTTGCCTTACCAATTTATCCTCCTCAATATCTTCATCAATTCCTCCTAATGCATCTGCATTGTCCTTCATCCTTGTTACATAATCAGAGATGGATTGAGAAGCCTTCTTCTTGAATGTGGTAAATTCTGCCCATAAAGATGCCTTCCTTGATTTTGTAGTGTTTTGGAAATGTTCCTCCAAAGATTCCATATATCACTTGCACTCTCAAGACCTCTAATGTGAGGTAGCAAGTAGTCATTGACTCCCATGAAGATAATGCTCCTTGCTTCAGCATCTCTCTTCATCCAAGTCTTCAAATTTGATAGTTCATCCCTAGTTGGAACACTAGGATCTCTGAATTGTGGCTTTTCTTCTTCACCTCTAATGTAACCTATCAAGTCTTTGCTCATAAGATGAGCTTCCATCCTCATTGACCATGCTGGATAATTCTCTCTATCCAATTTCACTATCTGAAGAGAATCTCCCATCCTTTCTTCACCTGTGTATTAAATTCTTCAACCTTTATGAGAAATAAGGTTACCTTTACTTCGAATGAAGTTCCTTCTGATCTTCTTGATATCTTTTGGCCTCCTTCTCAACCTTTTCTTTCAAATTTTCACCTTTTGAATCTTCAAATGTTGAATTCTTTATTACTGTAATAGTCGAGGTCCTCCTTTCTTCAATTTTGAGGATTCCTGCTCTGATACCACTGATGGAGAGTGTTAATCTCCAAAAGAACAAGCTATCCTTGAAGTTAGAGAACTTCTATATCAAGAATAACTTAAAACATTTACCGATTTTTGAGGATCAATGCTCAATTATCAAAATCTTAAACAAACTGTGAAGTTAGTTGATACTCAGAAAGTCTCCTCACATATCTTACTCATTGACTAATCAAATGTGTAAAGTTTTTTATAAAACTTTGCACAAGCTGTTTCCTATAGTTTTCGCACCTTGTCCAAGTTAAATCTTCTCAAAAGAATCAGTAAATCTTGAGAAATGATCTAAACAATTCATCTATGTCTAAAATTGAAGTTCCTTACACTCGACTTTGACACCTACAACTTCTAAAGCATGCTTCTCCCAAATTACAACCCATTTAATCAAATGCTTTGAGCCATAGGTAGTTTACCTTCCAACTTAAAGAATGAGTGCTTGCTTGCTCAAAACTTTACACTCTGGAAGGAGAACTGACCAAAACATTAGCATCAAAGTTTGCACCAGTTGCAACTTCACTTTTTAACATTTACACATGTAAATGTTACTACACTCAATTCTCGCAGCCTGATCAAAATTAAGATCTCAAAAATTGTACAGAGGTCAATCAGCTATAGACTTAGACTTGTACAAAAGAATTTCACAAAAGATTAAGCACAGGAGTACACACAGAAATATCGGGTGCAACTTTTCATCATTTCTGAGAAGTTTTACATATGAGTGATGAGAGAGATCTATTACTCACTTCTAAAGTGTCTAATGACTCTTATAACTTCTAATTCTTCTATTCACATTCTCTCTCATATTTGCCCTGAATTTTTACTTGTATATATAGGCATATATGTACAAGCTCATGACCACACAAGAGGTATAAGTGAGCTAACTCTAAGTAAATGTACATATGTATACAAGTCTTCATCTTCTCAACATGTACTTCATGCTTCATAAATTGATCTTTTCTTCAATCCTTGACTTCAATTCTTCATCAAAACTTCAATTGGTGATTGACTTGCACCAACAATATTAAATGGAAATAAAGTAGAAATGGAGAGCCTCCTAGATACAAAATGGAATTGCACGCATGCACATAAAAATGTAGATGATGTAGGAGCAATTATGTTATCAACACCCCCTTTGCAACTCCATTTTGGAGCAGTTGAATGCTATAGAGGTCCACGAAGTGTTGGAGTGGAACTAGAGGTAGAGCTTTCATGAACATGTCTACCAGGTTCTCCTGAGAGGTATGCTACTCCAGAGTAATCTCGTGAGGTACGAGCTTCCTGCGGATGAAATGGTACTGGATCTCAATGTGCTTCATACAAGCATGGAACACATTCTTGTGGCCAAGGCTAGCTGGTTTTCCGTGCAGAGGCATGTCAGAGTAACCTGCAAAACATGAATGTTAGATAATAATCATCAAAATGTGATGGCCTCACATGCTGTGAAAATGGATGCTTAGTACTCAGCCTCGATGGATGATAGAGCAACTATAGGGTACTTCTTACTTGCCCAAGAGATAGCTCCTAAACCAAGGAAGAATATGTATCTTGAAAACTGCCTTTCTGTGACTTCGAACCCTGAAAACTCATGCCTCCTGTGAGTTGGACCTATATTTATACAACATTCATACTCCCTTAATACATTTTCCTCCTGAAAAACATTTCGCACTTATTACATGGAGTATTCCCACATGCAGCATGATGAGTCTCATCCATCATGGTCTTCATCTCTTTAATTCGCTTGTTTGTCAAAATGGGATTCTTTCGTAGAATAGATATGAAATTAGGGGAATCCATGTGTGGCTGAATCCCTACCAACGTCATTCTATTAATCATTTAGCTTTGCACATGAGTATCTAAATCAAATGAAAAACATGAAAAGAATGACAAAGGTGGACCTAACACATCCATGCCTAATTTAATGTTTTGCTATGTGCAAACTATGCATCATAGAAAAAACATATGAACTAGGTTGATTCTACGTATTTCTAAATAAATTGTTATATAGATCCATTTCAATGCTCAACTTGTGCATGGACATAGAAAAATAGATGGATATCAAACTAGTTCAAGATCTTTAGGAATCTCTTTTCATTTAATTTAGCTTAGAAAGAATTGAAGTCCAAGTTGACCAAAGACATCTAACTAGGATGTTTTCTACTAGACTTCATTCAACTTCTACTTATTCTCGTCTGGGCTAGAGGAATACTATGTCCTATTGGGCTTTTCGCATCCTCGTAGAATGTAGAACTATTTCATTCACTTCTCGACCAACCAAGCTTTATATTAGAACCAATCTAAATGAGTTTTATTAAAGAATTGAGTGGATAGAATTTGTAAAAAATATGAGGGATTGATAATCTCTTTTCTCTTTAAGAGTTTTACTAAACGTTTTTTTTAGAGATATTTACAATCTTTCTTCATCCATTGCTATGAGTAGTGATCTTGAAACAATACTCAATGCACTAATTCTTTCTTTTAAACTCTAGTGTAGATGTAGTGATAATGTACCACTATATGCTTGCTCCTAGTATGCAACATCAGCTTGACACATAGGAACACACTCTTCATGGTTTCACACATGATTGGAAATTGATAAGGGTGCAAAGTCAATTCAACCATGAACTATATATACTAGATTAGGTCTCATGATAGTTGCATGTTGGTGAGCTAGATACCATTGTCTTTCTATCTGACTTTAGTACCTAAAAACACCCTTAGATCTCAAAATTCTTAGATCTTGAACGCTTTGTTAAGTATTTCTGCAATATCCTTTATTCCTTGTTCACGACCACCTATAATGATCAAGTCATCTACATGCACATGCAAGTAAACACATACTTCACCTTCTATTTTGTAGAATAATGAAGGATTAGCCATGCTTTCTTTTTGTATCCACTACTGATCAAGAAATCAAGAAGCCTTTTATTATATGCCCTTGGAGTTCTCTTGGGACCATAGAGTGCTTTCTTTAACCTATAAACATAATAATCTTTGATTTTATCTTCAAACCCTAATGACTGTTCTATGTAGATTGCCTCCTTTTTCTTTCCATTTAGGAATACATTCTTCACACCAAGTTGGTACATCTTCCAATTCTTGCAAGTTGCCATTCTGGTGATTTTTTTTTATGGTATTCATCATTACTACAAGACTAAAGTTCTCTTCATAACTCAATCCATATGTTTTAGCAAAATGTAGGCAGCTCACGTGGATACCTTATGCTATCAAAACTCCTCACCTCATGTTTCCATTTATTTGGATTTTTTTTGTTCTCCTTCAAGCTCTCCCCATTTTCTTGGTCCACTAAGAACCATGCTTTCAGGTTCTTGATTTCCATTTGAATTCCTTCTGTTTTTATCTTCTTTTTCATGCATAAATACATTTGAAGGATATAGAGGTAAACGCTCATCAAATCTAACATCACTTCATATTTTTGGCTCCTTGGTTGTGGATTTGAGGCATCTATTCCCTTTTCTCTCACTTGCATACCCTATGAATGCACATCTTTATGATCCATCATTGCATTTTGCTGGTGCAATTACTCCAAGCCTAAATTCTTGGCCACTTATCCTAAAGTTCATATGTGCATTCATGTATTAGCACATGAATAATCTCTTGTAAAAGATCGACTTTTTACTCCTTGTAAAAGTACATAGTTGGAATGACTTCCAACTATGAATTCTTAAGAAAATCTTTCCACAAATTTGATAGGGGCATTTATCCAGCATGGTCCCTAGGGATGAAGGCTTACCCCCAAGGAAGAAGCTTATATGGATACATATCTCGAGAAGAAGAAATTCCAACCGTTAGAAGAAATAACCAACCTACAAGAGAGGAGTAGGAGACACTAGCTGCATGATGTGCAAAGGATGCTCTAGCCTGGTCTTAGATACTCGATTCAAGTTCTGGATTTTTATTATCTAATATTAGGAACTATAAGACTTCCCAAGAGATTTGGGAGGTACTATTGTTAAAAAGGGGACTTTCGTCATGTCCACTTTAATCTCTTTTTGGGTTCTTGGGGATGGTAGGGGTCTGGCAATGCAGAGACCCTTTATCTATTTTCCCAAAGTATACTCAATTAAACACACAGTAACTATACGCCAAGGCAATACTTCTGTTACACAGTTATAATCCTCTGTTTACGGTATCCTCATACAGTAGATTATAGTACAATTGTTCAATCACATAATCAAACAGACTTATTAATTTTACGACAGTATTACTGTGTAATAGTAAATTACGGCAATTCAATAAGAACAAACTTAATAGTACTTCAGATATCTGCAAACTCTGCACTACGACATCTCTGCAAGGTCGCAAGTCACCCAGACAGACAGTCTGGCGATCCCGTTCCCTCTCGCACCGGAGAACAACGTAATGTCTCTTCATTAATGAGTAAAAGGGTTACATCACTTTGCTACGCCCTTTTGGTGCATGCGGTATATGAAAATATAAGATTACATTATGCCAATCTAGCGGCCTAACACTGGCACGCACGGTGGACTCGAACCCGCAAAGAAAATAATCATTAAGGCTCATCTACAATGCCTTGTATATACATAGTTCGGGCTAATTTAAAGGTTCTAGAGATTTTTTGTTTTAATGAATCCAGCATCAGCTTTGAGGTTTCCGGCTCCACCAACTGTGCGTCAGTTCGTACTGAACTGCTCTAATGACTTGACTCATCAAAAGATCTGCCTGTGTCTGCAAAAATGCTTCTTCTAAGTAGAAGTCATTAGCTAAGGCAGCATCTCTCTACTACTTCGTATCCGCAATCAACATCAATCCGCGATAATCTTTCTGCTTGAAATCCTAGCTGCTTTTCTTTGCGTTCTAGTTCCTGAGCTTGATATTGGATGGTTTTATAATATGCATCTCTTTCTTTCTGTACACCTTCAAGTTCCTTCTTCAAATTGAGATACTTAGCAATCTCCTCTATGAACTCTTGATTGCGTTTAAACAATCTTTCAGTGGTATTATGTAGCTCTGCCTCTGCTTTAAGCACATTGGCTGCCAAGGATTGAGAGGCCTCTTCTAAAACGTTGTAGGCATCTCGTGTACGGTGAAGTTCATTGCCTAAAGCTGTCATCGCATCTATCTTGTCAGTGATTTCCTGCTTCAAAGTAATAATTTTTGTATCCTTTTGAACAAGCAGAGCATCCCTCTGTGCGAGTTGATCTTGAAGTTGCTGAACCTGAAACTACAGGGCATGATTCTTCGCTTTCACTACATTAGTCTCTTCCTGTAATGGGGCAATATTGGCCTCTAAGATATCCACTTTGTGCTGTAATTCGTGTCTAATATTATCGGTTGCCAACTTCAATTGCAGAGGTAACTACTGAGAAAACTGAATCAAGAGTCGACCGATAGACTCCAGTTCATTGAACATCACAAGTGGAGGAACAGGAAGTTGCTGGGATGAAGAAGCTGATAATAGAGGAGGGGAGGGTGGTGGAGAGTAATCAGGAGAAGAAGATGAAGTAGCGGGTGCATCGGGAACAACAGGCTGAACAGGGACAATGGGCTCAACAGGGTTTATTGGCGGAGGAATGGGTATAAGAGTATTCTGCCTTGTCGCCTCAGCCTTGTCAATTACAACTTCAATCATGGCTATCACGTCGTTAAGAATTTCAGCAGCAATATCCCTCACAAAGTCTTGATTGTGCTGATGAGAATCCACCCGAGAAGAAACTTCCTCGCAGTCTTCTAGGTTGGCACCTTGTTCTTGCTGCTTAATTGGAGAAGACGGACCAAAAGACTCAACCTGAATAGAAGTAGCAGTATCATGGGAAACTTCGTCTTCATGGCCAGCAGTTGATCCCTGCTTTTGGCTCTTAGAGGGACTTATGTGCCTGTGTTTCCGGTGAAGAAGTTGAAATAGATCCTCATCATCATCATCCGCGTCTTCGAGCAATTGAGTAGATTCTTCACGTAACAAGAAGAGAGCGGCTGAAGGCGGTTGCATGTCTTGGAGCACCAGAAAGAGGAAGGTAAGAATATGGGGCAGCCGGGAACGAGGGAGGTCACCCTTAGTGACTTGTTTGATAACCGCGACACATTCACGGTGAATGCGCTAGAAGTAGAAGGATGTGAAATTGATAGTTTCATGGGACACAATGTCTATCATTGAATAGAAGGGGCGAGAGATACCATAGGTGCGTTTTTGTAAATTCAAAATAGCGACTAAAAATTGCAGAGCTGTACGCTTCGGTTCAAGTCTACACAGAATGGCATACTCATTAGGTGAGTTCCGGGGAAAAAACTCTTTCATGGTGGCTACAGGAAGAAGTGGACCATTCTCCAATCCTTCCTGAGGAAGTCGGAAGGCATCGGCAAACGAAGCTAAGGTAAAAACCACTCGTGATGGTAAACAAGCTATGGGCTAACATTGCTCCATAGCAGGTGTAGAGGTGATGGCAGTAATGATCTGCGCATGGAATGGTTGACATTCCACTGAATGCCAAGGCAATTCAGCAAAACCCAACAAACCACGAGTGCGCAAATACTCACTCACTTCTGGAGTGAGAACGGCACTAAAAGTAGCGATATTTGCTAATACTTCCATGGCGCACAGGTGAACACAAGAACACAGGAGACATAGAAGACAAAGAACACACAATCACACAAACACAATAGCGATTATCAGTTGAAAAAGCAAGATTAAGTAGAAACACGGACAACATTAGGCGGTCGAAAACCCTAATCATCCCGCGGTATTGGTGAGATATCCATCATAATTACGGCATGCATGTAGGAGCAGAAACGGTAACACAAGGCGGCGATTAATCATGTTTAGATATCAAAACGAGGAGATTACGGTCCATGGTCAACTGAAAGACAAGACCGAGAAAAAGAAAACGACTAATATGAAAAAAGAAAATGGACCGAAAATACCTCAAGTATTACGTCATCGGATGATAGGGACAAAGTTTAGAACTATTGATTGGTTTTGGAAGAGCAACTCCAGTTTAGGTTGCCAACTGAAAAGTAGCGGGTCCCACTTGCTCAGTAATCCGGTAAGGGCCAAACCACCATAATTTAAATTTACCCGTAGATCTATCGGCTTTCGCATTATAGAATAAGACTAGTTGGTCCACCGAAAAGAAAGGGGTTTGGAGAAAGCAATCATGTGTCTGAGCTTGGCATAGCTGAACTTCTTGCAAGACCATAAAGCTTTCCCAGCACTGTTCATCCAAAGATCTGAGCATATCCAACCGAAATGGAAAGGACTCTTCTGGTAGCAGTTTCTGAGATAAAGCAACTCGCACGCTCGGCACTACTACTTCCATCGGCGCAATGGCTTCCAATCCATAAGCAAGCTTGAACGGAGTTGATCCAGTTGCCACCTTGTACGTGGTTTGGTAAGCCCACAAAACTGTTGGAGTAGAGCAATCATCAATAAGTGACTACATGAAGTCTAGAAGTGAAAAGATATGTGGAAGATTGAAGATTAGTTTCAAAGGAAGAGAATAGAATCAGAAACTTTTCTTTTGTATATTATCCTTGTAAATAGTTCAATGTATTTGAAAGAATGACGAGTTAGACTCGTATATATATCTATAGATACGTATTCATAGGTAGAGAGAGAAATATAGATGAGATAGAGAAGACAATAGATGAGTAGAAGATAAACATTGTATGTATCATCAATCAGATGTATGAGAAGTTATGAGAAGGAAAATGTTGCAGAAATTTGCGCGTCGATTTTTCCTCCTATTCTCCTTCTGTGCTTAATCTTATGAGAAATCCTTTTGTACACATCTAAGTCCATAGTTAATCAATCTATGGCTAAAGTTCGAGAGTCCAATTGCAAACAAGCTGAGAGAATTTTGAATAGGAACATTTGTATGTGAAAAGCTGAGTGTCTTCTGAAACAGGCGCAGATTTCATGGTCAAAGAAATGGACAATGCTCCGTGCACAGTGTAAAGTTTTACACAAATGAGAACTCAAAATTTAAGTTGAGAGGTAAGCCATCTACAGCTAAAAGAATTTGACTAAACGGGCTATAGTTTGGGAGAACGATAGCTTAGAAGTTACAGGTGTCGAAGTCGTCATTATAGAGAAGCAGTTTTAGACATAGGTAAAGTGTTTGAGTCATTTCTCATAGTATACTCAATCATTTGAAGAGATTTAACTTGGAGAAGGTGTGCAACTTCAAGGCGACACATTCTACAAAGTTTTATCAAAAACTTTACACGAATGATTAGTCAATCAGTGATTAATCTGCAGCAGACTTTTCTGAGAAATGTGTTTTCTACAGTTAATCAATTTCTTGATAAGTTGGTGATTGTTCTTTAAAATTAAGTGGAGTCTGAAGTTATTCTTGATATAGAGGTGATCTAAAGTCAACGATAACTTGTACTTTTGGAGATTAATACTCTCCATCAGTGGTATCAGAGCACGTTATATCAAAATTGAGGAAAGGGAGACTCCGACTACTGCAGACATACAAACTTTACATCTCAATGATCAAAAGGATAAAGTGTGAAGAAAGATTGAAGGAAGACACATTGAAGTTGTCAAAAAGATCAGAAGGAGTAACATTCAAAACCAAGGTACATTCATTTCTCATAAGGTTTAAAGATTTGATAGTACAGGTGAAGAAAGGATGGGAGATAGTCTCCAAATTGAGAAATTGGATAGAGAGAACTATCTTGCATGGTCAATGAGGATGGAAGCTCATCTTATGAGCAAAGACGTGATAGCTTACATTACAGGAGAAGAAGAAAAGCCTCAATTCAGAGATCCTAGTGTTCCAACTAGGGAGGAATTGTCAGATTTGAAGAATTAGATGAAGAGAGATGCTCAAGATAGGAGCATTATCTATATGGCATTCAATGACTACTTGCTACCTCACATTAGAGGTCTTGAAAGTGCAAGTGACATTTGGAATGCTTTGGAAGAGCATTTCCAGAACACAACCAAATAAAGGAAGGCTTCATTATGGGCATAATTTAGTACTTTCAAGAAGAAGGCTTCACAATTAATATCTGATTATGTGACAAAGATGAAGGACATTGCAGATTCTTTAGGTGCACTGGATGAGGATATTGAAGAAGAAAAATTGGTAAGACAAATTCTCACAGGGCTAAGAGGAGATGAGAAGTGGAAGCCTTTTATTTTGTCTACAGAACTTTCATTAGACCATTTCACTCCTGATTTGAATGAATTGTTAGGACATATGCTAACTTTTGAGAATGATATCAAAGGAGATGTTGACAAGAGTGCAGGTCATGCAATGTACTCTAAAGACAAGAAGAAAGCCAACAAAGGAAAGCAACAATTAGGTGAAGAAGAAGGTACTTCAAGCCAAGCAAACTTCCTAAGAGGAAGAGGAAATGGCAGAATTAGAGGAAGATGCAGAAATAACAAAGATAATGTCAGAGCTTGTTGGATATGTGGTAAGACCAATCATCTATCTCATGATTGTTGGCATAATAATCAAAGCAATGGTAATTTTAATCAGAACTTTAATCAAAGAGCAAGAGGTGGTAGATTTCAGAGAGGAAACTTCAGAGGTAGAGGTGGTAGGAATTCTTTTGGAAGAGGTGGAGGAAGAAGCTTCCAAAATCAATCCTATAATAACACCTACTACAATTATGCATCATATTAGAAAGAAGATTCGACTCTTATTATGAATGCAACATGTGAAGCCTCACATGAAGATATGAGAGTATTTTATATTGACTCAGGTTGTAGCACTCATCTGAGTGGAAACATTGCTTTGATTACTAATTTAGATCAAAATGCAATTAATCATACAGTTCAAACAGGTGATAATACAAAGCATAAGGTAAAGCCAATTGGTTCAGTCAAAGCCAAAGATGGGAGCACTCTTTTGAGCAAGGTTCTTTATGTTCCTACAATTCCAAAGAATTTGATCAGTGTAGGTCAAATTGTGGAGAAAGGATATGAGGTAAGGTTTACTAATGATGGAGTTTATGTTGAAGACCCTAGTCAAGGGTATAAACAAATTGTTACAGGGAAAAAGGATGGAAGACTCTTCACATTAAAGGTACAAGGGAATATTGGACATGCTATGTTTACATATGGAGAGCAGAAGGTATCTGAATTAGATCTTTGGCACAAAAGACTTGGACATTTTAATGAGAGAGGTATCAAAGAAATTATAAACAAAGGTTCAGTACTTGGATTGCCTAACATTGCAGGTCAACACATGACATACAGATGTGAAGCATGTTAGTTAGGTAAGGCTCATAAGCAATCATACAATAAACATGGTTTTATGTATTCAGAAAGACTTGAATTGGTACATACAGATGTGTGGGGTCCTTCAAAGGACTTTAGTATAAATGGTTCAAGATATTATGTCATATATGTTGATGATGCTACCAAGTGGATCACAATCTATGCCATTAAAGATAAATCAGAAGTGTTTAATACATTTAAACACTATCATGCATATGTAGAAAGAAATACAGGCCATAAGTTGAAGAGACTATGGTCAGATGGAGGGGGAGAGTATTTCTCAAATGAGCTCAGTGATTACTTATGGAATGCAGGTATAAAGAGAGAAGTTACTTGCAGGTACTCTCCTCAACAAAATGGGGTAGCAGAAAGAAGAAACAGGACACTTGTTGAATTTGCAAGATCCATGATGAAAGAGAAGAATTGCCCAAATTATTTGTGGGCTGAGGCTGTAAACACAGCCACATATTTGGTTAATAGATTGCCTTGTAAAGCTTTGGAGGGTATGACACCATATGAAGCTTGGTGGGGTAAGAGACCTACCTTGGATCATTGTAAAATATTTGGATGCTTGGCATATGCATATGTGCCATCTCAATTAAGGCATAAGTTGGAGCCTAAAGCAGAGAACTATGTATTCATTGGTTATGATGACAAGCAGATGGGTTATAGGTTGTGGAGTCCATCCACAAAACAATTCCTTGTGTCCAAGGATGTTACATTTGATCAGCAAAGTACTTGGTATGTAGGTACATCTAATGTGTATGCAGAAGTTGAAGAAATTATGAATCAGAAGAAAGGCAAACCAAAGGTTCAGATATTTGATGAAGAAGAGAAAAATGAAATACAGGTTGAAGGTAAAGAAGTGCCAAGGTTTGATCCAGAGTGTGATGAACCAGAAACCTCAAGAAGTGGAGAACTTAGGAGGTCTACAAGGCACAATGGCAACCTACAAGGTATAGCTATGATACTTCATTCTTGACTACTAAGGATTATGCTTACGTGATAAAAGCAGATGAAGATCCATCTACATATGATGAAGCCAAAGGAAAGAATAATTGGGAAGAAGCTATGCAAGACGAGTATGATGCATTGATGGAAAATCAGACATGGGATTGGGTTCCTAAACCTATGAGCCAGAAAATCATTGGATGTAAGTGGGTCTATAAAACAAAAAGGTTTGCAGATGGAAGTGTGTCTAGGTACAAAGCCAGAATTGTTGTGAAGGGTTATGCACAGACATATGGAGTGGACTATGATGAGACGTATAGTCCTCTGGCAAAAATGACAACTATCAGAACACTCATAGAAATTGCTGCTTGCAAAGGTTGGAAATTATCTCAATTAGATGTTAAAAATGCTTTTTTAAATGGTTACATTTCAGATGAAGTTTAGATGGAGCAACCAGAAGGGTTCAAAGATCAAGTGTATTCAAATTATGTGTGTAAGCTCAAGAGAGCTTTATATGGCTTGAAGTAGGCCCCAAGAGCATGGAATTATAGGCTTGTAAAGTTCTTAAAGGATCTTGGATTTCAAGCATCAAAGGCAGATAGTAGCTTGCTAGTCAAAGCAAGTGAAGAGGGATTTATTTATGTTTGTATTTATGTTGATGACATAATACTTACAGGAACAGATGATAAAGGTATACAAATGATTAAGAAACAGATGGAGAAAGAGTTCAAAATCAGTGACTTGGGAAATTTGTCATTCTTCTTGGGAATGGAGATTTCTTATACTCAACATGGAGTATATGTAACCCAAGAAAGGTATCTTAAAAATTTGCTAACCAAATTTAAAATGGAAGATTGCAGAATAGCACCAACTCCAATGGAAGTGAGTCATAGATTGACTAAATATGGAGGAGAAGAATTCAAAGATATGAAGCTTTATCAGAGTTTGGTGGGTAGCCTGATTTATGCTACGTTAACCAGACCAGATTTGTCATATGCAGTTGGAGTTCTATCTCAATTCATGCATTGTCCTAGAAAGGAACATTGGATTGTAGGACAAAGAGTACTTAGGTACATCAAGGGTACACTCAAAGAAGGGTTGTACTATGGGTTTACCTCAGATACAAGAGTCAAAATATATAGTGATGTAGATTGGGCAGGTAATATGGATGATAGAAGATCAACACATGGATATTTGTGTTATGTGGGAGACAAACTAATATCATGGTGTTCTAAGAAGCAACATACAGTTGCTTTAACATCTACAAAAGCAGAATACAAAGGCATGGTGGAAGCTGCAAAGGAAGTAATTTGGCTAAAAACACTTATGAAGAGTTTTGATGTGATTCAGAATACTCCTATCATTTGTGGAGACAATATGAGTTCTTTATATTTGGCAGCAAATCCTGTGTTTCATGCTAGAACTAAACATATTGAAATCTAGTATCATTTTTTGAGAGAGAAGGTCATTGATAAAGAAATTGAAGTAATGCATACTCCCACAAAAGATCAACTTGCAGATATGATGAAAAAAAGTTTGGATGGACCTAAGTTGCAGAGGTTTAAAGATATGGCAGGAATAAAGAAGATGCAGGTGATCACAATTGATGATTGAGGGGGAGCTGTTGGAGTAGAGCAATCATCAATAAGTGACTACACGAAGTCCAGAAGTGAAAAGATATGTGGAAGATTGAAGATTAGTTTCAAAGGAAGAGAATAGAATCAAAAACTTTTCTTTTGTATATTATCCTTGTAAATAGTTCAATGTATTTGAAAGAATGACGAGTTAGACTCGTATATATATCTATAGATACGTATTCATAGGTAGAGAGAGAAATATAGATGAGATAGAGAAGACAATAGATGAGTAGAAGATGAACATTGTATGTATCATCAATCAGATGTATGAGAAGTTATGAGAAGGAAAATGTTGCAAAAATTTGCGCGTCGATTTTTCCTCCTATTCTCCTTCAGTGCTTAATCTTATGAGAAATCCTTTTGTACACATCTAAGTCCATATTTAATCAATCTATGGCTAAAGTTTGAGAGTCCAATTGTAAACAAGCTGAGAGAATTTTGAATAGGAACATTTGTATGATAAAAGCTCTGAGTGTCTTTTGAAACAGGCGCAGATTTCATGGTCAAAGAAATGGACAATGCTCAGTGCACAGTGTAAAGTTCTCACAAATGAGAGCTCAAAATTTAAGTTGAGAGGTAAGCCATCTATGGCTAAAAGCATTTGACTAAACGGGCTATAGTTTGGGAGAACCATAGCTTAGAAGTTACAGGTGTCGAAGTCGTCATTACAGAGAAGCAGTTTTAGACATAGGTAAAGTGTTTGAGTCATTTCTCATAGTATACTCAATCATTTGAAGAGATTTAACTTGGAGAAGGTGCGCAACTTCAAGGCGACACATTCTACAAAGTTTTATCAAAAACTTTACACGAATGATTAGTCAACCAGTGATTAATCTGCAGCAGACTTTTCTGAGAAACGTGTTTTCTACAGTTAATCAATTTCTTGATAAGTTGGTGATTGTTCTTTAAAATTAAGTGGAGTCTGAAGTTATTCTTGATATAGAGGTGATCTCAAGTCAAGTATAACTTGTACTTTTGGAGATTAACACTCTCCATCAGTGGTATCAGAGCAGGTTGTATCGAAATTGAGGAAAGGGAGACTCCGACTGCTGCATACATACAAACTTTACATCTCGAAGGATCAAAAGGATAAAGTGTGAAGAAAGATTGAAGGAAGACACATTGAAGTTGTCAAAAGGATCAGAAGGAGTAACATTCGAAGCCAAGGTACATTCATTTCTCATAGGGATTAAAGATTTGATAGTACAGGTGAAGAAAGGATGGGAGATAGTCTCCAAATTGAGAAATTGGATAGAGAGAACTATCCTGCATGGTCAATGAGGATGGAAGCTCATCTTATGAGCAAAGACTTGATAGCTTACATTACAAGAGAAGAAGAAAATCCTCAATTCAGAGATCCTACTGTTCCAACTAGGGAGGAGTTGTCAGATTTGAAGAATTGGATGAAGAGAGATGCTCAAGCTAGGAGCATTATCTATATGGCAGTCAATGACTACTTGCTACCTCACATTAGAGGTCTTGAGAGTGCAAGTGACATTTGGAATGCTTTGGAAGAGCATTTCCAGAACACAACCAAATCAAGGAAGGCTTCATTATGGGCAGAATTTACTACTTTCAAGAAGAAGGCTTCACAATTAATATGTGATTATGTGACAAAGATGAAGGACATTGCAAATTCTTTAGGTGCAGTGGATGAGGATATTGAAGAAGACAAAATGGTAAGACAAATTCTCACAGGGCTAAGAGGAGATGAGAAGTGGAAGCCTTTTATTTTGTCTACAGAACTTTCATTAGTCCATTTCACTCCTGATTTGAATCAATTGTTAGGACATATGCTAACTTTTGAGAATGATATCAAAGGAGATGTTGACAAGAGTGCAGGTCATGCAATGTACTCTAAAGACAAGAAGAAAGCCAACAAAGGAAAGCAACAATTAGGTGAAGAAGAAGGTACTCCAAGCCAAGCAAACTTCCTAAGAGGAAGAGGAAATGGCAGAAGTAGAGGAAGAGGCAGAAATAACAAAGATAATGTCAGAGCTTGTTGGATATGTGGTAAGACCAATCATCTATCTCATGATTGTTGACATAATAATCAAAGCAATGGTAATTTTAATCAGAACTTTAATCAAAGAGCAAGAGGTGGTAGATTTCAGAGAGGAAACTTCAGAGGTAGAGGTGGTAGGAATTCTTTTGGAAGAGGTGGAGGAAGAAGCTTCCAAAATCAATCCTATAATAACACCTACTACAATTATGCATCAGATCAGAAAGAAGATTCGACTCTTATTATGAATGCAACATGTGAAGCCTCACATGAAGATATGAGAGTATTTTATATTGACTCAGGTTGTAGCAATCATCTGAGTGGAAACATTGCTTTGATGACTAATATAGATCAAAATGCAATTAATCATACAGTTCAAACAAGTGATAATACAAAGCATAAGGTAAAGCCAATTGGTTCAGTCAAAGCCAAAGATGGGAGCACTCTTTTGAGCAAGGTTCTTTATGTTCCTACAATTCCAAAGAATTTGATCAGTGTAGGTCAAATTGTGGAGAAAGGATATGAGGTAAGGTTTACTAATGATGGATTTTATGTTGAAGACCCTAGTCAAGGGTATAAACAGATTGATACAGGGAAAAAGGAAGCAAGACTCTTCACATTAAAGGTACAAGGGAATATTGGACATGCTATGTTTACATATGGAGAGCAGAAGGTATCTGAATTATATCTTTGGCACAAAAGACTTGGACATTTTAATGAGAGAGGTATCAAAGAAATGATAAACAAAGGTTCAGTACTTGGATTGCCTAACATTGCAGGTCAACACATGACATACAGATGTGAAGCATGTCAGTTAGGTAAGGCTCATAAGCAATCATACAATAAGCATGGTTTTATGTATTCAGAAAGACTTGAATTGGTACATACAGATGTGTGGGGTCCTTCAAAGGAATTTAGTATAAATGGTTCAAGATATTATGTCATATATGTTGATGATGCTACCAAGTGGATCACAATCTATGTGATTAAAGATAAATCAGAAGTGTTTAATACATTTAAACACTATCATGCATATGGAGAAAGAATTACAAGCCATAAGTTGAAGAGACTAAGGTCAGATGGAGGGGGAGAGTATTTCTCAAATGAGTTCAGTGATTACTTATGGAATGCAGGTATAAAGAGAGAAGTTACTTGCAGGTACTATCCTCAACAAAATGGGGTAGTAGAAAGAAGAAACAGGACACTTGTTGAATTTGCAAGATCCATGATGAAAGAGAAGAATTGCCCAAATTATTTGTGGGCTTAGGCTGTAAACACAGCCACATATTTGGTTAATAGATTGCCTTGTAAAGCTTTGGAGGGTATGACACCATATGAAGCTTGGTGGGGTAAGAGACCTACCTTGGATCATTGTAAAATATTTGGATGCTTGGCATATGCATATGTGCCATCTCAATTAAGGCATAAGTTGGAGCCTAAAGCAGAGAAGTATGTATTCATTGGTTATGATGACAAGCAGATGGGTTATAGGTTGTGGAGTCCATGCACAAAACAATTCCTTGTGTCCAAAGATGTTACATTTGATGAGCAAAGTACTTGGTATGCAGGTAGATCTTATGTGTATGCAGAAGTTGAAGAAATTATGAATCAGAAGAAAGGCAAACCAAAGGTTCAGATATTTGATGAAGAAGAGAAAAATGAAATACAGGTTGAAGGCAAAGAAGTGCCAAGGTTTGATGCAGAGTGTGATGAACCTGAAACCTCAAGAAGTGGAGAACTTAGGAGGTCTACAAGGCACAAATGGCAACCTACAAGGTATAGCTATGATACTTCATTCTTGACTACTAAGGATTATGCTTACGTGATAAAAGCATATGAAGATCCATCTACATATGATGAAGCCAAAGGAAAGAATAATTGGGAAGAAGCTATGCAAGAGGAGTATGATGCATTGATTGAAAATCAGACATGGGATTGGGTTCCTAAACCTATGAGCCAGAAAATCATTGGATGTAAGTGGGTCTATAAAACAAAAACGTTTGCAGATGGAAGTGTATCTAGGTACAAAGCCAGACTTGTTGTGAAGGGTTATGCACAGACATATGGAGTTGACTATAATGAGACTTATAGTCCTGTGGCAAAAATGACAACTATCAGAACACTCATAGCAATTGCTGCTTGCAAAGGTTGGAAATTATCTCAATTAGATGTTAAAAATGCTTTTTTGAATGGTTACATTTCAGATGAAGTTTACATGGAGCAACCAGAAGGGTTCAAAGATCAAGTGTATTCAAATTATGTGTGTAAGCTCAACAGAGCTTTATATGGCTTGAAGCAGGCCCCAAGAGCATGGAATTATAGGCTTGTAAAATTCTTAAAGGATCTTGGATTTCAAGCATCAAAGGCAGATAGTAGCTTGCTAGTCAAAGCAAGTGAAGAGGGATTTATTTATGTTTGTATTTATGTTGATGACATAATACTTACAGGAACAGATGATAAAGGTATACAAATGATTAAGAAACAGATGGAGAAAGAGTTCAAAATCAGTGACTTGGGAAATTTGTCATTCTTCTTGGGAATGGAGATTTCTTATACTCAACATGGAGTATATGTAACCCAAGAAAGGTATCTTAAAAATTTGCTAACCAAATTGAAAATGGAAGATTGCAGAATAGCACCAACTCCAATGGAAGTGAGTCATAGATTGACTAAATGTGGAGGAGAAGAATTCAAAGATATGAAGCTTTATCCGAGTTTGGTGGGTAGCCTGATTTATGCTACATTAACCAGAACAGATTTGTCATATGCAGTTGGATTTCTATCTCAATTCATGCATTGTCCTAGAAAGGAACATTGGATTGCAGGATAAAGAGTACTTAGGTACATCAAGGGTACACTCAAAGAAGGGTTGTACTATGGGTTTACCTCAGATACAAGAGTCAAAATATATAGTGATGCAAATTGGGCAGGTAATATGGATGATAGAAGATCAACACATGGATATTTGTGTTATGTGGGAGACAAACTAATATCATGGTGTTCTAAGAAGCAACATACAGTTGCTTTATCATCTACAGAAGCAGAATACAAAGGCATGGTGGAAGCTGCAAAGGAAGTAATTTGGCTAAAAACACTTATGAAGAGTTTTGATGTGATTCAGAGTACTCCTATCATTTGTGGAGACAATATGAGTTCTTTATATTTGGCAGCAAATCCTGTGTTTCATGCTAGAACTAAACATATTGAAATCTAGTATCATTTTTGAAGAGAGAAGGTTATTGATAAAGAAATTGAATTAATGCATACTCCCACAAAAGATCAACTTGCAGATATGATGACAAAAAGTTTGGATGGACCTAAGTTGCAGATGACATACAGTTGCTTTATCATCTACAGAAGCAGAATAGAAAGGCATGGTGGAAGCTGCAAAGGAAGTAATTTGGCTAAAAACACTTATGAAGAGTTTTGATGTGATTCAGAGTACTCCTATCATTTGTGGAGACAATATGAGTTCTCTATATTTGGCAGCAAATCCTGTGTTTCATGCTAGAACTAAACATATTGAAATCTAGTATCATTTTTTAAGAGAGAAGGTCATTGATAAAGAAATTGAAGTAATGCATACTCCCACAAAAGATCAACTTGCAGATATGATGACAAAAAGTTTGGATGGACCTAAGTTGCAGAGGTTTAAAGATATGGCAGGAATAAAGAAGATGCAGTTGATCACAATTGATGATTGAGGGGGAGCTGTTGGAGTAGAGCAATCATCAATAAGTGACTACATGAAGTCCAGAAGTGAAAAGATATGTGGAAGATTGAAGATTAGTTTGAAAGGAAGAGAATAGACTCAGAAACTTTTCTTTTGTATATTATTCTTGTAAATAGTTCAATGTATTTGAAAGAATGACGAGTTAGACTCGTATATATATCTATAGATACGTATTCATAGGTAGATAGAGAAATATAGATGAGATAGAGAAGACAATAGATGAGTAGAAGATGAACATTGTATGTATCATCAATCAGATGTATGAGAAGTTATGAGAAGGAAAATGTTGTAGAAATTTGCGCGTCGATTTTTTCTCCTATTCTCCTTCTGTGCTTAATCTTATGAGAAATCCTTTTGTACACATCTAAGTCCATAGTTAATCAGTCTATGGCTAAAGTTTGAGAGTCCAATTGCAAACAGGCTGAGAGAATTTTGAATAGGAACATTGGTATGTGAAAAGCTCTGAGTGTCTTTTGAAACAGGCGCAGATTTCATGGTCAAAGAAATGGACAATGCTTAGTGCACAGTGTAAAGTTTTACACAAATGAGAACTCAAAATTTAAGTTGAGAGGTAAGCCATCTATGGCTAAAAGCATTTGACTAAACGGGCTATGGTTTGGGAGAACCATAGCTTAGAAGTTACAGGTGTCGAAGTCCTCATTACAGAGAAGCAGTTTTAGAAATAGGTAAAGTGTTTGAGTCATTTCTCATAGTATACTCAATCATTTGAAGAGATTTTTCTTGGAGAAGATGTGCAACTTCAAGGCGACACATTCTACAAAGTTTTATCAAAAACTTTACACGAATGATTAGTCAATCTGTGATTAATCTGCAGCAGACTTTTCTGAGAAATGTGTTTTCTACAGTTAATCAATTTCTTGATAAGTTGGTGATTGTTCTTTAAAATTAAGTGGAGTCTGAAGTTATTCTTGATATAGAGGTGATCTAAAGTCAAGGATAACTTGTACTTTTGGAGATTAACACTCTCCATCAATGGTATCAGAGCAGGTTGTATCAAAATTGAGGAAAGGGAGACTCCGACTGCTGTAGACATACAAACTATACATCTCGAAGGATCAAAAGGATAAAGTGTGAAGAAAGATTGAAGGAAGACACATTGATGTTGTCAAAAGGATCAGAAGGAGTAACATTCAAAGCCAAGGTACATTCATTTCTCATAAGGATTAAAGATTTGATAGAACACGTGAAGAAAGGATGGGAGATAGTCTCCAAATTGAGAAATTGGATAGAGAGAACTATCCTGCATGGTCAATGAGGATGGAAGCTCATCTTATGAGCAAAGACTTGATAGCTTACATTACACGAGAAGAAGAAAAGCCTCAATTCAGAGATCCTAGTGTTCCAACTAGGGAGGAATTGTCAGATTTGAAGAATTGGATGAAGAGAGATGCTCAAGCTAAGAGCATTATCTATATGGCAGTCAATGACTACTTGCTACCTCACATTAGAGGTCTTGAAAGTGCAAGTGACATTTGGAATGCTTTGGAAGAGCATTTCCAGAACACAACGAAATCAAGGAAGGCTTCATTATGGGCAGAATTTACTACTTTCAAGAAGAAGGCTTCACAATCAATATCTGATTATGTGACAAAGATGAAGGACATTGCAGATTCTTTAGGTGCAGTGGATGAGGATATTGAAGAAGACAAATTGGTAAGACAAATTCTCACAGGGCTAAGAGGAGATAAGAAGTGGAAGCCTTTTATTTTGTCTATAGAACTTTCATTAGACCATTTCACTCCTGATTTGAATCAATTGTTAGGACATATGCTAACTTTTGAGAATGATATCAAAGGAGATGTTGACAAGAGTGCAGGTCATGCAATGTACTCTAAAGACAAGAAGAAAGCCAACAAAGGAAAGCAACAATTAGGTGAAGAAGAAGGTACTTCAAGCCAACCAAACTTCCTAAGAGGAAGAGGAAATGGCAGAAGTAGAGGAAGAGGCAGAAATAACAAAGATAATGTCAGAGCTTGTTGGATATGTGGTAAGACCAATCATCTATCTCATGATTGTTGGCATAATAATCAAAGCAATGGTAATTTTAATCAAAACTTTAATCAAAGAGAAAGAGGTGGTAGATTTCATAGAGGAAACTTTAGAGGTAGAGGTGGTAGGAATTCTTTTGGAAGAGGTGGAGGAAGAAGCTTCCAAAATCATTCCTATAATAACACCCACTACAATTATGCATCAGATCAGAAAGAAGATTCGACTCTTATTATGAATGCAACATGTGAAGCCTCACATGAAGATATGAGAGTATTTTATATTGACTCAGGTTGTAGCAATCATCTAAGTGGAAACATTGCTTTGATAACTGATTTAGATCAAAATGCAATTAATCATACAGTTCAAACAGGTGATAATACAAAGCATAAGGTAAAGTCAATTGGTTCAGTCAAAGCCAAAGATGTGAGCACTCTTTTGAGCAAGGTTCTTTATGTTCCTACAATTCCAAAGAATTTGATCAGTGTAGGTCAAATTGTGGAGAAAGGATATGAGGTAAGGTTTACTAATGATGGAGTTTATGTTAAAGACCCTAGTCAAGGGTATAAACAAATTGTTACAGGGAAAAAGGAAGGAAGACTCTTCACATTAAAGGTACAAGGGAATATTGGACATGCTATGTTTACATATGGAGAGCAGAAGGTATCTGAATTAGATCTTTGGCACAAAAGATTTGGACATTTTAATGAGAGAGGTATCAAAGAAATGATAAACAAAGTTTCAGTACTTGGATTGCCTAACATTGCAGGTCAACACATGACATACAGATGTGAAGCATGTCAGTTAGGTAAGGCTCATAAGCAATCATACAATAAGCATGGTCTTATGTATTCAGAAAGACTTGAATTGGTACATACAGATGTGTGGGGTCCTTCAAAGGACTTTAGTATAAATGGTTCAAGATATTATGTCATATATGTTGATGATGCTACCAGGTGGATCACAATCTATGTGATTAAAGACAAATCAGAAGTGTTTAATACATTTAAACACTATAATGCATATGCAGAAAGAATTACAGGCCATAAGTTGAAGAGACTAAGGTCAGATGGAGGGGGAGAGTATTTCTCAATTGAGTTCAGTGATTACTTATGGAATGCAGGTATAAAGAGAGAAGTTACTTGCAGGTACTCTCCTCAACAAAATGGGGTAGCAGAAAGAAGAAACAGGACACTTGTTGAATTTGCAAGATCCATGATGAAAGAGAAGAATTGCCCAAATTATTTGTGGGCTGAGGCTGTAAACACAGCCACATATTTGGTTAATATTTTGCCTTGTAAAGCTTTGCAGGGTATGACACCATATGAAGCTTGGTGGGGTAAGAGACCTACCTTGGATCATTGTAAAATATTTGGATGCTTGGCATATGCATATGTGCCATCTCAATTAAGGCATAAGTTGGAGCCTAAAGCAGAGAAGTATGTATTCATTGGTTATGATGACAAGCAGATGGGTTATAGGTTGTGGAGTCCATCCACAAAACAATTCCTTGTGTCCAAGGATGTTACATTTGATGAGAAAAGTACTTGGTATGCAGGTTTATCTAATGTGTATGCGGAAGTTGAAGAAATTATGAATCAGAAGAAAGGCAAACCAAAGGTTCAGATATTTGATGAAGAAGAGAAAAATGAAATACAGGTTGAAGGTAAAGAAGTACCAAGGTTTGATCCAGAGTGTGATGAACCAGAAAGCTCAAGAAGTGGAGAACTTAGGAGGTCTACAAGGCACAAATGGCAACCTACAAGGTATAGCTATGATACTTCATTCTTGACTACTAAGGATTATGCTTACGTGATAAAAGGAGATGAAGATCCATCTACATATGATGAAGCCAAACGAAAGAATAATTGGGAAGAAGCTATGCAAGAGGAGTATGATGCATTGATGGAAAATCAGACATGGGATTTGGTTCTTAAACCTATGAGCCAGAAAATCATTGGATGTAAGTGGGTCTATAAAACAAAAAGGTTTGCAGATGGAAGTGTGTCTAGGTACAAAGCCAGACTTGTTGTGAAGGGTTATGCACAGACATATGGAGTGGACTATGATGAGACTTATAGTCCTGTGGCAAAAATGACAACTATCAGAACACTCATAGCAATTGTTCCTTGCAAAGGTTGGAAATTATCTCAATTAGATGTTAGAAATGCTTTTTTGAATGGTTACATTTCAGATGAAGTTTACATGGAGCAACCAGAAGGGTTCAAAGATCAAGTGTATTCAAATTATGTGTGTAAGCTCAAGAGAGCTTTATATGGCTTGAAGCAGGCCCCAAGAGCATGGAATTATAGGCTTGTAAAGTTCTTAAAGGATCTTGGATTTCAAGCATCAAAGGCAGATAGTAGCTTGCTAGTGAAAGCAAGTGAAAAGGGATTTATTTATGTTTGTATTTATGTTGATGACATAATACTTACAGGAACAGATGATAAAGGTATACAAATGATTAAGAAACAGATGGAGAAAGAGTTCAAAATCAGTGACTTGGGAAATTTGTCATTCTTCTTGGGAATGGAGATTTCTTATACTCAACATGGAGTATATGTAACCCAAGAAAGGTATCTTAAAAATTTGCTAACCAAATTTAAAATGGAAGATTGCAGAATAGCACCAACTCCAATGGAAGTGAGTCATAGATTGACTAAATATGGAGGAGAAGAATTCAAAGATATGAAGCTTTATCCGAGTTTGGTGCTAGCGTGATTTATGCTACATTAACCAAACCAGATTTGTCATATGCAGTTGGAGTTCTATCTCAATTCATGCATTGTCCTAGAAAGGAACATTGGATTGCAGGACAAAGAGTACTTAGGTACATCAAGGGTACACTCAAAGAAGGGTTGTACTATGGGTTTACCTCAGATACAAGAGTCAAAATATATAGTGATGCAGATTGGGCAGGTAATATGGATGATAGAAGATCAACACATGGATATTTGTGTTATGTGGGAGACAAACTAATATCATGGTGTTCTAAGAAGCAACATACAGTTGCTTTATCATCTACAGAAGCAGAATACAAAGGCATGGTGGAAGCTGCAAAGGAAGTAATTTGGCTAAAAACACTTATGAAGAGTTTTGATGTGATTCAGAGTACTCCTATCATTTGTGGAGACAATATGAGTTCTTTATATTTGGCAGCAAATCTTGTGTTTCATGCTAGAACTAAACATATTGCATACTCCCACAAAAGATCAACTTGCAGATATGATGACAAAAAGTTTGGATGGACCTAAGTTGCAGAGGTTTAAAGATATGGCAGGAATAAAGAAGATGCAGGTGATCACAATTGATGATTGAGGGGGAGCTGTTGGAGTAGAGCAATCATCAATAAGTGACTACATGAAGTCCAGAAGTGAAAAGATATGTGGAAGATTGAAGATTAGTTTCAAAGGAAGAGAATAGAATCAGAAACTTTTCTTTTGTATATTATCCTTGTAAATAGTTCAATGTATTTGAAAGAATGACGAGTTAGACTCGTATATATATCTATAGATACGTATTCATAGGTAGAGAGAGAAATATAGATGAGATAGAGAAGACAATAGATGAGTAGAAGATGAACATTGTATGTATCATCAATCAGATGTATAAGTTATGAGAAGGAAAATGTTGCAGAAATTTGGGCGTCAATTTTTCCTCCTATTCTGCTTCTGTGCTTAATCTTATGAGAAATCCTTTTGTACACATCTAAGTCCATAGTTAATCAATCTATGGCTAAAGTTTGAGAGTCCAATTGCAAAGAGGCTGAGAGAATTTGGAATAGGAACATTTGTATGTGAAAAGCTCTGAGTGTCTTCTGAAACAGGCGCAGATTTCATGGTCAAAGAAATGGACAATGCTCAGTGCACAGTGTAAATTTTTACACAAATGAGAACTCAAAATTTAAGTTGAGAGGTAAGCCATCTATGGCTAAAAGCATTTGACTAAACGGGCTATACTTTGGGAGAACCATAGCTTAGAAGTTACAGGTGTCGAAGTCGTCATTACAGAGAAGTAGTTTTAGACATAGGTAAAGTGTTTGAGTCTTTTCTCATAGTATACTCAATCATTTGAAGAGGTTTAACTTGGAGAAGGTGCGCAACTTCAAGGCGACACATTCTACAAAGTTTTATCAAAAACTTTACACGAATGATTAGTCAATCAGTGATTAATCTGCAGCAGACTTTTCTGAGAAATGTGTTTTCTACAGTTAATCAATTTCTTGATAAGTTGGTGATTGTTCTTTAAAATTAAGTGGAGTCTGAAGTTATTCTTGATATAGAGGTGATCTAAAGTCAAGGATAACTTGTACTTTTGGAGATTAACACTCTCCATCAAAAACTACAGGTAAGAGCTGGTCCCAGCGTTCCGGACATTCCAGGATCAATTTGTGCAGTATATTCAACAAAGTCTTATTAGTACTCTCCGCTGGACCATTGGCACGGGGATAATAAGGTGAGCTGAATTTGTGGACAATCTGAAAAGTCTCAGTCAATACTTGCATTAAGTGGTTAGAAAAGTGTGTACCTTGGTCCGTGACGATTTCCAGAGGCAACCCATAACGAGGGAAAACGGCCTTCATTAGGCATTTAGCCACCGAAACTGCTGTGGCCGACCTTAAGGCCCAGGCCTCCGCCCATCGAGTGGCATAATCGATACAAGTCAAGATATAACGGCTGTTGGGTAGAGTAGCTGGGGGTGTTATGGGACCAATGAAGTCTAAACCCCATTTTTGAAACGGCTCTAGAGGTAGAACAGGTTGAAGTGGGAATAAGTGTCGTTGTAAAGGTTGTCCAGATTGTTGACAAATATCACACTACTGCACATATTGAACAACATCTTGATACATGGTAGGCCACCATAGCCCATTGTGTAAAATTTTTTGGTGGGTAAGATCAGTGGCAAAATTTCCTCTAGTAGGCGATGAATGAGCCATGGCCATCACTGATGCGAATTCATGTGGTGGAATGCAGCGAAGCAAAACACCCGTCTGATCTACGTAATATAATTGACCCACAACCAACCGGAATCGTCTACTGTAGACCGCAAATTTTCGGCGTAAAGCAACAGGAGTATTAGCAGGAAGACAACCATCCGTGAGAAAAGTTAGTAACATATCATAGTATGCAGTAGTAACAGGGGGTTCTCTAGAGTCTTCAGAAGTGGTCTCAGTAACGTAAATGGCCGGTGTAGTGTCATCAACCCCTACCGGAGGCTCACCGGAATCCAGTCGAGATAGAAAATCTGCCAAGGCATGTGTTGTGCCAGGTCGATGAATAACTTCATAGTCGAACTCCTGTAAGAGTAAAACCCATCGAGCCAATCTACCACCTACATGTTGCTGTCGGACCAAGTACACAAGTGCGGCATGATCCACGTGGAAGGTGAATTTTCGGCCCAACAAATAATGTCGGAACTTTTTAACAGAGTACACTAACCCGAGACATTCTCTTTCGATCACTAAATAGTTTCTTTCAGCAGGGGCTAATCGGCGACTTGAATAATATACATGCCGAAACCATTTATCCGTTTGCTGCATGAGGACGCTTCCAATGGCAATGTCCGATGCATCCACAAAGACATGGAACGGACGTTCCCAATTAGGTGGTTGCAAAATTGGGACCTGCGTCAATAAAACCTTTAAACGATCAAATGCATTTTGGCACTCTCGAGTCCATTCGTATTGCCGCGGAGTGCTTGTCATAAGCCAATTAAGTGGTGTCGCTAAATGAGCTAACCACCGTAAATGTCTGCCATGCCATCGAATTTGGCCCAGAAAGTGCATAACTTCTTTCGATGTCGTGGAGATTGGTGCCTCCAACATGGTTGCGACTTTATCTAGATCGACTTGTATTCCTTGTTCAGAGATAATATGTTCGAGTAGTTTGCCACAAGAGACCGCAAAAACAGATTTTGTCAGATTCAAGCATAACCGGTATTCACGGCATTTTTCAAAGCAGCACCTTAAATGAGACAGGTGCACCGAAGTCTTGCCAAATAAGGAAAAATCGTCCAAATATACTTGCATAAAGGTAGTTAAGTAGGGTGAAAAGACTTCTTGCATACATCGTTGGAACACAAGCATAGACACCCCATTTCGTGATAAAAGCTATCTCCAATATGTCCTGTTCTGCCATTCTCACCTGATTATATCCATTGTAACCATCCAGAAACAAATACATTTCATGCGGTGATACCCTGCCGAGCATTGTATCCAGAAAGGGGAGAGGGAATGGATCCGGTACAGTGGCAGCATTCAGTTTCCGGTAATCAACACAGATGCGCAGCTGTTTATTTTTCTTTGAGATGATCACTATTGGAGATATCCATTCTGCATGCTTGATTGGGACAATGAATCCCACCTTCAATAACCGATCAAGCTCTACTTTGACCTGTGCTGCATAATTGGGGTTCATTCGGTAACTAGACTGTTTGATTGGCCTCACCTCCGGTTTGAGTACTACCCGATGTTGATAAATCCACGGGTCCGACCTTTCATATCTCCATAATCCCAAGCAAAAAAATCAGAGAATTCTCGCTGAAGTTGTGTTAAATCATCTTGGAACGTCTCTGCTAAGCCTGCTTTAATTTCAACTGGTCGCGGGTTGACCGTATCGCCCAAATTATATGTTACTAATTGATCTTCTAGTACATAAAATTGTCGAGGTTTTACCAGATCATCAGCTGACTGCAAGACTTGATGTAAGGTGGCCTCATCCATAGCGACACCATCATTTGCTTCTGCATCTCCGGTCACTGGTACAACCGTACAGGCTGCCGGACTCCACTTGTCTGCGATCGACCGGAGATCTATAGTACCTAATGAGATCAGATCGTTATTGGTCTTCAGGAATGCCTCTTCTTCGTCATCAGATAATCCATCCAGCATATGGACCGGCTCCGCTACATATGGTCGTGCATGAAGATCGTAGGGTTGCATGGCATCCAATTTAACTACATATTTCCAGTGGTTATCTTTGAAAGTTAACTCTTGCGCTGACCAATCCTCTACAACTTTGGCTTGTTTCAACCATTGTCGGCTGAAAAGTAAATTGTAGACGAGGCTGGATTCTGGTAGTTCTACGACTACAAAAGTCATTTTGAACGTGGTGCCCTGCAAGGTAATCGGAATATTCTATACTAGTCCCACCGGATGGATGCGGGATTGGTCTGCCATGCGTACAAAAAATTGTACGGGCTCAATTTGGGTCCAACCCAATTTCTTGCAGAGAGCTACAGTTGCAATATTCACACCCGAACCGCCATCAATTAGCACTTGAGTAATCTTTTGGTTTTTATGATAGACGGTGATCAATGGGACTGAATGATCCACTGTAGAATCAATTTTCGGTTGTATAGTTGCAGTCACCGGAGTACATGAAGATCCGGGACTAACCTGCTCTTGAAATTGCTGCCTGATTTCTGGCACTAAGGCAAGCAACTGTCCCAAAGGGAGTGTGATTAAAGCCTTAGATAGGATATTCCACACCTGATCTATTTGGGTCGTACTTCCCACCGATTTTGATGATGATTCTAATGTTGTTTTGGCAAAATTTTGTTCATTCGATCTTGCCTGTGGCAGAGGGACCTGTGTTACCAGAATTGAATCAGGAAATACAGTTGGCTCCTTAGCTGTCCATTGACTAGCCTTTTCGAACATTCGCTGCTGCTCATGAATACTAGGCTCGAACACCTCAACTTCTGGTTGCAACTTGTTAGCTCAGAAAATGGTTGGTTTTAATGCACTAATGTGGTTCTATTTGGCAGGAAAATACGTTTGATTTCAGGTACTTGCAGAGTAGATTTGGTGATTGATGAGAAACATGTGGAGATATTGATTGCAGGGATGTGGAGAAAAAGGATGGAGCATGGACAAACCTCCTAAGAGCATAGAAGATACTGACGTGCAGAAGAAATTAGGAGCGGCTTTGTTTCAGGGGGGAATTTCTCTGAGAAGCCACCAAAGGCAGCTATCCTGGATGAACCAAGGAGTTCTTGGAAATGCAGCAAAAGGTTTGGCATGCTTACAGATGCAAAGGAGGTGTTTGAGAAGTTGCCTGAAAAGGATATAGTCTCCTGGAATACAATAGCAACTGGATACGCAGAGAACGGATTTGGTGCAGAAGTGCTAGCTCTTCTACAAAGAATGAGGATGGAAGGGTTGAACCAGCCACTATCACCTTTGTTTGCTGCCTGAGAGGCTGCTCTTCTATGCGAGCCATTGAGAAAGGACCAGAAATGCATGCTGAGGTAGAAAGGCTGGGTTTGCTGGATAGAGACCTTGTCATTGGTAATGTGCTATTAGACATGTATGTCAAATGTGGCCTTCATGGATTTGCAAAGCAAATTTTCTATAAGCTTTCAACTCGTGATGTAGCTTCATGGACTCCACTTATTGCTGGTTATATTGACTGTGAATACAATCAGAACGCAATTGATTTGTTTGAAATAATGCAGAGTGAAGGTCCTTCTCCTAATTCTACAACATACATTTGTCGCTTGAAGGCCTGTGGCAGCATGAAGAATATGGAAAAAGGCCAAGAAGTGCATATAGAGATTGAACGGCATCTAATGGACATTGATGCATCTATAGGAAACAGCTTGGTTGAGATGTATTCTAAATGTGGTTGTTTCACTTTAGCATGGGAAGTGTTTGACAGGCTAGACGTCAGAGATGACTCAACATGGTCTGCCTTGGTTGCTGGATATAATGAACATGGATTACATGAAGAGGTTCTGAGGTGCATTGATGAGAGGCAGAAGGTGGAGGGCAGGTCCGTTTTTTCTGACAAGAGAAACAGAAAAAGGGCGACATTTTCTGTTTTTTGTTTTGTCCTCGAGCTTCTTTTCGGCGGAGGCAAGGAAGAGGTCCATGGAGATTATGGCTCAACGTGCATGCATTGAAGGAGGGGCAGTAGGCCTTTGGTGGGGGCGGGTTTTTTCTCTTACGTGTTCCCATGGGATGCTCATCAAGATAAGGGGTTTTTTTTTTTATATACAGGGGCGCGTGGGCTGTCATTTCGAGGGGGGGTTCTTCATGCTTGTGTGTACAGCGGGTGCGCTCTGTCGGCTGGAAAGGGAGTCGAGGAAGAAGCAAAAATAATCCGGAAGAAGGAATATGGATTGGGTTGGCTGTTACTGGAGCACGGATCATTGTGTTTTGGATTCATTGGTCTATGCGCCTCCCCCTCCGAAGATATGTGGATCTGCAAATGGACCACCTATTACTGCCCTTCGTGTGAAGTTGGAGGATGGGAGGAGAATGGTTTGAGAGCTTACTGTTAGATTACGATCCATGCTCAAATTATGGGAATTGGACATATGGAGCAGGTGTCGGAAATGATCCACGAGAAGATCGATATTTCAGCATTCCTAAGCAGGCTCAAAACTATGATCCAGATGGTGATTATGTAGCTCACTAGATTCCTCAGCTTGCTAATCTCAGCAAATCTCAACGACATTTTCCTGGTTAGGCCTATTTAAAACCTGTAGTTTCACTCAAGTTTGCAAATTCAGGGAGGCCAAGACCCGAGTCAAACAAGCTGGATTTCAGTAAGATGGAGTTCAAAAGTGGTGGAAACAGTGGTGGTTTTCGTGGACGGTCGAGGCGCTTTTAGTAAGCGAACTCTTCAGTCTAATGAGAAGTTCATATGGTAAACCTTCCTGCACTTACTATTGTGCTCACATGTCACTATGTGTTGGATTGGGTGTGGCCTTAACACATCACTCTATGAATAGCGCGAATGTTCTGTTGTAAGTTATGTTCCGAACTGCTAACGACTAACCCTATGTCCCCTTTGAGCGAGCAATAAGATAATCTCGCAGTTTTGGTGCCTTCCTTATGGGTAGGTTCTACTTAAAGTGCAGATTCTAATTGGTTGATCGAATGAGGTCTGTTAGAAGGGCAACAGATCTGCCATTGATGTCCAGAACGTTCCATGAATGATAGTGAAAAGGTGAGGGTATGTATGCAGGTGAGTATAGGTGTATGCGGGTAAATGGTGTGTGAGTACATCTTTTGGGGAAAGTTTGTAGCAGTAGAAGAGTTTTTTTTTGGGGTTTTCTTGGTGATGACGAGGGGCACAGACTGATAGTGTGGAGGCAAGAACCCTGAGAGAGAGAAGGTAGAGGATTTAAAGGATGGCTGCTGCCAATGGTGTGGCGAGGCAGAACCTATGCTGCTAATGTTTCCCAATTTCTCTGCATCTTCGGGTGTTATTCACATATTTGATGCACTCAAGTTGAGTCATGAGCAAGGGGAGACACCGAGGAGCTACTCCTGATGTTTAAGGTGTGCAGGAAAATTGAGGGAATTGGGCTACGTCAAGCGACAGAGCAAGCAGTGGCCATTGATCTTGATATTTATGTTCTTGGACCTCGAAAGTACGGTGATCACTTTGCAACTTGGGTCATTCATAGTATGAGAGGATCGTTGGCTGGAGCATGGCTCTATATCCTGGATGTTCTGAATACGGGAATATGGTATGAGTTCTTGGCAAGGGATCTTTTATAGAGCACTTAGGATAAGGCATGACTTCAGATCAGGGCAGCATACAAATGTAGATTGCCTCGGACTTTAAGATATTGGGTGTATTATGTTTCTGCTCGGGAACTAGTTACGGGATGGACCAGCAGTAGAGTGTGCACGATGGAAAGGTTCTCAATCCTTTTGGGTTTGCTTGGAGTTTTGGCAATCCTCTCAAGGAACCTGACTCCCAGGAGACATCGAAAGTGGACGTTCAATAGGTGATGCAAGGACTGTATGTCGTCTCCTATACCATACCTGCTCAAATTTGGGGTGTTGGAACCTCGAGCAAGTGGATTCAATACAACAATTTTGCAGAAGCTTAGTGACTATATGTTGAGTGTTGTAATAGTGTGGGTTGGTGTTGGCAATCCGCATCTCTTATCATAAGATGACTTATCTTATGATTTATGAGTTATTTAAGTTGCTCCGAAAGGATATGTGAGTCCCTACTATGGTTAAAAAGGGATTAAAGTGCTAAGGGGAGAGATTGTGTGAGAGTAAGTGTAGATGTGTATGTGGGTGTAAGTGTGGGTATGAAAGGGAGAGAGGAATGTGAGTGAGGGAGCACGAGGGAAAGTGCATGAAAATGGGTGTGCGTGACGAGCATGCGTGAGTACGGACAGAGTGAAGGTGAATCATGAGAAGCATCATTGGAGATTGAATCTTTACATGCATGTGCATTAGAGTGTGTATTCACTTCTTCTCAGCAACCACAATCAAGTGCAAATCAGGGACGCAAAGCGAGAGAAAGTCAGCTTGTACAAGTAAGTTGAGCAAACTATCCCTACATATAGGCAAATACTTGCATCTTTCCCTTGGCTCAAGACCCATCATTTTGGTGCGTTTGCCGGGAACATACGAGCTAGTGCATAGACATAGGAAGAATCCATTGCGAGATAATTGTGGGCTCCAGGTGATCCAATTAGACCAATTGCGAGGGGTTTGAGCAAAATAAAGGCTTTCATAATCATTTGTTCCGTGGGCTAAAGAGCCTATCATTTTGGTGCGTCTGCCGGGAATTGGCTTAGCACATCTCATAGAGAGTGCTACGAGTTCGCTTGGTGCCCCAATCGTGTGGCACAGCCAAGTTGATCCCAAATCTGCTTTGACCTTCATGAAAGAAATGGCTCAACAAAGGCAAGCCTGTGGTTTTGAGAAGACCAACATGAGGCAAATGAATTTTGGACGAAATAGAAGATGCATATATTCTCATTCGACCATGAGAGATCATGCGAACCGAGGGTGGCGATTTGTCCCGATATCAAATTATGTGAGATGCTGGTGTTGCGAGCAGATTGGGCATATAGCCAAATATTGCCCTCGTGTATGCACCCCGTTGGATTTTGTCCCCACATGTGCGGACTGCGGGAAAAAGAGACTATGCGAGCACGTGTGTGGCTCAAAAGAGGTGACTGGCGTAAAGGTCACAACGAATCAATCTGATAGGTGTTTATCCTCTTTGTATGTGGAAGTTGACAAAGGTGGAGTTACTTCGTCGACGGAGACTGCGAGAGCAAGTGGAAGCAAGGACACTCGATCTCATGATCGAGACTTGATAGAACTTGTGAAGAGCTTGGAATGTCAAGTCAATTGGTTGCATGTGGAGCGAGATAACGAGAGGATCAAAATAGCGAAATTAGAGGAAAATCAAGAGAAAATGGCCGAGGTCCTAGGAACTTGGGAAAAGCGAGTACGAATGTTGAAAAATGAAAACAAGGAGTGGAAAGGAGTAAACAAAAGCTGGAGGCAAGATCTTGTGAAGCCCGAGAGTGAAAACGTGGTCTGGGACTTGAGATCCGGTTTGATGGTAGCCGACTGCTTGGGAGTTGCGATCAAAGAAGAGCTCTCAAGAGACGAGGATGACCTGATAAGGAGGGTCGAGCGAATGGAGCATGAAATTGAGAAGGTACAAAGCATAATCTGTCGATATAGTGATCAAGCAGGTAAGGCATGTGACGAGTTCCACCTGGAGTTAGAAAGAATGAAAAGTGCCCAAGTAGAGAGTGATGAGAAAATGAGACGGGTAGAGAAAGAGAATGCAAGGCTGAGTAGCAAGCTCGGTAGGTGGATGAATCAGAAAGACGATGAGACCCGAGAACGAGCAGAAGATCCGAAAGTAGGTAGAATAGAGGAAGAGCTAAAAGTGATGTTGGAAGAGGCGATAGGCGTGGAGTTAGAAAAGGCGAAGGAGTTGTCGAAAAAAGTGGATGATCTGGAAGTAGAAAATATGAGTAGAATCTGGGAGGAGAGGTCGATTCGAGAAGAGGTTGAAAAGTTGTCTGGCCAAGTCGAGAGGAGCGAGGAGGTTCCTTTGGAAATGGAAAGAAAGATGAGCCATTTAGAGGAGGAGAAGAAGAAAATGTGGGTTCGGTTCCATCAAGTGGATGATGAGATTTTTCGACTCCAAGGCAGTGATGAGCGAAAAGAAGAAGGGATAAGGGATTTAGCTTTGAAGCTCGAGGCATTAAGAGGTGTAGTAATGAATGGTGGCCTTCCAGACCGTATCGCCTGGCTAGAGGACAATATCAGCAAGCTGTCGAATCATGTGGAATCTCTGCGAGGCAGAGGTTGGAGATGAAAAGAATAGACGAGGCGATGGATGTGGGTGAGGACGGTTGTAGTCTGATTAGGGTTTGCTTTGCGGATTGCGAGTCAGAGATGTGAGGACGGATGGACCAAGTGTGGTACACTTAGGAACTAAAGTGACACTTTTTGAGGTTTCATGTCCACAAAGTGGTTAATATGTGCGGGTTTTGCGAGGACGGGTTGACCATGGCATTAGTGGCTGGATTTTGGCTTGAGTGGCAGCAGAGAGGAGATATGTCTCATTGGGATGTCCACGGGAGGATATATGTGTGTGTGTCGTGATTGGTTGGGTTAGGAAAAAGTCCTTTCTTTTGTCTCCTAATTCTCGAGATTCGGGAATGAAAAGAAAATGAGAAAAATATATGTTTGTGTATGTGTGAGTGCGGCTACGCGCCTATGTGGGCCGATAGGTGGGTGGACCCACTTTGGCCTGGTGGTCAAAGCCACGAACCGACGTCGGTTTCGCATAGGGCTAGCTGTCTGTGTGTCGCGCGCTGCGTTGGGTTGGTAGATGAGTGGAACAAACTCGATCGGGTGGTCGAGTCCACGAGTCGCATCCAGCTTCGGCGTAGGCCGGCAAGTGTGAGTAAATATGTGAAAAAAAATGATGAAAAAAGAGAGAAAAAAAAATTGTGAAAAAAATGAATGAGAAGAATTCCTCGCTCGAGGGGGGACATAAGAGAGGTGAGAGAGCATGATGCTCGGACGGGAATATATGTGTTTGTGTTGTGGGGATTTGGTTTATGTGTGGGCTCCCGATGAAACATGTCAAATTGAAGCTTAAGCTCGGCTAGGGTTTTTGTTGCGATGTGTCTATGGAAAGCTTGGACTTGAGGAATCCAATCGTGCTAGTTGCATTGTTTGTCTACAAACCTTCCGGAAGTGTTCAGTTTGGCTCTTAGGTGGTGCAATGACTTGTGAAGATCGGAAGCACATTGATGATGAGCGGTCTTGTCGACGTGACCCGACGTTAGACTTGAGTGGTCCTTATCGTGTATCCATCAAGTAAGAGAGCTATGGTGGTGACCTAGCATGGAATTTAGTTGAAAAAAAAAAAACAAAGAGTCGATGGAATGAAAAGCGGGTAGTGAAAACCCTAGGTCAAAGGGGAATGGAAAATGGGCAAGAGGGTCTGAGTGGAAGTGGAAGAGAAATTAAGCAAGAGAACGTATAAACCAAAAGAGTAGCGGAAAGGAATAACGGATGCGGATCTTGCATGAATGTATGTTGTGTGTATGAAAAAGTAGCAGGAAAGCGATACTGAGGCCCAAAAGGATACCAAGAAGAAGAATTGACTGCGGTTTTTACTTGTGTTCACATTGCATGTGAATGGAGAGGAATGACGAGAGAGGGAATGTGGCTTGGCTTCTGCTTGTATGTACGTATGTTGTGTGTGATGAGAATGCATGTGTGACGCGGGATCGTGATGTGTGAGTATATATGTGTGATGTGGATGAAGGATATGATTGTCTTTTCATTTTGGTTGTACATATTGTGATTTGATGAAGAAAGGTTCTAATGTTTTAATGAAGTTTGCAGATAGGTGGACATGTCAATGAAGATGCGAGAAGATGGACAAAGATGGTAAGTGAAATGATTGGATTTTGGTACTGACCAACGATTGTATGAGGGTGATTGCAGGTGCTACATTGAGGAAGAAGAGAATAGTCATGCAAGGTAAAGATTTGTATTTGATTGAGTGATCAGCACATGTTGGATGATTTGAGCGCAGGAACAATTTGGCTCGTCGGGGACGACTTCGCAAATAAGAAGAGGGGAGTATGTTAGCTCAAAAAATGGTTGGTTTTAATGCACTAATGTGGTTCTATTTGGCAGGAAAATACATTTGATTTCAGGTACTTGTAGAGTAGATTTGGTGATTGACGAGAAACATGTGGAGATATTGATTGCAGGGATGTGGAGAAAAAGGATGGAGCATGGACAAACCTCCTAAGAGCATAGAAGATACTGACGTGCAGAAGAAATTAGAAGCGGCTTTGTTTCAGGGGGGAATTTCTCTGAGAAGCCACCAAAGGCAGCTATCCTGGATGGACCAAGGAGTTCTTGGAAATGCAGCAAAAGGTTTGGCATGCTTACAGATGCAAAGAAGGTGTTTGAGAAGTTGCCAGAAAAGGATATAGTCTCCTGGAATACAATAGCAACTGGATACGCAGAGAACGGATTTGGTGCAGAAATGCTAGCTCTTCTACAAAGAATGAGGATGGAAGGGTTGAACCAGACACTATCACCTTTGTTTGCAGCCTGAGAGGCTGCTCTTCTATGCGAGCCATTGAGAAAGGACCAGAAATGCATGCTGAGGTAGAAAGGCTGGGTTTGCTGGATAGAGACCTTGTCATTGGTAATGTGCTATTAGACATGTATGTCAAATGTGGCCTTCATGGATTTGCAAAGCAAATTTTCTATAAGCTTCCAACTCGTGATGTAGCTTCATGGACTCCACTTATTGCTGGTTATATTGACTGTGAATACAATCAGAACACAATTGATTTTTTTGAAATAATGCAGAGTGAAGGTCCTTCTCCTCATTCTACAACATACATTTGTCGCTTGAAGGCCTGTGGCAGCATGAAGAATATGGAAAAAGGCCAAGAAGTGCATATAGACATTGAACGGCATCTAATGGACATTGATGCATCTATAGGAAACAGCTTGGTTGAGATGTATTCTAAATGTGGTTGTTTCACTTTAGCATGGGAAGTGTTTGACAGGCTAGACGTCAGAGATGACTCAACATGGTCTGCCTTGGTTGCTGGATATAATGAACATGGATTACATGAAGAGGTTCTGAGGTGCTTTGACCAGAGGCAGAAGGTGGAGGGCAGGTCCATTTTTTTTGACAAGAGAAACAGAAAAAGGGTGACATTTTCCATTTTTTGTTTTGTCCTCGAGCTTCTTTTCGGGCGCAGGCAAGGAAGAGGTCCATGGAGATTATGGCTCAACGTGCATGCATTTAAGGAGGGGCAGCAGGCCTTTGGTTGGGGCGGGTTTTTTCTCTTACGTGTTCCCATGAGATGCTCATCAAGATAAGGGGTTTTTTTTTTTATATACAGGGGCGCGTGGGCTGTCATTTCGAGGGGGGGGGTTCTTCATGCTTGTGTGTACAGCGGGTGCGCTCTGTCGGCTGGAAAGGGAGTCGAGGAAGAAGCAAAAAATAATCCGGAAGAAGGAATATGGATTGGGTTGGCTGTTACTGGAGCACGGATCATTGTGTTTTGGATTCATAGGTCTATGCACCTCCCCCTCCGAAGATATGTGGATCTGCAAATGGACCACCTATTACTGCCCTTCGTGTGAAGTTGGAGGATGGGAGCAGAATGGTTTGAGAGCTTACTATTAGATTACGATCCATGCTCAAATTATGGGAATTGGACATATGGAGCAGGTGTCGGAAATGATCCACGAGAAGATCGATATTTCAGCATTCCTAAGCAGGCTCAAAACTATGATCCAGATGGTGATTATGTAGCTCACTGGATTCCTCAGCTTGCTAATCTCAGCAAATCTCAACGACATTTTCCTGGTCAGGCCTATTTAAAACCTGTAGTTTCACTCAAGTTTGCAAATTCAGGGAGGCCAAGACCCGAGTCAAACAAGCTGGATTTCAGTAAGATGGAGTTCAAAAGTGGTGGAAACAATGGTGGTTTTCGTGGACGGTCGAGGCGCTTTTAGTAAGCGAACTCTTCAGTCTAATGAGAAGTTCATATGGTAAACCTTCTTGCACTTACTGTTGTGCTCACATGTCACTATCTGTTGGATTGGGTGTGGCCTTAACACATCACTCTGTGAATAGCGCGAATGTTCTGTTGTAAGTTATGTTCCGAACTGCTGACGACTAACCCTATGTCCCCTTTGAGCGAGCAATAAGATAATCTCGCAGTTTTTGTGCCTTCCTTATGGGTAGGTTCTGCTTAAAGTGCAGATTCTAATTGGTTGATCGAATGAGGTCTGTTAGAAGGGCAATAGATCTGCCATTGATGTCCAGAACGTTCCATGAATGATAGTGAAAAGGTGAGGGTATGTATGCAGGTGAGTATAGGTGTATGCGGGTAAATGGTGTGTGAGTACATCTTTTGGGGAAAGTCTGTAGCAGTAGAAGAGTTTTTTTTTTGGGTTTTCTTGGTGATGACGAGGGGCACATACTGATAGTGTGGAGGCAAGAACCCTGAGAGAGAGAAGGTAGAGGATTCAAAGGATGGCTGCTGCCAATGGTGTGGCGAGGCAGAACCTATGCTGCTAATGTTTCCCAATTTCTCTGCATCTTCGGGTGTTATTCACATATTTGATGCACTCAAGTTGAGTCATGAGCAAGGGGAGACACCAAGGAGCTACTCCTGATGTTTAAGGTGTGCAGGAAAATTGAGGGAATTGGGCTACGTCAAGCGACAGAGCAAGCAGTGGCCATTGATCTTGATATTTATGTTCTTGGACCTCGAAAATACGGTGATCACTTTGCAACTTGGGTCATTCATAGTATGAGAGGATCGTTGGCTGGAGCATGGCTCTATATCCTGGATGTTCTGAATACGGGAATATGGTATGAGTCCTTGGCAAGGGATCTTTTATAGAGCACTTAGGATAAGGCATGACTTCAGATCAGGGCAGCATACAAATGTAGATTGCCTCAGACTTTAAGATATTGGGTGTATTATGTTCTGCTCGGGAACTAGTTACGGGATGGACCAGCAGTAGAGCGTGCACGATGGAAAGGTTCTCAATCCTTTTGGGTTTGCTTGGAGTTTTTGCAATCCTCTCAAGGAACCTGACTCCCAGGAGACATCGAAAGTGGACATTCAATAGGTGATGCAAGGACTGGATGTCGTCTCCTATACCATACCTGCTCAAATTTGGGGTGTTGGAACCTCGAGCAAGTGGATTCAATACAACAATTTTGCAGGAGCTTAGTGACTATATGTTGAGTGTTGTAATAGTGTGGGTTGGTGTTCACAATCAGCATCTCTTATCATAAGATGACTTATCTTATGATTTATGAGTTATTTAAGTTGCTCCAAAAGGACATGTGAGTCCCTACTATGGTTAAAAAGGGATTAAAGTGTGAAGGGGAGAGATTGTGTGAGAGTAAGTGTAGATGTGTATGTGTGTGTAAGTGTGGGTATGAACGGGAGAGAGGAATGTGAGTGAGGGAGCACGAGGGAAAGTGCATGAAAATGGGTGTGCGTGACGAGCATGTGTGAGTACGGACAGAGTGAAGGGGAATCATGAGAAGCATCATTGGAGATTGAATCTTTACATGCATGTGCATTAGAGTGTGTATTCACTTCTTCTCAGCAACCACAATCAAGTGCAAATCAGGGACGCAAAGCAAGAGAAAGTCAGCTTGTACAAGTAAGTTGAGCAAACTATCCCTACATATAGGCAAATACTTGCATCTTTCCCTTGGCTCAAGACCCATCATTTTGGTGCATTTGCCGGGAACATACGAGCTAGTGCATAGACATAGGAAGAATCCATTGCGAGATAATTGTGGGCTCCAGGTGATCCAATTAGACCAATTGCGAGGGGTTTGAGCAAAATAAAGGCTTTCACAATCATTTGTTCCGTGGGCTAAAGAGCCTATCACAACTGCTTACCTCATCTTCTCTACACGACAGTTGCATGTGACTCGACTGGTGAAATATAAACCATGTTGGTCATTGGATTTTGCCGCTCCTTCTTCCTTTTATCGTACTCTGCTACTTCCTTGCAAAATCTACGAATGTGGCCAATCTCGCCGCAAAAATGGCATCGAGGGGCTGGAAGAGAGGTACCTTCCGCTGATGTACCCACCTGCCATCGATTTGAATTAAAATTGGTGTTCCGCTGACCCCGGTAATTCCTATAGCCTTGCGACTGATTGGTTCGCATCTGTGGTGGCATGTAATGGGTTGCTGGCTAACTTGGTTTGTGTATGATGGCATTTAGAGTTGCTCTACCCTTCACCTTGGCATTATACACATAGTTTTCCGTTGAGTGTCCTGTTGTATTGCAGATGGCACAATACATCTGGTTAAGGGCACATGTAGCACTGGTGTGGCCTGGGTTTTTGCACTTGGTACAATACATCTATTTGGACGGATCATCCGCTACATTCTTACTGGCTTTCAACCATTCCAACTCCTCTGTAAATCCTCCAACTTTGTGCTCCAGTTGTAGGGCCATCGCAATTACTACGTCCAATGTCATTTCGCCCACACAGCGAATGATCATGATTTGTCTCAACTGTGGATTAAGTCCATTAATGAACCACTGGGTTATAACATCGTCCGGTAGATTAGCATGTGCCGGAGGTAACTTCCTTAAGTGAGTTCGAAATAATGTTGCATATTCGTGAATAGTCTGATGCGGCTTCTGCCGATTGTTCTGCAAATAATCAAAGATTTTGGCTGGATTTTTCTTCAAGCGGAACCTCTATAAAAATGCATCTCTCACATCATCATAGTTAGTGAAATAATTAATATCATACTTAGTCAACCACCTGGCTGCTTCATTAACTAAAGTGGCGTAAAATACGATGGCCTTGTATGTCGGATCCGGTGGATGATTCAACATTGCATAACTTATCTGGAATGTGTCGACATGTGCATCGGGATCATCTCCCGGAAATCCGTCGAACTTTGTGTAAGTCACTCCTGTTGGAACCGGTCGAACTGGTATAATTCGTTGCGGCTGCTGCTGTTGGTGCTGCTGAAACTGCGGTTGCGGCTGTGGGGGTGTCTGCTGTTGAGACTATGACCCGCTCATAGTGCTATTGTGAGTAATGTTGTTGCTATGCCTATGGGGGAGGTGTCTCTTGTTCTTTAGAATCTGTATTGTCAGATTGCTCACCTTCCGGTTCAAAAATGGTGTTGAATCTCTTACTTATCTTCAAATCGAATAACCTGTCCTCAGCCTTGGTATCGAAACTAGAGAGGCTTGCCCCGAACAGTGGAGAATGTAATAAAGGTCCACCAGGTAGTACTGCACTGGGCATTGAAAAACTTCAAATTCCCACTGAATGGTATCGAACTCCAACCGAAAGTTATCAAACTTTCACGGCACCAGGTTATCTTTTTACCGAAAACGGTCTCACTTGGTAACACAACTTTATCACCAAAAATAGCCGAATTCTGACCAGATAATGTCGAACCAATTGTGCACTGCGTCTTTGTACACTCAGAAGTCACTGTACCTTCTTCACAAAATACCGGAATCACACCGGAATCTACCAGAATCTCATCATGTGTCACCAAACTGGTACCGGAATCACTGCTAACTAGCTGCGATCCTTCGACAACTAGGCTCAAATGGCCTGCACTTCTACCACCTGGGGGTGTCCCTAATAGATTTGGAATTGCCCAGGGATGCTAGTCTCTCCTATACTTCGGATAAGACTCGCCGGACTGAGTAACCAGCATATATCACCCTGCACCGCTTGCCTTATGCACTTCTCTACCTTTACTGATTATTCTCAATCTATTGCCATCTTCCCACAGACGGCGCCAATGTTAAAAAGGGGACTTCCATCATGTTAGAGGTAGGGGTCTGGCAATGCAGAGGCCCTTTACCTATTTTCCCAAAGTATACTCAATTAAACACACAGTTACTATACGCCAAGGCAATACTTCTATTACACAGTTATAATCCTCCGTTTATGGTATCCTCATACAGTAGATTATCGTACTGTTGTTCAATCACATAATCAAACAGACTTATTAATGTTACGACAATATTATTGTGTAATAGTAAATTACGGAAATTCAATAAGAACAGACTTAATAGTACTTCAGATATCTGCAAACTCTCCACTACGATATCTCCGCAAGGTTGCAAGTCGCCCAGACAGACAGTCTCACGATCCCATTTCCTCTCGTACCGGAGAACAACATAATGTCTCTTCATTAATGAGTAAAACGGTTACATCACTTTGCTACGCCCTTTCGGTGCATGCGGTATATGAAAATATAAGATTACATTATGCCAATCTGGCGGCCTAACACTATCTTCATACTTCTCATCAAATACAAGGGCCAGAAAGAACCAAATTTGGATGGAGTTCACAATCTTGAAGAGACAACCCAAGCAAAGTGTAGCTGACTATGTGACCAACATGAAGGATGTAGCAGACCAACTTGGGAGTATTGGAGAAGAAATAGTAGAGGAGCATATAGTAAGTTAGATCATAAATGGAATCACAGGTGATGATAAATGGAAGTCTTTTACCACAACAATGGACCTATATATGGACAGGCAAATACCTGTCCTCAATACATTGATGGGGCAACTCATAGATGAGACAAAACTCCACAAGAATGGAGATATTTCTAGAGGTAATCAATCTTCTGCTCTTTACACAGATAAAAATGAGAGTAAAGATAAAAGCAAAGGTAAGAAGAATGAAGAACATGCAAGTACCCTCAAGTGCATTTCAGAGGTAGAGGAAGAGGTACTAGAGGAAGGGATAGAGGAGGAAAGGGAGGCAGGGGGAGACCATACAATTCTTCACCTTGCAAAATTTATTGCTTGACCAATCATACCAAAGATGAATGCTTCATAAGAACAAAGAATCGAGGAGGAAGAGGCTTCCATAGAGGATGCTATGGACAATCAAGAGGCACTTTCAATAATGGAGGCAATAACTACCATCGAAATTACAAACCAGGCTACAAGGAAAACTATCAAGGAGGACTCAGAGGAAGGAGAGACTACAACAATTATAGAGATGATCAAGAAGATTCCCTATTACTCATGAACATGACAACCAAGCAAGGTAAAGATGATGAATACCTATTCTATATTGATTCTGAATGTTCCAATCATGTGGTTGGCAATGTAGCATTGTGTCTGACCTTGAGGAACCCAAAGGAAAACATAAAGTCCAAACAAGTGATGACACCAAGCACTCAGTGAAGAAAATTGGAAATGTTAAAGCATCTGATGGTAATATGAATCTTCTAATAATAGTATTGTATGTGCCAACAATAACCAAGAATCTAATCAGTGTTGGACCGATTGTTGAGAAGGGTTTAGAGGTTAGATTCACAAGACATGGAGCATATGTGGAGGACCCTCAACAAGGCTTCAAGAAGATTGCAAAAGGTGAGAAATCTTTTAGACTTTTTACCTTTGAAGTTGACGATACAAGAAATATTGCTCTCTTCAATTACAAGGACCAAACCTTATCTAAATTGGAGATATGGCATAAGAAACTAGGTCATATAGTTGAAAGGACATTAAAGCAAATATGAAGGAATCAAAGTGTGCTTGGCATCCCAAATGTGTCCAAGCAACACATGATTTACAAATGTGGAGCATGCCAATTATGCATGTCACATAGGCAAACTTTCAACAAAAGAGGATACATGTATTAAGACTACTTGGAGCTTGTACACACAGATGTCTGGGGTCCTAGTAGAGAGCCATCAATTTCTGGGTCAAGGTATTATTTTTCATGTTAAAAAATAAAGAAGCAAGGTGGTATATATTTTGAAAAAAGGATTTTCATCAAATAGAAGGATTTTGCAAGTAGTGGAGGAAAAAAGAGAATTAATCCAAAAACGGAAATGAACGTGAAGAGTGGCTGCAAAAAGAAGTGGAGCAGTTATGGAGAAGAGCTCAGGAAGTCGTCATGGGAGCTCATGGTCACTTGGCTACAAAAGAGGTAAGGGAGGACACTCAAGTACAGAAGAACAAGGTGCTGAAGTCTCCTCGTAGGTAGCTCATTTGTTTTTAGTCATTTTGTTTTCTACAGTCTCATAGACTATGTTCAGCCGCATACCAATTTCAGGATAGCCTGATTGCAAGAGTCATATCGCTCAATTTATGTATTCATTTTTAGAGTTTAAATACTCAATGGGAAGCCTTCCTCTCTTTAAAAGTGTTTTGCAGAATTTAGCATGCTCTATTAGGTATTAAGTTTTAAGTGAAGCCTAGTTTTCAGCCTAATTGAGTGAATAGGCAACCTATTTTGAGGCAAAGATTTGCCAAAGCAAAACTATTCCAAATTGAGTGTTTGATAGCTCATTCTTCTCCTTGTTGAGCAACCTCTTTACCCACAAGATTTGGTATAATCTCATGCAATGTTGGTAGAGGGTCTCTATAAAGAATATTTGTGATGAGGGGCTTCTACATTTGTTCACTCCTCAAGCCATTGAGGATTGTTTGGATGATGTGTTCCTCTTCTATCTTGCATCCAATTGATGCTAGCTGATCTTGAAGCTCCATGATCTTCAATGTCTACTCACTAATGCTTTGGTTTGAACTTTTCTTCATATTGTTGAGCTCCTCCTTGAGTTGCATCTTTCGAGACTTTGTTGAGGTAGCATAGACCTTCTCCAATGCTTCCCAAACATCTTTGGCTATCTCTAGGTTTTGCACATGAACAATCATAGTGTTAGAAATAACTTAAGAAATGAAGAACATGACCCTTCAATTCCTCTCTTCCCAATCTCCAAATTGTCTCCTTTTGTGCTGAAGTGATGTTAGGATCTTGGAGGTCCATTGGATTTGGATCATCTCTAGTAACTAGACTCCATAAACCCTTATCTTTAAGATAATTTGTCATTCTACACCTCCAAGATTGAAAATTATCTTTATCTAACTTCTCAACTTGTTGTCCTAAATCAGCAATTGAAAACTTCCAATTTTGAAGTTTACCTCAAATATATTGTGGTGTAGTTTCTTGACTTTACCAAGCTCCCCCTTGATTTGTAGCTTCTCCTTTGCTTTACTTCAGTTCCAATGCTTTTCCTATTCAAGCACCAATGATCTATTGTTGAGCTCTGATACCAACTGTTGTAGAATTCCTCTCCTATCCACAACGGAAAGTGTAGAAGACCTTCTCAAGGACAAAGAGTTTTACCTAGCCATAGCCAAATGTTATATGCATGTCGAGGTAGAGGAAGGAACTCAAGAGGAGGATCAAGAGGAAGACGAATAAGCTACAACAACAAAAATTCCAGCCAGCACAACTCGGAGGACAATAAGGACAAGTCAAATAAAAACACACATGGAAGAGGTCGAGGAAGAAATAGAGTAAGAGTTCGAAGTTTATACAACCCTCATAAAGGTATCACATGTTATCATTGTGGTAAAGTAGGACATTATGCAAGTAATTGTTGGCAAAAGAATGGAAGGTTGAATGGAGGTAGCCAAAGGAGCCAAAATAACTATGCGAGTACATCAAGTGAAGGAGACAAGCAGGCCATGCTTGCCATGAAGCATGAGTACAACACCCAGAGAAGTGATGACCAAAAAGGGTTTATAGATTTAGATTGCAGCAATCATATGACTTTCAAAGGAGATTTATTCACAAATCTACAAGTTGCATGTGGAAAAGGATGTATAGAGACCGGTGATGAAACACAACACACAATTCAGCATGTTGGAGAAATCAAGCTTGGAGACAAGAAGGTGGTAACTGATATTCTTCATGTTCCTTCTATTGTAAAGAATTTGATTTCAGTAGGACATATGGTAGAGAAATGATTTTATCTTCAATGAAAAAGGCTACTTTATAAAGAATCCAAAAGAAATATTTAAGATCCTTGCGAAAGGAAGGAAAGAAGTTAGAATGTTCACTTTGCACATTCAAAAACCACATGGAAATATGATGTATATTCAGTTTGGAAATAAGAGGATTGTTGAAATCGATTTGTGGCATAAAAGGGTTGGACATATCAACATCCCAAAGCTCAAGGACATGAGCCACCATGAAGTGCTAAGAGGTCTTCCAAGGTTCAATGATGCTGGACTGCATGCATTTTATGAAGCACGCCAACTAGGAAAAAAAACTCAACAACCATTCAAGAGGAGTAGCAACGTGGCAAGGAATGTCCTGGACTTGATATAGAGAGATGTATGGGGACCATCACAACAACCATCGATTGTTGGTAATAGATATTTTGTCAGTTTTATTGATGATCATTCAAGAAAGGTATGGATGTTCTGCATAAAACAAAAATCAGATGTGTTCCCTATGTTTAAGAGATTTAAAGCACAGGTAGAAAAGGAAACACGATGGTACATAAAGACCTTTGAGGTCTCATGGAGGAGGAGAATATTTCTCTAAATATTTCTCGAATTTTCTTTGTGAAAATGGCCTCAAATGATAATTTACATGTAGGTACATACACACCTCAGCAAAATGGAATTTCTAAAAGGAAAAGTAGACATATCACAGAAGTTGCAAGGTGCATGCCAACAAGATGAAGGTTCTGGTAGACTATTGGGCAAAAGCAACTAGTATAGCTATTTATTTGATGAACAAGTGCACAACAACTCGAGTGCATAATTTAACTCCAAGGAGGTTTATTCTAGTAAGAAACCTGACCTTACACATCAAAAAGTTTTTGGATGTGTGTGTTATGTTCATATTCCTCAAGAACTAAGGACGAAGATGGAGCCAAAGTGAGACAAATGTATTTTCAGTGGATATTCATCGGAGCAAAACAATATAGGTGCTACAACTTGGTGATAGAGGATCTCTAAATTTCATGGGATGTGGTATTTGATGAGCTTAGTCCATGGTTTGGAGACAAAGCGAAAGAGAAGAGTCGTGAAGAAGATTATGAAGAAGATGGAGGTGTTGTCCAAGAAGAATTTCAACAAACAAGCAGTCAAATGTCAAGTCCAGAAGCTTCTACGTCACATGGAGAAAGCTCAACATGGAAAGGGAGACTAAGGAGTCATTGCTCATCACCAACATCAGGTTATGAAAGAATTGAAGCTGAAAGTGCTACCTAAAATAGTGATTCAAATGCAAGTGAAGAAGAATATGAAGAGATGGTAACACCAAAGGTAAAGTTGAACCAGTTGAAGAAGCAATATTCAAAAGGAAATGAAAGGAGGTCTTCAAGAGCAAGGTATCCAATTCAAAAGCTGAGCTATGATAGTTTTATTGCAAAGAATTTCACATATATGACACAGGTGTTCAAAAACAAAGAACCGGATGCATATGAAGAAGCATGTACACAAAAATAATGGTAGCAAGCTATGCAAGAAGAGATAAAAGCTCTCAAGGACAATCACACATGGGAGCTATTTCCAAAGGTTGAAGGTATGAAGATTTTTCCAAATAACTGGGTGTTTAAAATAAAGAGAAATACTGATGGTTCTCTAGCTAGGCATAAAGCTAGACTAGTAGAAAAAGGATTCAAGCCGACTCACATCGTCAACTATGAAGAGACTTTCAGCTTGGTTGCAAAGATAGGAGCAATTAGAGCCTTGATTGTAGTGAGTGCAGCAAGAAGTTGGCCATTGTAGCAACTTGACATAAAAAATGCTTTTCTCAATGGAGAACTTCAAGAAGAGGTATACATGAGTCAGCCGATTGGATTTGAATATTAAAAAGCATACATATTTTGTTTGCAGATTGAAGAAAGCTTTGTATGGGCTGAAGCAAGCACACATGCTAGAAACCAAAGATTGATTGAGTACCTCACAAGGTGTGGGTATTATAGAAGTATTATAGGTTCATTCATCTATGCTATGCTCACAAGAGTAGATTTGTGTTATATTCTTGGAGTAGTTTTTCAATTTATGCAAACTCCAACAAGTGGACATTTAAATTAAGCCAAACACTGATTGGGCTGGTTCAAAGGAAGACAGAAGAGCCACTTCAGGTTATGTATTCATGATAGGCAACAAACCTATCACATGGGGCTCGAAGAAGCAACCTAATGTTGCACTATCATCTACAGAAGTTGAATATAGAGGTTTAGCCTTTGCAACTTGTGAAGCTATGTGGATGAAGAAGCTCTTGACTGATCTTGATGTGCAGGTAGACACCATTCGAATCTATGGTGACAACATTTCAAGCATTCACTTGACAAACAATCCAATATTTCCTTCATGAAGTAAGCACATAGAAGTGCATTATCATTATGTTCATGAAAATGTTCTAAGCATAGATGTGGATATAAAGTTAATTAGAACTAATGACCAGGTTGCAGACATGTTTACAAAGTCCTTAGATGCTTCTAAAGTAAAGAGGTTCAAGGATGAAATCAATTTGCAGGATATGGCTGAGGGTGCAAGCTCACATGTGATTTTTAGGAGGAGTGTTAAAAAATAAAGAAGTAAGGTCATATATATTTTGCAAGAAGTATTTTCTTCAAATAGAAGGAAAATACAAAAATTATAAAGGGAAGCATTTTCTTCAACAAGTAGTGGAGGCCAAAACAGAAGCAATTAAAAGAGAATCAATCCAAAAACTGAAATCAACATGAAAAGTGGCTACTCAAAGAAGTGGAGGATTCATGGAGAAGAGGTCACAAAGTCATCATAAGTGCTCGTGGTCACTTGGCTACAAAAGAGGAAAGGGAGAACACTCAAGTACATATGAAGAGGGCACTAAAGTCCCCTTGTAGGTAGTTCATTTGTTTTTAGTCATTACGTTTTCTATAGTCCCACAGACTATGTCCAGCTGCATACCAATTTCTAGGTAGCCTAATTATGAGTTTCATATCTCTCAATGTATATATATCCATTTTTAGATTTCAAATACTTATTGGAAATTTTGTCTTGTTTAATTCCTTTATCAAGTTCATTGTGTTCTTCAATTGATATGAGTTTTCATTCTAAGGTTCAGCTATAGCAAAGGGGTTTTCGCAAACCCATGGAGTGGATTATGAGGAGACCTTCTCATTTGTGGAAAAAATGCCAACTATCAGGGTTTTAGTAAGTATTAGTGCTTTAAAGAATTGGAACTTGTATCAATTAGATGTTAAAAATGCATTCTTTAATGGGTATATCTATGAAGAGGTTTACATGACTCAACCAGTAGGATATGAATACAAAGACAAGCTTGATTATGTTTGTAAATTAAGGAAGGCATTGTATGGTTTAAAGAAAGCTTGTAGAGCTTGGAATCATAGGCTTTTCACATACTTGCATGACAAAGGTTTTGTCAGAAGCAAGGCTGTTTCTTCATTGTTCATTAAGAAGACTAATTCAAAAGTAATTTATCTATGTGTTTATGGGGATGACATTATCATTATAGGAATCTAATGTTTATATTGCTTTTATGCAAATGTTTCAATAAATTTTACAACATTGGTATCAAAGACTTTTCAAAATGTTCTATAAGAATTCTAGCACATATTCCTACCATTCATTCATATTTTGAAAAATGTTTCTATCTAAGGGTTCATCATAAAAGAATTCGAAGAAGCTTGTAAGAGGTAGAAAAATGAGTAACAAAGCAACGAACTCCACTATGTACTTTGGATCATCAAGAAAAAAATCGATACAAAGTACACGGGTTTGCACATTGACTAGCTCAAAAAACTTGGTATCTTTAGATGAAACAATCAACTTCAAAATTTCATAGCATCCAACATGATTACAATTGGAAATCCTCCTTTTGGAGGAATCATACAAATATATTGGAATGTATAGAATGTACAAGAGTACAAGAAATAAACGAAATATGCTTTTGAAATGAACCTAAGACTCAAGAGTGGTACCTCCTATATTTTAGGGATGCATCCAGATAGACCCCAAGGCCTAGAAACGCAAATTTCTCCCGATCTACTCAATCAAATGCTTTGAAAATCTCTACCCATAAACAAAAACACTAATTCCTTTCCAATGAATGTTGAGGCATCCAATTTAAAATCTATAGAGAGAGAGAAAGCTTCTGCAAGTTTTGTTGTTGAAGAAGATGATACGAAAAAATCAAGAAAAAAGACAATGATGACCACAAATGTATGTACAAGTGATTTGATATAGACTCGTGAAGTGTTCCACAAATGTATGTACAAGTGATTTGATATCTTTAAATAGACTCGTGAAGTGTTCCACAATTTCTACAAAATGGACTCAAGTACATCAATGTCTGCCTTATAAATTACTAAAAAGCTTTGTTATAGAGAAAAACATTGTACAGGCTTTGTAAAGGCGTCTGGAGGAACACATTAGGTTCAATGAGGGACCTTGTCGTACAAATGTCATGTCCCTGAAGTTTTGTAACCTGTCTTATACCATTCCCGAATGGCGCAGAATCCTCCTTATGCCAAAATTTCCTCATGTCTCTAGAGAAAATAATATTATAGCTTCCACTTTTGTCCAACCAGCTAGGAGGGTTTCGCCATATTGCGTTTGTAGAGAATCGTTGTCGTAACGAAATCGTCCTCTTTCTCTATTGTTCAAATACTGAATATCCATTGTACTAGTATTTTAGTACAACCATACCAAAACATCCTCCTGGACTTGGCTTGTTGGGCTATATTTGATGTACGATTCACAATATTCAAAGACTGAATCACAATGCCTATGGAAAGATTTCATTTGTGCGTTTGTACACTTATAAGATGGCATAGGGGCATTCATAGCCTCTACATACATAAAAGAACAGAATTTCCTCTAGAAAAGCGCATTTTATTGCGCCTATATATCGGATAGTACTTCTGTTCCTACTTGTTCAATGATCTTCAGCATATGATTGAATCGTCCCTAAGTCTCCCTCTACTTCAAACTTGCAAATTAACTGCAAATCCTTTAAGTATACGGAGCTATTCACTCTTGCATGCATCTACATTCCTTGTTCAATTTTCGTACACAGCCTAATTCTAGTATCTTCTCTTTAACTATTGCGTATGAGCTATCGAATATCAGCTTGCATTATACAACACCACCTACAAAGGCCATGCCTATGAAAAGGCTTCTTACTAAAGAATCATTTCCGTCTTCATCTTTATTTTTGGAGTGTTCCACAATGTCCTTTTTCATAGTTTTCTCTCTCGTCCCTTATGCAATTAGCCGCCGACACATAGCTTAATTGCTCATTCCCTAGCTTCGAAAGAAATCTATACATTCTTAAATTTTGTATTGAACAAACATTAAGTGTGTGCAATAAGAGCAGTTTGTATTGCACCATGGAACCTTGGAACAAGAAGCATGCATGGATGCCGTGAGTACAACATAGAGTTTACTTTGAATTCTCTCCGAGGCACAGTCTAACGCCCTCATGTATTTGTGAGCCTACCATGTCTAGTTCTCTCTTCTACCCTTCTAATAGAAGGTGCACTCTCTAAGTGCCAAGTTGCGCATAACCAAGGTTCCTAAGACTTAGGATACTTAATCTGAAGGTTTAAACCTTCCAAATGGGAGTCCAAATAATTCAAATAACTTAAGGATTCAAAATTACGTAGAATTGGAAATACTTCCCCAAGGGTTTGTTCATAAACACCAAGAAATTTTTCCAATTGTCTTTGGTCCCTCAAAACTCATGCCTTTTGTGATTTGGACAATCGTTCTTACCCCCTTAATAGATTTTCATCCTACAAAATATGTAGCACTATATTATGTGGAGTACTCCATTATGCCGCATGATAAGTCTCGTCCATCATGTTCTTCATCTTTGTAATACCCCTCTTTGTCAAAATGGGGTTCTATCCTAGACGAGATCTGAAATCAAGGGAATCCATATGTGGCCTAATCCCTACCAAAGTCATTCTAAGAATCATTTAGCTTTTCACATGAGCAGATAATTCAAATACAAAGTATGGAAAGAATGACAAAGGTGGACCTAACACATCCATGCCTAATGGAATGTTTTGTTATGTGAAAAATTATGCATCATAGAAAAAACATATGAAGTAGGTGGAATCTGCGTATTTTTAGAAACATTGTTATATAGACCCATTTCAATGCACAACTTGTGCATGGACATAGCAAATTAGATGGATATCTAACTAGTTCAAGACTTTTAGAAATATCTTTGCATTATATTTTGTTTAGAAAGAATTCAAGTTCAATTTCATCAAAGACACATAACTAAGATGTTTTCTACTAAACTTCATTTCAACTTCTACTTACTCTCTTTTGGGCTAGAGGACTACTATGTTCTATTGGGCTTTTAGCATCCTAGTGGAATGTAGAACTAGTCCATTCACTTCTTGACCAACCAACTTCAACTCTAGATTAGAAAAAAATATAAATGAATTATCTTATAGACTTTAGTGGATAGCATTTGTCAAACCTATGAGGAATTCCTAAACTCTTTTCTCTCTAAGAGTTTTACTGAAATCTTTTTTAGAAAACTAGATTCTTTCTTCATCCATTTCTATGAGTAGTGATCTTGAAACAATACTCAATGCATGAATGCTTTCTTTTAAACCTAGTGTCTTGGAAAATTGAATGGGTGCTACATAGAACATCCACATATGATGTTTGATTGAGTGATCTTCTTAATGACATTGAATCTATTCTATAAATTAGTTTGGATATTCTTTTCGAACCAAATCCAAGGCTCAAAGAACTGGGAGGAATAACAGAAAATTATTGTAACCGATTCAACTTCTAAGAAACTTAATTTATTTGATTCCAACCACATGACATTCAAAACTTTAATGATCCATTAAAGTCAAGCAACCATGGTTTCTATTGTCATAAGAATTAATGGAATTGTCGAAAAGATTCTCTTAGGAAATTTATACCATCACCCATCTACCAAACTCTTTTGTTGTAAAAATCATTGTCTTGAGCCACGTATCTTTGCACGTAGTGATGATGCTTTCCTTTACTCTAAGATGCGTCAATATTTTTAAGTTACTCTATTTTACCATATCTTAAGGCTCCTTTATACTAGAATACAGATCTATTATACGTCTTGAATGATGAGAGAATTTGAAACTTCTCCATGGAGCTTAACGTATGAATGGCCTTACAAGTATACTCACTAATACCTATGTTCACGCGTTTCAATGTTTTCTCCTTTGGAATGAACTCGAGCTCTCTTATCACTCAAACAAGAATATTAGAACTTACTAATTCCAGTTATCTCATTAAAAATACTTTCTTCTACTTAAATAACAAACACCTTGAAGGTAGACTACTTATTGCCTTCACTAGACACATACAGTCACCCATGCACTTCAGACTTGATTTCTCTCAAAATATGTACAATTAAGACGAAATATTTGGGGAAAATTTATTATAACTTATTAGCTTCTAATAAGTCAATGATTATAAGAAATGCATAAGATATAAAGAGGAGATTTTGCTCTAAACGTAGAGCTATTTCTCTCCTTCATTGTCAAATTAGAGAATCAAATATGGCTACCTAAAGTTGGAAGAAATACTTTGAGCAAGTATGGGGATTTCTTAGCAAGAAGGTACTAGCTTATTTGAATTCGTAAAGTGATAACACACACATGATCATTCCAATTCAAAGTAACTAGTGTGTATACAAAACTTAGAAAATATTCTCTACAAGGTAGGATGTCCTTTTCCTAGAAAATAGGATTCAACACACCGAAGTGTGATAGGAAATTGATTGATAATAGAGAGATTCAAACTCAAATTTTATACATGATTTTTTTGTGCTTTGCGCGTTGCATCAGGATGCTCCAAATGTTAACAAGCGAGGTGGTTCATATCCTCCTAATTTCTGAGCTTGATTTTGAACACTCCTCCAAAAGCTTCAAGCTTCAAGTCTTCATCCAAGTTCCATGATTCCAATCCCTCTTTTGAAATTAATTAGCTTGTTTGATCCCAATGCTTTGGTGAAAATGTTAGAATAGTGATCTTTGGTAATGATATGTTGAACTCTTGTCTCCTTAACTAACAAATTTTCTTTGATGTAGTGATAATGTACCGCAATGTGCTTGTTCCTAGCATGGAACATAAGCTTCTTGAGCCACATGAGCTCACAAGTAACTTGTGATAATGTTGTGTATTTAGTTTTTGTTGAGAATAAGGAAACTGCTTTCTTCTTTTCCATCCGTGAGATGACCTTGTTACCTAGCAGAATTGCATATCCACTTGTACTTCTTCTATCATCTTTAGAACTCAAACAATCAACATTTGGATTTTTTTCACCTCAAAATCATCTAAAAGAATAGAAAAATCTTCATTCAAAGTTCCTTTAAGATATCTAAGCACTGTCTTAGCTGCAAGTGAGTGACTGAATCTAGGTGTTTGCAGAAATTGAGATAACACACTCAAGTGTATATGCTAGATTTGGTTAATGATAGAAGCATATTTAAAAGATCCCACCATAGAACTATAAAAGAGTGCATTTTGAACTTCATTAAGTTCCTATAAAGTTTAATTTCTATTGAATTGCATTGGATTTATCCATGGTTTGCAACCTATAAGTGCATACGTCTTTAGAACATCTAAGATGTATTTCCTTTACAAGAGCTAGATACAATTGTTTTCTATATGACTTTAGTACGTAAAAAGGCCCTTAGATAGCCAAGTTCTTAAATCTTCAACTCCTTGTTAAGTCTTTCTTTAATATGTTGTATTCCTTCTTCATGATCACCTATAATGATCAAGTCATATACATACACATGCAAGCAAACACATGCTTCACCTTCTGTTTTGTAGACTAATGAAGGATCAACCTTGCTTTCTTTTTTTGTATTTGCTACTGATCAAGAAGTCAAGATGCCTTTTATTATGTGCCCTTGGGGCTCTCTTGAGACCAATTTCTTTAACCTACAAGCATAATCATCTTTGATTTTATTTTCAAACCCTAATTAATGGTCTATGTACACCACCTCCTTTTCTATCCACTTAGGAATGCATTTTTTACACCACATTGGTACATATTCCCATGCTTGCATGTTGCAATTTTGGTGATTTTTTATGGTAGTCATCATTACTACAAGAATAAAGGTCTCTTCATAATTCACTCCATATGTTTGAGAAAAATCCTTAGCTACAAGCATTTCTTTATACCTAGCAATGATACCATTTAAGTGCTTCTTTATCTTACGTACCTAGTTATTTTCAATAAGATTTATATCCTCCTTCCATGGCACCCATGTCCAAGTGTTGGTTTTCCTCAAGAGATTTAATCTCTTCTTGCATAGAGTCTTGTCATTCCTAACATGTATTTGCTTCTTCAAAGCATATGGGTTCTTCAATCACTTTTTTCATGTATGAAAAATATATAGATGTGAATGCGTCATATGTAAGCATTTCACATGTATACCTTACCCTATCAGACCTTCTTACATCATGTTTCAATTTATTTCGATACTTTTCGTTTTTCTTCAAGTTCTCCCCATTTTTTTGGTCCGCTAAGAACCATGCTTTCTAGTTTTGGAATTCCTTCCTTCGTCATCTTCTTTTTCTTGCATAAATACATTTGAAGGATACCCAAGTAAATGCTCATCAAATCTGACATCACTTGGTATTTTTAGCTTCTTGGTTGTGGATTCACATCATCTATTCCCTTTTTGTTCACTTACATACCCTATGATACACATTGTTTTATATATCATTGAGTTTTTTGTCTAGTTCATTTGGTATTAAAACATAGCAAGTACAACCAAACACTCTCAAGTGTGATACATTTGGTTCTCTATTATTGCAACTTTTATATGGTGTTGAAGCATGCATACCTATTATGGTTCCTCTCTTCATGATATATATGGTAATAGTTGGTGCATGAGCCCAATAGGAATTTGGCATTCCTATCTACTTCATCATAGCCCTAGTGCATTCTACAATGCACGTATTCTTCCATTTAGCGATTCCAGTTTTTTTGTGTACTTGCATATGCTATTTGTGTTGATACCATTGGACTCCAAGAAATCAAAGAACTCATGGGAGAATTATTCTCCCCCTCCATCTGACCTTCTCTACAAAACATTTGAAGTTCTTGAAGGAATAGAAGACATGTGATTTATGCTTCATGCAATAAAGCTAACTCATCCTTGTGAAATAATCAAGGAAGGTTCAAAAGTGTCTATTACCTCCACTTCGTTCTCATTTGTTGTTCCCCAAACATTTGTAACAGCCAAATCAAGTGGATCATAATGCACATAGTTAGTCTTTTAAATGGTAACCTAGTTTGCTCACCCAATGGGAAAGCTTCAAACATAGAGTTATTGACTCTGAGGTTTTGGTATTCCAAGTGCTAAAATTTTCTTATCCATGTCTTTCAAGCTCGAAATATTCATATGTCCCTACCTCTCATGTGAAAGTTTTCATTCTACTACCTTCCTGCTTCCATATGTGAAGTAGGTTGTGTGGTTGATGTTTGCCTTCACAACCAATGTGAATATCCTTGGTGCCTACATTTTTGCACCTTTCTACACCTCTCTTTAGGGTTTTCCACAAAGCATCCTTTTTCATTGAATTAGAATTGCAATCCTCTTTCAAGCATTTGACCCATAGAAACAAGATCCTTAGTAATGTGGGAACATGAAGAATATATTTCTAACACTTAGCCTTCTGGTAACCATTCAACATAACATCACCTACATGCTCCAAGATCTTTTTCCTCGCTTCATCCAAGACTTTTCCACATTGTTTTGGATTTTCAAAATATGAGCATTGAGTTCAATCAATGTATCTCAACTCAAGAATCAAATGATTTTATTTATCATGGCATTAGCACACTTATAGTTTCTTTCAAAACTTTACCTCAATGAGTTCTATCCACAAAAAGGTACATCTTGAAAATTCATACATAGAAGCCTTCGGCTTTATCAATATTCGTCACATTCAAACATATGTACTCTAAGTTCATCTATGGAGAAACATGAGCAACCTTTAATAATGAAATATAATGCTAACAAATCCACATAATCATGTATAAAGATCCCAAATCATTACAACATATATTTAAATTTCTTTATGCCAATTCTTATGGCTATATAAATTTGAAAATATTTAGCTTGTATAAACTTCACAAAACCGCCTATTACTCATCCACACATCATGAAACATGTATATGTATTATTCTTGAGCACATATGCATACATTAGTGCATTTTAGACATCAATCATCAACACTAAAATCAATTCATGCTCAACAATGGATGTCCAAAACACTCATTCTATTGGGGACATAAGGATCATGTAACCTTACCCATATCTTTTATAGAGTGTCTCTTCAAGAAGAGCATTATGTGGGTATTGAGGCTCCCATGCATTTATGAACATCTCTCGTCTCCTCTCTCTCCCTCCATCTCCTCCTTACTCCTGGTTTTCAACCCATTAAAGCCCTTCAGTGGTATCAGAGCATGTTGAAGGCTATTGTGCAAGCAACTTTAATGGAAGCTTAGGGTAGAGGTAGATGTGGAGGTCCACATCTTCTTGATAGCACATTGGTATTTTATCCATAACACAAGCTCAGAAGCTTGGATTGATTTGGTTTATTGTTTTATGCATAGACAACATAGAAATCTAATTCTTCACACAAGGGTGCATAATCTAGTTTGGAGACTTCATGTGTTGAACATTCTAAAAATGCATAGAGATGTGTAGTCCAATATACAATCACTTGGATAGCAATTCAAAAACTTTGTTGTAACTTTAGTTTTACAAGTCAGATTGAAGCGATCCAAATTATTATGTCTGTCTTGCAAAAAAAAATCTACAATCTACAGAAAATAGGGTTCTAGTTACAAAATAAAGGTTACCAAAAATGCAAAATACAAAGAAACAATGTTGTAGGTGAATATGAAAATGGCATCATATGCTTATTTTCCTTCTATATTCAGCTACAAACCTAGGATTGAGGTGTTCTAAGTGGCCTTGCATAGGTAAGATAAAGTTCTTCAAGTTGCATGAGGAGCAACATTTGAGATTCAGAGGTTATCAAATTTGAAAAAACAAAACAAAGAGCATCATATTTTCACCATAGGAATCCTAATTGCTTTTGGAGGTTTACTTTGAGTTTGAGCTTCTATGAGAGAGATTTCTTGGTGTGTGAGCACCTAATTTTAGATCTTGAAGGCATTGACTATGTATGATCTACATGGATTCTTGTTTATATGAGATAATAGTAGCCTATCTCAAGTTTTCACATGTAAAATGGCATTGTGGTACTATTTTCACTTTGTTCCATTTCATCTTTGATTATGGATTAAAATTGTGTTAGTGCATGTACAATGGAATCGTGATCGGATTCTGTTTTATGCCACGTGGATACAACTTTGTTTGCCTATTGCACATAATGTTGTGAGAGATTGATTGGATCCTTGGTTTTTGCGTATATTCTTGTTTTCCTTTACAAGTACATGATCCAAATTTGAGCCTCAATTCCACACTTGTTTGTCACTTGGGTTGGCTGTTGTGTTAGCTTATGATCATTGATTGGTATTTCATTTATCAATGAGAGCCTTGGCTCATGTGTATGGTGTTTCCCACATGGTTATTTGGATCTAGAGTGTCATTTTTTAGGGAAGATGTTGCAAACATTTTATTAGAACGTATACTAGATAGATGGCCTACTAGATCCTTTATGACTCTGTGATAGATTTTCATTCTTTCTTATCTCCTTTCACTTGAACTTGGTTGCAAATTATTCGTGATAGATTCTACCATCTTGCAAAATTCATTCTTGATTGGGTGGTGTATCACCATTGTGTTGGAATGTTTTGCCATCAAATTTTGACATGTGTATTTGCCATTATCTTTGGTTGGATCAATGATAAGTGGTGAAAGCTTACTCATTCTTCTTTTTATCATCTTTTGTTTGCTTAGTTTGTTTTGATCATCTTTTGTTTGCTTAGCTTATAGGGGAGACTTTGCCAAATTTTTCTAGGATTCATTTAGATTTACTTGGTCACTTTGCAAAATTGGTGAGCAAGTTTACGCTCATGGTTTGAAATGCATGCTAGATGCATGGTTCAAGACAAATGGTTCACATAGTTTTTTTCTCTAGACAGACATCTGTGATGTGAGTTATGCATATGGATATGTAGATATGATCCTATAGGTGTTTGCTAGTCTCTCATTACATTGCTAGTCTTTTGGATTGCGACAAGATCATGTCTTCTCAGTTTGATGGCACTAACTTTCCAAGGTGGAAAAATCAATTGTGGCACACACTGGCTCATAAAAAAGTTAAAGATGTATGTGAAAAGAGATGTGCAAACACGTCCTGACATGCCTAACCTCATATGGATGGATATGGATGCATTGGCTAGCTCCACTATCTTACTACAACTTATAGATTCTATATATAAGTTTTTCATGTGTGAGGAAGTGGGAAGTGCATGTTGTTAGAGACTACACGACATGTATGTGAGTTCATTGAATCATGTGAGACATAGATCTCATTGATAACTTAGATGTGGGTGCTATGGCTATGAGGGTCATACTCTACGAGGTTGCTTCAAGTAGATGTGATGATGACATCCGAGACATACATGTGAAAGAGGTCAGGCAGTGATTTCGAGAGATCCTATGGTGGTTGATTATGCCAATTATGGTGATATAAATTTTTCATATGATTCATCTCAAGATTCCTCTTTTTCATTTGATGGCACACATATGGCTTGGTTGCTTGAAGCATTAGCCACTTTCCATGTTACTCTAGTTCATGAATAGATTCGTTGACTCTCATATGAGATTTGTGGATGTGTGCACATGCATGATGGTACAACATATGAAATTGAAGGTGCAAGAGATGTATGCCCTATGCTACCTAGTGGAGTATCATTTGAATTCAAATATGTGTCTTCATCCCTATGAGTTTTATTTTAGTAAGCTAGCTATAGGAGATCAAATGCTTTGCTTTGCTTGGTGAGCATAATTTTGAGTCATAGTTAGGAAAATGTATGCTTCTCAAAGGTGATAGGATTGGGCAGATGTATCCGTTGCAATTACTCCATGTGAGAGAGAGTATCGTCTTAGTGGGACTTTAGCCTTATGTGTAGTTTGAGACACATTATGTCTCATTTTCTCTACCTTTAGATAGGTATATTGACATTCATGATACACTTGTATGGTAGGATCTAGATACTCAGATGGATGCACATGTAAAGCATGTTTTAGATGTTCATGATGCTAATATAGAGAATGATTTAGTTGATCGTGTGAATGCTCATGTGGAGCACACTTTGGATGATCATTTGAATTCATGAGAGCATGATATGGATGCTCATGTAGAGCATTATGATGATACTCAATTGGAATGTCATCATAAATTTGTTCTTGGTATTTATATTATGTAGTTAGCTCATGAGAATCATGATCCTATATGGTGTGGTAGAGCGCAATTGATCTCATGATACACAGTGTGTTGTAGAAAATATTAGCTCTCTAGATGCACAACCAGACACGTCGTCTATTAAGAGAATGGCTTATCTTGATCTTGAGGTATCAGTGTTTATGTAGTCATTCTTGGATTCCATCATGAATGATGAGTCATTCTTGGACATGTTCATCTTGGTGATGGTGTGTTGGATGTGTTGGATAGAGGCATGGTTGACATGCCTAGGTTAGCTAGGATAGCATAGGTTTTTCTAGCATTCTAGACTCTCCTCTGAAATTCGTATATTGATACTAGACACTGCAATCACTATAAGAGCATTTGTGCTTAGAGTTGTCAATCATTTGATGATTGACACTACAACATATGAGTCTTATATCGATAGTAACCATACCGGCAATCATACCCTAGCATTGGTATGACCATTGGAAATGTTTGGAAAAACCATTTTAGCCATATCAAAGGTCAATTCCACATTGGTCTAATTGTTCCACAATTATCGCTAGTATAAGCATAAGAAAAAGTCACCTTTGGTATATGCATTAGTATATGCCTCTGTATACACATCCATCGATGTGCCTATTTAAGCGTCGGTATTTTTATGGGCACTACCAATCTATATATTGATGCATATATTGAAGCATATATCAACCATGCATTTTAATAACCTAAGAGCTGAAAGTCCCCTACTCCTTGTTTTGAACTACAATCGGTTTTCTATCCAATTTATGCATGCATACATTGTTCTCAATGTCACACATCCACTTGCATGGTGCTTTTCTTATGCTTTTTGTCTCTCCCCTCACACATCCACCCTCCTCTCTTCCCATACAGACACATGTCTCTCTCTCTCTCTCTCTCTCTCTCTCTCCACACACACACATATGTCTCTCTACACACACATAGAGCTCTCTCTCCACATTCATACACACACACATAGATATCTCTCTCTACACACACACATCTCTCTCTCTCATCTTGATATGTGATGTGTGCACTCCTTCACCCTCTCTCTTTCTCTATTCATTTTTTGTTTCCTAATTTCTCTTTCATTTTGTGTTGGAAGAGCTTTTTGGTGTCCCTTTTTTGTTTGACAAGAGATGATGTAGATTGTGCTTTGAGGAGCAATCTGAAGGAAATTACATCCATGTAAGTGATTTATGTACATGCATGTATTGTTTTGTTCTTTATTAGAGAGACAGAGATAAAGATAGAGAGATAGAGAGAGAAGAGAGAGAGAGAGAGAGAGAGAGAGAGAAAGATGAAAGAGAAAGAGAAATGAAATTAATGTTTGTTAACGTTTAATGTTTTTTAGCATACACATACACATACACACACTCACATGCATACATACACACAGATATGCATGCATACATACACACATGCATACATACATACATGCATATACATACATACATACACACATGCATACACACACATATACATATACACACATATGCATACACACACATACATACACATATGCACACACATACACTCTCACATACATACACACATACACTCACATACACACATACATACATATTCATACACACACGTTTTCACAAATACACATAGAAACACACATATACACACACTCACATGCATACATACACACGCATATACATACACACATATACATATACACATGTACATACACACACATACACATACACACATGCATATGCATACATACATACACACACATATACACATATGCATAATATACATACATGCACATACATACACATATGCACACACCTATACTTACATGCATATATACATACACAAAAGAGACACATGTACACACACACATAGAGACACATACACATACACACATATAGGCATACACACATACACACACCTACACATACATAGAGATACACATAGACACACATACACAAATATATACACATGCGTTCACACACATATACATACACACACATACACATATGCACACATGTTTTAGACTTAGGATTTTAGGGTTAGGGTTTTAGGGTTTTACATACATGCACTCATGCACACACACATAGACATATATGCACACATATACACATACATAAATACATAGATACATACATACACACACATATATATGTATGTATATATATATATATATATATATATATATATATATATATATATATATATATATATATATATATATATATATATATATATATATATATATATATATATATATACATACATACATACATATATATATACATACAAATACATACATACATACATACATACATACATATACATGTTTTAGGGTTGGCATTTTAGGATTAGGGTCTTAGGGTTTTACATAAATAACACACATATACACATACATAGATATATACACACATACACACATATACATGTTTTAGGGTTAGCATTTTAGGGTTTGCATTTTAGGGTTAGAGGTTTTGGGTTTTACATACATACAGACATGCATACATACATGTACACATACACACACGTATACATACAGACATACACGCATACACATGTTTTATGATTAGGATTTTAGGATTTTAACATATAGACACACATGCATTCACACATATACACATACACATATGTATAAACATGCATGCACGCACATACACATACACACACATCACACATGCATACACACATATACATGTTCTAGGGTTTGGGTTTGAAGATAAGGTTTTTTGGCTTTTACAGACATACACACAAATACACATACACATATATATACACATGCATACACACACATACACATCTACACACATGTCACATATACATGTACACATACACACATATTCATACCCACACACATACACACATATACACATACACACATACACGCATATTCATATACATATACATATTCATACAGACATGCATACACACACATACACATATACACACATGCATACACATATACACACATGCATACATATATACATACACACATGCACACACATATACATCATTCAAGATTACGTTTTTAGGCTTTTACTGAAATGCATACATAGATATACCAATATACACACATAAATACATACATACACATACACATACACATACATAAAGTCACATACATACACACACATGTCACATATACATACACACATAAACACATATACATGTTTTTGGTTTGGATTTCATGATTAGGGTTTTTAGGGGTTTACACACATGCATACATACATATACACATACACTCAAATATACATACATACATACACATAAAGTCACATACATACACAAACTCACACATGTCACATATACATACACACATACAGACATATACATGTTTTAGGGTGAGTTTTCTAGGATAACGATTTTAGGGTATACACACATGCATACATAGATATACATATACACCCATATATACATACATACACAATGTACAAAAACACACACACAAAGTCACATACACACATACGAACACATGTCACATGTACATACATATGTACACACATATACATGTTTTAGGGTTAGGTTTTTACGATTTGGATTTTAGGGTTTTACATACATACACACACAGACACACACACACACACACACACACACACACACACACATATATATATATATATATATATATATATATATATATATATATATATATATATATATATATATATATATATATATATATATATATAGAGAGAGAGAGAGAGAGAGAGAGAGAGAGAGAGGGACAAAGAGAGAGACAGAGAGAGAAATTAGGAACACAAGTTGTATATATAATACAATGTTCTATCTATAACTAACATACATACACAATGTACAAAAACACACACACAAAGTCACATACACACATACGAACACATGTCACATGTACATACATATGTACACACATATACATGTTTTAGGGTTAGGTTTTTAGGATTTGGATTTTAGGGTTTTACATACATACACATACACACACACACACACACACACACACATATATATATAAATATATATATATATATATATATATATATATATATATATATATATATATATATATATATATATATATATATATATATATATATATGTATGTATGTATGTATGTGTGTGTGTGATATATATATATATATATATATATATATATATATATATATATATATATATATATATATATATATATATATATATATATATATATATATATATATATATATATATATATATATATATATATATCTCACACACACACATACATATATATATATATATATATATATATATATATATATATATATATATATATATATATATATATATATATATATATATATATATAAGGTCAAAAACATGGATGTATACCTTGCATTTCTTGTGGAAGAGCTGGACACTTTATGGTCATTTGGGATTATTGTGCACGACATGTCTGAACCTTTAACAAGATGGGATGTGTGAGTGCAAGGCATACTTATATGGAGGATGCATTTCTAGCCCGATTATGGTGAATGTTCAAGTTCATCAATTTTGGGTTATAATGCTTTTCCCATATGCACACCATGAATCGAAGCATGATACTCCAAAGAACTTTGGAAAAATATCTACAAAGGACATCATAGATATTTTCTTGATGGTCATGTCTTACATGAAAGACAAATTTGCCAACAACTTTTGGATATGATATACCATGGTAGATGAAAGACGAATATGATATACCATGGTGTCATGGATGAAACTTTCGGATCACATGCATCGATAAAATTAGGTCTATATGTGATAGTGGGGTGATGGTGAACTTTCTCCAAAACATTAGAGCTAGTACAAGATGCTCAAGAAGGCTAGCGTGAGTATTGTTAGTGATACAAGATATCTTGAAGCTACCATTCAGCAGGTTTGACTACTTTTTGTTTGATGTGAAATGGTTCAAAGAAGCCATTCCTAGAAGAAATGCAACAATGACCTGGGATAAGAATGTTTTTCTTCAAGTAGACTCCATTAAGATGAAAGATACACATTTGTACTTCCCAAATACTATGGGCACGTTGTCTTTATGCTTCATTCAAAAGAACCACAATGGCTATTTGTTTTACAAGTCTCTCCATGTAGGAGACAAATTTGTGAGCATGTAGATGTAGACAAAAATCCATTTGCAGTGGAATCTAAGATGCATGTGCTAGTCAATGAGGAAGACATCATTATGCTAGAAGAAGATGTCTTTGAAGAAGAGGAGATACACAAGGAAGTAATGGACAATATGCTATACGAGGATAATGATCAAGAAGGGATGGCCATACCAACAAATCTAGAAGTCACCAATGTAGAGATATCTCCAAGTGGATGCTAGAATATAGGACTTATGAAGCAAGCACTTATATGTACTTTTTTGTGTTTGTGTATTTTCTATGTTTTTTTTATAGATTAGTATTTTTCTATGTTAGCATTATTATTGTATGCTAACTATTTGAGTTTTCTATTGCACACGATGATGGGACATAGTCCACTGTTCACTCTCCGTTCCATGAAAGTGGAGTACTTTTTAGAATTCATGTCTCAAGCACCTCTTGTTTATTAGGCTTTCACATCATAGTATTGGATCTCTCATGATGCCACTCCCACCGGTGGCACTCCCTTTGATGGGACTACTCTCATTGGTGGCACTCCCTTTGGCAAGACTACTCCCACCAAAGGAACTCGCTTTGGTGGGACTACTCTTATGAATGGCACTCCGCACTTTATGACTCCATCATAATTGTCTTCTCATCCATCTCCTAATGGCTCAAATAGTTGATGTATGCACTAATATTCAACACCATAGCACGATATAGGTGCTATCCCATCTCATTCATCTGGGTCACATTCTAAAGGAGCACGTTGTAGAGGTGGATCTACGGGTGCGTATGGAGGAGCTTGATGTTGTGTTCTCAAGGTAGTGCGATGGATGTTGTGTCACCCACAACTACTACTAGAGCAAGTACCTCAGATGCAAGTACACCTCATACTACACCACGTACATCTTGGGTGCTCATGAACATGACCACTTCAAGGTGTACTCTATACGTGATGGAACTCTAGTGATGGATGCTATGGGAATGGCCATGCATCAAAACATAAGATAATTGTGCACAATACAGTTTGGACACTCTTTCATGGTCAAATGTGATGAGGAGGACAAGGATAGTAAATAATACATCATCGAGGTGATCTATCATGAGCACAAACCAGCACATGGGCACCCTCTTGTCAACTCAGAGTGGATTCAACACCTGACACATGAGATGATGTCCCATCGACAATCAAAGGCTTGTGATGCTTTTAGAGGAGGCTTTTTGAAGTTTTTATGGCTAGATGCTAAGGAGTGGGAGATGATTTGCAATGAGCAGTAGCACACTCTTGACCGATGTTCTAAGAATGGAGATGTAGTGGCCACACATCTAGATATAGTCAGAGCATTGCATTTGGGTAGTAGTGGGTAGGACACTATGCATCACGAGTTTGTAAGTATCATTTTGTTGAATGAAATTTCTTGTTCTAAGCACGTCATGTTTGTTGATCTAAAATTTTGCATATTTGTTGTAGGAGTTGGTACTGGGTTGTCTTCAAAAAAGAGTAGAAGAGGCTTATGGATATTGTCATGGGTTGGCTGCACAGTTGGAGAATTTGGAGGGACACACTACGGTCATTTCATGAGAGCATCTATCATGAAATGAGCTTCTGAACTTGGTTTAGTTTTTTCTTAGTTTTTTTTATAAATATCATTTCAATATGTCTCATTTCATGAATGTGTGTTGTTGCAGGACTAGAGATATAGATGATTCAATACCTTTCATTTTGTGTATGGCACAGGTGTGCCACAATTTTGTATTTGGCTCATATATGGCAATTGTGCACCAGAATTTTGTATTTGGTTCATATATGGCACTCGTTTGCCACATTGTGTATTTGGATCATATATGATTGTGGTTTGTCACACTTTTGTACATGCTTCATTTATGGAATATCTCTTTTATACATGGTTCATTTATGAAATGTCTCTTTTGTAGATGGTTCATTTATGGAATATCTCTTTTGTACATGGTTAATTTATGGAATATCTCTTTTGTACATGGTTCATTGTTCATTCTACACCTAGATATCTCTTTTATGTTTGACAATGTGTTTTGCTTTATCAAATCTTGTTTTGGTTGTCAGTCATCTAAACCCTAAATTGGAAACCACTAGAGTATGTGTCATGTACTTGATTTTTTTTGTTAGAGTGTATTGTCATTTGATATACAACAAATTTTTCATATTGCTCAAGCAAGAGACAACACACTTTTCCCAAAACAATTTTTGCAAATATGATCATCGATATGATGGTTAGTATGCCTAGGGCCATATCGAGAATTTTGTCCAAGGACATACAAATGCTTATTTCGATGATTTCGATGCGGATGCTTGTACCAGTGTTGATATCGTTAATTTGCAAGAAAATACTGATGCTTATACCATCACTATGTGGGATTTGAGGATCCCATGCATGTGTCTGCATCTCTCCTCTGATCACTCTCCCACATCTCCTTCTTGCTCTTCTTGCTTGGCCCACCAAATCCCTTCAAATTCATCTTTAGCATAAACATCATAAGCATGCATATATTTCATGCACAAATTAAGAATCATATGATGCTATCCTCACTATTATATAAGCTTCAACCTTCATCCATGAAAAAAAAAAGAATCTTGCACTTCACTCAATTGAAAGAATATTTAAAGCATGGAGACAAATTTTATATACAATTGGATGTAGTTGGGCATCCAAGAGTTGAATCTTCATCTTATTCTATAGGTTTCTCATAAGGATTGAAGCAAGTGAATAGTATTACTTATACAAAGATTTAGTTATCAAGAGGATGTAGTAGAGAGTGGGAAAAGAGAATATATGACTTCAATAAGATAAAACAACAAAAATTTCCTACATATAAAAGCTTTATCCATGGATTTCTATTGGGCTCTGCCCCAAGGGAAAGCGCCATACACATGCTTAAAGTTTTTTCCCAATTTGCTTCCACTCTATCAACTTTTCTTACTCCAAGTCCACAATTGCCCGGGAATGTATCCTCCTTTGGGATCCCCAATAGGATCGTGAAACTGTTGGTTCCTAATGCCCAAGAGAAAGATGATTATACAAGCCTTTATTTTGCTCAAACCCCTTGGAATTGGTCCACTTGGATTACTTGGAGCCCACATTATCTCTCAGTTGATTCTTCCTTTGTCTATGCCCTAGCTCATTTCAAGAAACGCACCAAAATGTTGGGGGTCCTAAAACCCAAGGATAGATGTGGAAATACACTTATGGTTTGCCTAAGATCACTTGGAATTGGCCGATTTGCACTCCTCTAAGGCCCCAATCATACTCAAATGTAATTATAGAGAGGAAAAGAGGAATGACCCTAATGCCTATGTAGCCAGATATCCATTCTTGAGGTTGGCTCTTGGAAGCACTCTCTTCATCTTGCTCACACTTTCTATTTACTTACTCTATCACGCTCACTCATTTATGTACACTTATGCCCACACCCACTTTCTACTGATTGTTTACGCTCCCAATTCAATCACAAGGAATACACCAACAATTGATAAGTTTAGGCGCTCACAAATCACACACACCCATCAATACTTCTGCCTTGTTCTCTCTCACATGCTTACTCATGCACACTCCCTATGCATTCACACATGCATTCCCACACACACTTGTACACGCTTAATCTCACACAAACTCACCAGCACATGTATGTACTCACACACACACACACCTCGCAACCTCTATTCATTCACATGCTCCCCCTCTTCCTCTGACTCTCTCTTACCCATCCACACTCACATATACTCATACACTTTCACCCTTTCATTATGTCACCCGCTCTACTTCACTTACACACATACACTCTATTACACATGCTCACTCTTCCCCTTCTTATTCAACTCCTCTCACTCACTCCTTTCCCTATTCTTCTTTTCTTTCCTATTCTTTTTCCTTCTCCCTTCCTCACTCACTATAATTTCTAGGTAATATAACGTTCAGGAGTATATCACTTTTGTAATTAGACTCCACTTGTGAGGAACATCTCGGTACTATAATCCATCTCACATTGTGGCACCATTGGCATTCCCATGAAAAACCACATCACTAGCAATCCAATTATAACTTGCATGGGTACCTCGAGCAATCTCTTGGGGGGATTTAAAATGGTCACTTCGGAGTCAACTGTTGAAAGTAGAAAAGATCACTTTGGAAAAACCCATAGAGGAGGCTTGAAACAACAACTTGGAGATGTCTTTTGATCATTACCTTTCACATAGAAGCTTAACACCACAATTTTGTATTCACGCATAAATGTTACAGCATCAGTGAAAATTCCATAAAATGCAAATTTTGAATCAACTGAATACAAGGAAGGCTACAACATGCTATACTTTCAATGCCAAGCTGACTCATTTTCTCCCATAACATTTCACACATTGCACCCTATGGATTTAGGATCCATGAGCATATAGAACAAGCCTCATGCGTTCTTTGGAAAAAGCTCGTGTATATATAACAAAGCATCATATGCTTAGAGAAATATGAGCGGAATCGATGGAGAGTGGGCAAGAGTCATGTCATATTTAGCTCCGTTTGTAGATTATGCTCATGGACTAGAAAAAGATTCAATATGATGTGATGCACACACATAGACCCTCTCAGCATGTTATATTCGAGGAACAACATGGATGTAATCCATGTCTCTTAATTAAAAAGGAAAAACCATCACGGACTCCTACTCTCATCGTCGAAAATCAACTTCAAGCATATATGGGTGCATCAGCATGAGAAGTGCATGTTTAAGCTTATTATTCCCTTTTCAACAAAAAACATACTTCATCCTTGCAATTGGGTGTGATGTAATCTTCTTGGCATAATAGCATGACTAAGTGCAGTTCAGACAGTTGGGCAAAGGAACAAATTTAGATGCAGTCAATCATGCTAGTCAATCTTGTCCACAAAAGGTATATTTACAATGAATATGTGACTAGTGAAGAGTCATGGACATAACAATATTGCTTGATGATAATGAAGTTTAGTACTAACCTTCAACAAATATCATGTTGCTTCATCATGTGACCAATGAAACAAATATCAGATCGTAGCAGGAGATTCGCAAGCAAGTTGCTCTCTTGCAGCTAGTCTAGATCCTAAGTTTGGAATGGGTTGCTCTAACGGATGCAAGTGGCAAAGGTAGATGAAGCACCAAAGATAACTAATCACCTATGACTTGGCCCCAAATTGCACTTAATGACCTCCATACCAATTCTGCGGCTCAACTAGAGTCTCCAGCACCCGTGTTTTGTCCAAGGGATTTTGAAGCAAGATAAATAATCATTTGAAGAAAGTCTACCCAAACCTATCATTTAACCTCAGATTTATTGGACTCTCTATTTAGCGGGTGTCGAGGCTCGATCTTCAATCAGTTCCATAGAATACTTGTTGTTTTGACTCTTAAACATTGTATTTGATACACACATCAACAATTATTGAGAACTCTCACTTTGTTCCTACAGAGTAAGTGCCTCCCTCCTCGTAGCACAAGAGCAGCTCTGAACCCTGAAACTATGTCCTCTTGCCAACAACGATGAGACAAACGCCTTCGAGTAGATTCCCCCCTTTCAATTGAAACCATTCTTGCATACCTCTAGCCAACAATGACGAGCCAAACTCCTTCGAGTAGATTCCCCCCTTTCGATTGAAACCATCCTTGCATACCTCAAGCCATTCTACCACTTATGCCAACTTGCTTTTCACATGTCACTCATCCAAGTAGTTAGCTCACATAACATACCATCATCCAATCATCCAAATCATGTCCTCATGCCTAATCGCACACACACATATACCAACCTTGTTATTCCTACCTGATATTCTTGCTTGATGTCCTACCATCTACATCATCACATATACTTATATATACACATACTTATCTTTGCCAAACCATGGCTCAAATGCATCCATACCTGCTCATATCCGCTCATACCTTGTTCTTTCTACATTCTCTGCAACAAAACCTGAACAACCACATAGCAGCCATACAATTCCCATAAGCTCAATCATAAAATCAAAATCAATCAAGCACGTCGCATGCCCGATCCTCTCTAGTTCATCCTACAGCAAAAGTCAATAACAACATATGATCCACATGTGTCATTTAATCCAAATCATAAATGCAAACCATGCCACCAATCAGACTCTTGCAATCTCGTCATGACTCTGCCACTCCAAGATCATCCTATAAACTTTTAGACAACCAACAAACCACATTAGTCATCAAAAAATATGCATACCAGAAGTACCTTGGCCAAGTCTTCATTCGTCATCACATTTATGTCACCTACATCTTGACAAAATGGTCAGTCCAAGAAATATACAAATAGGAATCAACAAAATTATCTAAAACCAGGCATCTAAATCCGAGAGCTCATATACTCGCCACATATATGCCTAAGCAAAAACGAGGCTGCCTAAAATGTCAACCGATCACCCACGATGAGACAAGATAGAAGTAGAGAATTCTCCAAGTGCATGCACACCACTACGAGCTTTCAAAAAAGACCTATTAGTAGTCTCGAAAAGTCCAAGTCCAAAAAGGTTCTTGCAACTACCCGGTCTGGCACATATAATGGCTATGCCATCATCTGTGTCAGATCTTGGTTGACCGAACTATTAGCAGCCAGCTGCTCAATCTTGCAAATATACACATGCGAAAACATATAACACACCCATCCAGACAATCACTACCCTCTCCCTCTCTCTCTCTCTCCCCTGAAGAGTGAATAATTTCCTTTTTCCTTTTTTATTTTTATTTATTTTTACTTGCACAAGTTGGCCTATGTTGCAATTGGATGGGACTCGTGAACCTGGCCACCTCGTCAGGTTGGTTCCACCCATCTACCAACACAACATAGTGTGCAACAACATATACACATGGCATATACACATATACGTCTGTGCATATTCATCTATCATCCTCTCTATGATTTGCTCACTATCCTCACACCCATTTCCAAAAGACCTCGATGTGATAACTTTGGCATGCTCGGCATGAGCCATCCTTGACTTCATCAGGTCGCCACCATTCCTAGTCATACTCTCCACATGAGGTGCTTTACTCACTATACCCTTCTTTGGCTCACTTTCTAATGCATGTCCTTCCTCCAGTCCTTCAAGTCTTGAAATCCTCTTTCACAACCACCCTTTTCCTTATCTCTACCCTTCAAGAGGTTTTCCTTCCGATCAACCAATTCCTTACTAGAACTATCATGGTCCATACACCACTTTTCTCTCCTGGATCTACCTTTGCCCTTGTGATCTCTCTTTCAGATATCCTTGCTCAGGAGCTAATGCACTTTGCTCGTGCTAGAAGCTCGGTAACCATCTCGCTTTCCCATCAGCTTTGTATGATGTTCCTGACCATGGGTTTCATGGGAATAGCTCCAAGTGTCCGAGGAATTTCTCCTCCTCAAGAGATTGTCAGTGAGCCTACTAACTTCCTTCTTATTACAAGAAATAGGGGGGCGTAGCAACGCCCCCAAATTGAAACAAAAAATGGGAACCGTCGCTTATGCGATGGTAGCATTGCATAAGCGACGGCCCTAATTTTTTAAAAGGGCAGCCGTCGCATAAGCAATGTTAGCATCGCTTATGTGATGCTAAAAGTAGGCATCCCAAATAGCATCACTATTTAGCGATGCTATTTGCGACATTGGCAAACTGGCTACGATGCTTTAGTGTCGCATAAGCGATGTCCTGTGTTCACGAGCATCGCATAGGCGACAATCTGGAATGTTAATAAAAAAAATAGATTTCTCCCGGCACGCACAGAGAGAGAGAGGGAGAGAGAGACATTGTGTGAAGCCAGGTACGTACACACACACACACACATACACACACATACATATGCATACACACACATATACACAAATAGACACACACACACATAGCCACACACATATACACACACATACACACATATACACACTAATTTACATACACACATACACATGCATACACACACACATATATACACATAGACAGATGCATACACACATAGACACACACATAGACACACACATAGACACACACATAGACACACACACGCACATACACATACACACACATATACACACACACATATAGACACATACAAACTTATGCACACACACACATCGACACACATTTACACACACCCATACACTTGCATACAGACACATATATATAGATACACACGTATATACAAATATAGACACACACATAGACACACACACATACACACATAGACACACACACACATACGCACACATACGCATGCAAACACACATACACATACACACATACACATACACACATACACACATATATATATGCATACACACACACATATAAAGAGACATACACATAGAATTATACATATGGATAAATACATGCTTACATGCATATACACACATCCACACGCATACACACATACACAAACACACATAGAGAGACATACACATACATGCACACATGCATACATAATGCATAGGCATATGCATACATACATACTTACATGCATACACACACATACACACGCATGCATACATATGCATACATAATGCACATGCATATGCATACATAATGCACATGCATATGCATACATAATGCACATGCATATGCATACATACAGGCTTTCATGCATACACACACATACACATGCATACACACATACACATACACACATACACACACACACATACACACACATATATGAATACACACACACATAGAGATACATACACACACATACACATACATGCATACATAATGCATATGCATACATACACACACATATGCATACATAATGCACATGCATCTGCATAGATACATGCATACACATACACACACATACACACACACATATACACATAGATTTACACACATACACATGCATACACACATACACACACACATACACACACACATACACACACATACACACATAGACACATGCATATACACACACACATACACACACATATATGCATACACACACATAGAGAAACATAACACACATACACATACATGCATACATATGCATACATAATGCATATGCATATGCATACAAAACGCATGTGCATATGCATACATAATGCATATGCATATGCATACATACATACTTACATGCATACACACACATATGCATACATAATGCACATGCATATGCATAGATACATGCATACACATACACACACATAGACACATACACACACATAGACACACACACACATACACACACATAAACACATAGATTTACACACATACACATGCATACACACACATACACACATAGACACACACACATATACACACACACATATACACATACACACATAGACACATACACACATAATGGATATGCATATGCATACATACATACTTATATGCATACACACACAACACACACATATGCATACATAATGCACATGCATATACATAGATACATGCATACACATACACACATAGACACATACACACACATAGACACATACACACACATAAACACATACACACTCATAGACACATACACACTTACACACACACATCAAGACACATTTACACACACAAATACACATGCAGACAGACACATATATATATACACATGTATATACACACATAGACACACACAGATACACACATAGACACAGACAAACACATACACATACACACACATACACACACATGCACATAGACACACACACACATACACATACACACACATACACACACACGCACATAGACACACACACACACACATCCACACACATTTACACACACACATACACATGCATATAGACACATATATATAGATACACACATATACACATACACACACATACATGCATATGCATACATACATGATTACATGCATACACACACATACACATACACACATACACATACACACATAGACACACACACACATACAGACATACACACACATACACACACATATATGCATACACACACATACACATAGAGAGACATACACACACATACACATACATGCATACATAGGCATACATAATGCATATACATATGCATACATACATACTTACATGCATACACACACACATATGCATACATAATGCACATGCATATGCATAGATACATGCATACACATACACACACATAGACACATACACACATACACACACATATGCATACATATGCATACATATGCATACATAATGCTTGCATATGCATAGATACATGCATACACATACACACACATAGACACATACATACACATGGACACATACACATACATACACACACGTATACACACAGATTTACACACACATACACATGCATATGCACACATACACATATAGACGCACACACACATACACACATAGACACATACACACATAATGCATATGCATATGCATACATACATAATTACATGCATACACACATAGACACACATGCATACATTTGCATACACACATACACACACATACACACATGCATACATATGCAAATACACATATACACGTAGAGAGACATACACACACATACACACACACATACAGACACATGCATACATATGCATACATAATGCACATGCATATGCATACATAATGCACATGCATATGCATACATAATGCACATGCATATGCATACATACATGCTTACATGCATACACACACATACACACAGATACATATACACACATAGACACACACACACACACATACACCTAGAGAGAGACACACATATACACACATATATATGCATACACACGCACGTAAAGAGACATACACACACATACACATACATGCATACATATGCATACATATGCATACATATGCATACATATGCACATACACACATATGCACATATGGAGATACACACACATATATACACACACACATACACACATACACACATACAAACTTACACACATAGAGATACACAGACACATATATAAACAAACACATACACATATAGACACATACATACTTACACACACACATCCACACATTTACACACACATACACATGCATATAGATATATATATACAGATACACACATATATACACACATAGACACACACATATACACACACATACACACATACACACATAGACACATACACACTTACACAGACACATACACACATCCACACACATTTACACACATACATACACATGCATAGACACATATATATAGATACACATGTATATGCACACAGACACACACACATACACACACATGGACACATACAAACATATATATGCATAGATAGACACATAGCGTCATACACACATATATATGCATACACACACATAGAGACGCATACACACACATATACACATGTATGCATACATATGCATACATAATGCATATGCATATGCATACAAACATACTTACATGCATACACACACATACACACACCTGCATACATTTGCATACATAATGCACATGCATATGCATACATACATGCTTACATGCATACACACTCACATATACACCTACATACACATATACATTCATACATATGTACACATATATATATTGATTTCTAACCCATTTCATTTTATATATAGAGGTATTATGGATCCTAGTAGAGAGAGTAAGGCGAAACTCACTCTAATAAAAAGTCTTATGAGAGCAAGAGTTCTGCCTGATACTCTAGAGATCATCATGTAGGAGTACTCACAGATGCCTGATGATGAGCTAGATTATATGATCCAAATGCTTACCGCACGATCAGAGGAGGGCTCTTCTACGGGCCCACATGCAAAAAGACAGCTATATGCTCATAGGTATGTTTTTTTTTCATAAACTTTTTTAATGACATTATAACACATATTTTTATTTATTTTTATCTATCTATTTTCAGGACACCTATACCACCTCCAGATCATGATAGCAAAGCAAAGGTGCCTATGAGGACATGCATAGGCACGGGCTAGAGTACGATATAGAGCCAAAGGGGAACATTGTGTACATAGGGAATGGATTGGAGTTCAAGAGAAGAATGTGAGCATTATGCGACTATTACCTGCGCCTTGTCCACTTACAGTGGAATTAAGTATAAATTTTACATATGTATTGAATAAATATCTTATGTTTTATTTACATGATTTTTTTAATTTTTTTAGTGAGCATGGTGAAAGGGATAAAAAAAAGTACTTAGTTCACTTGAGACAGATATACTTAGTTCACTTGAGACAGATTTTGGGATAGGATGGTCGCATAAGTGGTGTCTAAAAGAGGTGCGGGCACTTATGGCTCATCGTCGCGATAATGCATGGTACACATTGTTTTTATGTTTATAGATGTGGATATGAGTATGTGTGTTTATGTATGTATGTATGTATATGAGAGAGAGAGAGAGAGAAAAGAGTGAGACTAGAGGTACGAATACAGGCATACACACACATTTACATCATACATGCATATTTACACACATATACACATACATGCACATTTATACATACACACACATACACATGCATGCACTTACACACATATAATGAATACACATAGACACATACACATACTCACATACACATACACATACTCACAAACACATACACATACATAATCATATGTACATACACATAGAATCATATAATCATATTTACATGCATACAAACATATACACATGCATATACACACACACACAACACATGCATATGCACATATGGATACACATACATACACAGATGCATACTGATATATCTACATGTATATATATATATATATATATATATATATATATATATATATATATATATATATATATATATATATATATATATATATATATATATATATATATATATATATATATATATATATATATATATATATGTATATATATATATATGTATATATATATATATATATATATATATATATATATATATATATATATATATATATATATATATATATATATATATATATATATATGTGTATATATATACATATATATATATATATATGTATATATATATATACATATATATATATACATACACATATATATATATATATATATATATATATATATATATATATATATATATATATATATATATATATATATATATATATATATATATATATACACTTAGATATCTATATATAAATAAATAAATAAATCCTATTTCAAAAATCCTAATTCGACGACACTAATTTTGATATTAGGGTTTCATAAACCCTAATTTAGAAACTCTAATTCAGCCTTTTAGCCATATGATTGAAGTATATGTACACATTGCATCTATTCCTCCGATGTCCTACTAGAGAGATGTCTCTCCTCCCAACTTTATGCCTGTATATATAGCTACTCCAATCAACGAGGATCATAATATATATAAAGATATATACACATCATGTAGATACACATACATAAATATAAAATGGAGTAGATACATTATGCATCACACATACATCCTTAAATGGACACATAAATATATATACATGCATACATATTTACATGTACATATTTACATGTACACATTTACACATAGACACATATTCATATATACATGTACACATCATATATACATGTCGACATGCAAAAATGTATACTTAAACATGCATATACAATTATGAACACTTGCATATATTACATGAATACATGAATATTTTACACAAATGCATATGCATATATACACATATGCATACTAACACATGTATACATATATCAAACATATGCACACACATACATATACATGAAATACATATATATGCATACTAACACATGTATACATATAATACACATGAATACACATACATATGCATACATACATGATAAAAATTTTCTCCTCAAAGATAAAGCTATATATAAAATAATTAGGCATACCCCCGAGCTTCATGTTCTAACTTAAAAGAACATGATTTCATCTCTCTAGTAGGATTCATCATTATTCAAGTTGAAAAAAGAATCTATTATCTGATATCCATTCAAAAGCTTCAAGTTATTGATCGATAACTAGAGTAGAATTTACTATATAATCATTTTGGTAAGACATCAATATAGTCTCATCTTCATTATCCTTATTTATTTAATTTATTTTGTCTATTGTTAAATGTGTGTTCTCATGAGTCACATCATCTATTGATGGATTAATATTGATTTCTGTTAATTCATCTTCCTCATCAATAGAATCAGCATGTAGAGTATTATGTTCTTCATCAAAAAGATTAGTATCATTACCATGTATAATGATTCTAATTTCTCTTTCAGATGTTGATGTATCAGTATCTGATGTTGAATCATCAAGAGGACTTTCTTCGGTCTCTCTAACAATAAACTATTCAAACAATGACCTACCTGTAGGTTGAACATGAATGACTTGCCACCAAGGGTGAGCATCTGGGTTTTTATAAAAAAATGTTTGTTCAATATGCCTAGGAAGAATATATAGTTCTTTAGTAGATCGCATTACCTTGGAACAGACAATTGCCCAAAACCCAGATAATTCCTTTCTTAATGTGGAATTACTACCTTTGTACTCGGCTCAAAACTAGTCAACCTTCAAAATGACCTATCAAAATATATAAAAATAAAAACCCATTATTACGTGCTTAAAAAAATAACTAACTTTATCATAAAAAATATAAACTTTTTTCTACCTGTTTGAATGTACGAAATGAAATTTCATAGATACCAACAATAGTTACTACATAACCAAGTTCGCCATCTATAAGTTCGTGTATTTTGAGCTAGCAGGTGATAGTTGCTTGAAAGAAGCAACAATACTAGAATCCTCTATTTTACGTAAAGAATCAATGGCTTTGATTCTAATATGTTGTCCAAAAGCCCACATATTAGTGAACATTCAAGCCTGCAAAAGAAATTAAATTAGTAAATAGAAACCAGTATACATATATGAAGAAAACATAATATTCTTAAAATAGAATTACCTTTCGTTCATAACCTATCATTAACTCTCTTTGCTCATCTGAGATTTCTTCATTATTTGCATTGGCGCGTTGCAAATGACTATAAAGCCAATCCGTGAAAGAAGATATATTTGTAATCTCATTATTATCAAGGTTACCTCTATATCTTTTGTTTCTTCACCTTTTACTTTGGAGATTTTGAAGTTCCTATTCGTACTCGCTAAGGAATGCTTGCATGAATTCGCTATTATATGCTACAAAAGTAGAAACATCAGTTTTTTCTTGAAATATAAATAAAAATGGAACTCCCTTACCTGATAATACCTCATCTATTATTTTTGAAGAAGAAGCATTGGTCCATGCACGTGGAGCTTCTTCATGAACTCTTTGAAGGTACTTACTAACGTAATACATGCACTCTTCACGCATCCAACCCTTTGCCATGGATCCTTCTCCTTTCGCTCTTTGTAGCACATAACCTTTTAATATTCCCATAAATCGCTTGACCCAAAACATCCATTGAGTGTTGACAACACTTGCAATCTCTATTTCATCTACAAGATGGACTAATAAATGAACCTGAATATCAAAAAATGAAGTAGGAAGCTCTTTCTCCATCAAACATAGTAGCTCTTTGCATTCACGTTTTTTTTTTGTGTGATCAAGTTTTTGTCAATCTCTTTTGATGTAATACACCTATACATATCATAAAAAGAATTATAATGAAGTTAATTCAAAAATGAAAGACACCCCATATTCATACACATTAAATATAAAAGTATCATAATTACCTTATAAGCGATCCAAGACGATAGATCACATCTCGTACTCCTTTCGTTGTACATCCATCGATAACCAGAGGTAAAGTATGTTTCAAAAAGTTATGCCAGTCATGGGTCTTTAACCTAGATAAGCTCTTATCATCCATAGTAAGCATGTTTTGAAAAGATTCTCCATATCGTGTAGGAGTCCTAATTAATTGAATCCTATTGTTGATAGTTTGTATCTCTTTTGTTGTAAGTACCCAAGGAGTAGGTGCATAATTCGTTTCCTGTCGATGTCTATCAAAAACTAGTCATAACTTTGGTTTTGGTCTTGATCTTTCAAATCATTCCTTGATGTTATGTTATCTTTTAGTCCAAGAAGATGCTGCCATAGTGAAAAACCAATATTCTTGAATACATGCATAGGATTAAGAAGATGACATACTTTTAACTCTTTCCAATACTCCAAAGAATACCATATTGATATGTTTTTTGCGAGTGCCAATTTTCCTTTACCTCTCTTCACATACTCATTATCTTCATCATCACTGAAGATTTTTTATTTTGGATCTATCAGAGGTCCATCTATCCATTTTTTATACCAATCCATAGGCGTCATAGGTTTTGGACACTGACCTGTTTCAAACTTTCCATTAAAATGTATCGCTTCTCTTTTAGATCTTTATGGATGATCATCAAGCAAGAATCGTCGATGTCGAAGATAAATATTTTTGTTGAGATTCTTACTATAGATTGATCTCAACCAATCACCACAATATGGGCAAGCTTTATAACCCTTAGTAGATATTCGTGCATCATGAAAACGATAAAAATATAATTAGATTAAATCACATTTATTTATATGTGTATTGAATAAAAAAATTACATCAATACCTAAACAAACACCATATCCTAGAAAATCATGAACAGTCTAAGCCACAATACCACGAACCGTAATATGTCTTTCATTGATGTTTTTCGATACACCAATGACATTAATACCTCTCCATAACTCTTGGAAATCGTCAATGAGAGAAGCAAGATATATATTCATATCTTTAACTTGTCTTTTGCCTAGGATTAAAAGTGAAAGCATTAAATGTTCCTTTTTAATGCTAAGATATGGCGGAAGATTGTAGTTTATGACTACCACTGGCCATGTTGACCATTTATTGGATTTCATGGATAATGGATTAACCCCATCTAATGCAACTCCTAACTTTAGGTTTTGTGGATTTTGTGCAAATTCAGGCAATGTAGAATCAATATGCTGAAAAGCAACACTATCATGAGGAGTTTTGATTATTCCATCAGTACTTTTATGATCATGTCCCCATGTCAAAAGCTTCGATAAATTGGGGCTTTGAATCATATGTCTAATCCGTGGAGCCAATGGAAAATGTCTTAATACCTTTTTTGGGATTTTACCTTCTTCGTCCTTATATCGAGGAGATTGACATTTGGGACATGTCAAAGAGTTTGCATATTCACCTCTATATAAAATACAATCATTAGGACATGCATGTATACATTGATAATCTATACCAATATTTTTTATTATCTTCTTCATTTCATCATGTGAGGTAGGAAGAATATTTGGACTTGGTAAAAGATTTTCAAATAATAACCTGTAAGTTCATCAAAAAAAGATATATTAAAAAATAAATATACATATATATATATGCATATAATTTTATATATGTGTATGCTTATGTGTATTTGTATGTGGATGTGTATATGCATGTGCATGCATATACATATGTGTAGGTATATATGTATATATGTATGTATATGTGTTTTATAGGTGTATATGTATGTATATATATGTATGCGTATGTGGATGCATATATGTATATGTATGCATGTATACATGTGTATGTATGTATGTATGTATGTATGTATGTATGTATGTATGTATGTATGTGTAAATATGTATGAATGTGTATGTGTGTATGCATATGTATGTATGCATGTGTAGCTTTGTATATTTGATTTCTTTTTGAATTGTTTTTTTGTATATTGTGGTTTGCAAATTTTCATATCTAGACCATTGAATCGTCTTGGAGTTTCCCATTTTATAGTCAATCTATTACCTGTCTTGCTAAGCTGTTTACAAATATTAAGTATCAGTTAGCTATGAAGGTATTAAGTCATCTGTAAAATAGGAGGATCAAATTTATGGCGAATATTTCGAAAGATGCATGAATAGTTTTAAAGGATGGGTGGACAAAAAGTGTCCATTCAATGCAAGTTCTTGTTCTTACTGTTGATATATTTAGGTAGTGATGTGTGTGAACACACTAGGACCGCCGGGGCACTTTTTTCCCTCTTTAGGAGGTTTTTTTTCCTTGGCTTGTATATACGCTTATTGCCCTAATGGGCTACTTATCTTTGTACATTCTCTTTGAATAGTTTTAAAGGATGGGTGGACAAAAAGTGTCCATTCAATGCAAGTTCTTGTTCTTACTGTTGATATATTTAGGTAGTGATGTGTGTGAACACACTAGGACCGCCGGGGCACTTTTTTCCCTCTTTAGGAGGTTTTTTTTCCTCGGCTTGTATATACGCTTATTGCCCTAATGGGCTACTTATCTTTGTACATTCTCTAGTAATACATTCACTATTGTGTGTTGTGTTCCAAGCTTCTTCTTCTTCCTTGTGCTGTTTGCGTGCTTCCGCAGAAGTCTAACTACAACAATTGGTATCAGAGCACGTCATCGCTTCATCTAGGGCGCCTTCGACACTCCTCCGTTTGCAGTCTCAGAATCGTATGAATTTTGGTGAGCATACTCAGGGTGTTTCCGAGATCAAAACAGCTTCGTTATGTGGTGCCAAAATTGCGATCTGAGCTCGTTTTGGCCTCCGAATGCACTATCGCAATGCTTGTGGAGGCTATTTTGTCCTTTTGTGCCAAAGGTATATACCAATTTTTGTTCGCCAGTTTAAGCGTCTCGAAGTCTGCTACAGGTCTAGCAAAACTTGTCTGGGCAGTTCTGTTCAACTTTTTGAGATACAGTCAATTTTCTGCATCAAGGTATTTTAGTCACCGGCCATGGTTGAAAGCAGTGATGTATTCCATATGTTGACTATTGAGGATAAGTTGGATGGTATCAACTACCCATTATGGGCTTATATGATGCGACATGTATTGGTTGCAAAAGGATTGTGGAACATTGTGCAGGGTGTTGAAAGACGTCCTGTTACACGTGTAACAACAGGTACTACGAATACAGGTGCTGGAGCTGATGAAGATGGTGTCGAAGATGATATTGTGTAGATTCCTATTCGTGCTGCTGTTTCTGCTGCACCTATTACAGGGCAAATTCGTTGGGATGGCAGAGATGCCCAGACACATGCATTGATAGCTTTGTCTATCAAACATGCCATTATTCCTCACATTCCCTCTTGCGGAACAGCTAGGGATGCTTGGGATACACTTACCACATTGTACCAAGCTAGGAATGAGGCTCGTGTTGTTTACCTCCAAAAACAGTTGGAGAGCGAGCACATGAATGAAGGTGATTCTATGGACAGTTTCCTAACGAAGATCAAATATTTGAAGGAACAGTTGATTTCTGCTGATGAGGTTATACTAGATAGCTCACTTGTGCAGAACGTTCTGAATGGTCTTCCTGATTCATATCAGAGTTTTGCTTGTACTCTTCGGTTGATGATGAAAGGCAATCCGAATGCCTTATCATTTGAGGAGTTAGTTTCTGTTTTGTTGCAGGAAGATCAGTCCAGACAGAAGAGGTCCATTATGCGCTAGTTAGAAGGGCAAAGGAAAATGGAGCTCTTCTACTAGTAAGCAGAAATTTGCAAATGCTGCACATTCAAAGAACGAGGATAAAGATGAGAAGAAATCAGAGAAGGAGAAATTGTTTTGGAAGTACTGTAAAGGGAATGATCATATCATAAAGAACTGTCCAAAACTGGCTGCAAAAGAGGCAAAGGAAAAGGAGGCTGGAATGGTTGTTGCAGAAGCCTCTACACCAAAAACAGAGTCTACTAATCTTTTGCAGGAAGAAGAATGGGCATTTACTACTGTTTGCACTTTTGACCCATCTTCTTATCAGCAGTGCATGTCTGCAGTGGACTTAGATGTTTGGTACTTTGACAGTGGGGCGACCAAACATATTACCTCGCAGCACAATTTCTTCTCTTCACTCGAGCCTGTCCCTACACGGAATGCTGTCACATGCGCCAACAACTCCTCTTATCCTGTTATGGGAGTTGGTAAGATCATTCTGACTACTGCTGATGGTAGTTCTTTCACCTTGTCAGATGCTTTATTTGTGCCAGGGATCAAGAAGAATCTGTTATCAGTTTCTACATTAGCCAAGATTGGCTTGGTTGTGAAATTTGTTGATGACAGATGTACAGTTCATGATCTATCAAATGGCGATGTTATTATTGCTTCTGGCATTTTATGTCGTGGGCTGTATAAGCTTCATAGACTATGAAAGATCTGTGAATGATTCGGCATGTGCAGTTCATGATTCTCAGTCTATGTCAGACGCAAAGCTTTGGCATTCATGCTTTGGTCGTCTGAATTTTTCTAGTTTGCTACGCCTCCAGAAATCTCATATGGTGTCTTCTTTGCCCAAGATTGAGGCACCTGGAAAACATGTATGTGAAGGCTGTATTTTGGGCAAAATGCAGTGTTCCTCCTTTCCAAAAGATGGTTCAGTTCGGGCTACGCAGAAATTGTAGCTTGTACATAGTGATGTCTATGGTCCTATGCAGACACCTTCTTTTAGAAACTATCTTTACTTCGTGACTTTCATTGATGATTTTTCCAGGGATGCATGGGTATATCCATTGAAGGCAAAGACCAAAGTGTTTTTGTGCTTCAAATAGTTTTTGGTTTTGGCTTAAAATCTGTCAGCATGTAAAATGGGCATCCTCCATTCTGATCAAGGGGGGGAATATATGTCTTCTGATTTTAATGCATTTCTGGCTGAACATGGGATAAAACACCAGTGTACAGTGCCGTATACACCTCAACAGAATGGAGTTGCTGAACGGAAGAACAGGTCACTCATGGAGATGGCGAGGTGTATGGTCAAGAGTCAGGCTTTACCACATAATTTCTGGCTTGAGGCTGTTGGGGCTTCACTCACTAATTAGGCATAGATGTATGAAGATATATGAAGACATATGAAGACATATGAAGACATATGAAGACATATGAAGACATATGATGGAGGAAAGGAGAAGTGAAGAAAAGACCTACAGAAAATCAAGCCTAAGTGAAGGGACAATTTCACTATTGTAAATTAGTTGAAAATTAGAGTCTAGATTTGTATTTGATCTTCAGAATTTACGAGTTCAAGTCTAGAAGGATGTAAACCTTAGGTATATAAGTTAATTTGATGCAAAAATATGTGAGAGAGAACTCAATTTTGAAATCTGAGTGAGTAGAGAAAAGTCGTGTATTTTCTGAGAGAGATGGTGAGAGAAAACTTCTGAGTCTGAGAGAGTTTTCCATGGCTGTGAGCAAAATTAGGCCAAGCCATTTTGTACACATCTTCTCTGATAATCAACACATGTTTGTGTAGAAGGATTGAGTCTAATTCCTCTTGTATATTGAGTTCTAAGTCATTTCATATGACTGTGAAAGTTAGTTGACAGTTACGACTTTTCTGGCGCACATTTGACTGATCTTCTGAAGGTCAGATCTCCAAGCACAGTGTAAAGTTTTTGGTAAGTGATAGCTCATTTTAAAGCTACTCTCCTCAACTACATTTGGTCAAAAGATCTTTGAGAAACGGGACGCATACTCAGAGAAATCAACTTAAGAGTGAAGGTATGTCAAATCGATGAAGTAGATTTTCAGTTTTTCAGACATAGTGCAAAAGTTGGAGCAAAATCAGAAGATTTTGAAGTTATTACTTGGAAGTTTTGTTTGTTATGTGTTGCTTAACATTAGCAAGAACTTCTCTTAGCAAGTGATCAAAAGATTTGGCAAAGATTAAGCTAGTACAGTTCAGATTGAAGGATTGAAGAAAAGGCGCAGATTTCTGTGAAGTGAAATTTTGATTTTCACTAAGTTTAGAGATGAAGACTTACAATGTGAGTATTGCTAAGCTAATGGTGGTTATGGAGGTCTTCTAATACCACATTAGTTTAGTTCTTGTGGTGTTTCACACACCAACAAGTGGTATCAGAGCAGATAAGGTCCTCGAGAGTAAAGGGAGAACAGATACAAGAAGAATTGAAGAGTTCTTTATCAAAGAAGGAGGAAGCTGAGGTGTTCAACAACAAAAGTCATCAGAAGGTTACTTCGAAGTCACTTCCAAGGGTAAAGGTCTACAAAAGGTATTATTCTTTAACCTTACACTTACAGGTTGAAGCAGAAGCAAGGATACCATGGCAGATCATGTGTCCATTGACAAATTGGACAGAGATAACTATCCTGCTTGGGTAATGAGGATGGAGGCCTTACTTATGAGTAAGGACTTAATGGTATATGTGACAGGTGAAGAGGAGAAGCCTAAATTTGAAGATGAAAGTCATCCAAGGAAGGAAGAGCTAGAAGCTTTGAAGCTATGGCAGAAGGGAGATGCAAGTGCAAGAGCTTATATATACAACACTATTACAGATCATTTGTTGCCACATATCAGAGGTTTAGAAACAGCTGAAGATATTTGGAATGCTTTGGAAGATCACTTCCAAAACACTACTAAAGCTAGGAAAGCTAGCTTATGGTCAGAGTTTACCACATTCAAGAAAAAGCAAAATCAGAACATTAGTGATTATGTCACTAAGATGAAGGACTTGGCAGATAGTCTTGGATCTATTGATGAGGATATTGAAGATCATAGGTTGATAGCACAATTACTTGCAGGATTAAGAGGTGATGAGAGATGGAAGCCCTTTGTACTTTCAACAGAACTCTCATTAAACCATTATGTGCCAGAATTGAATCAATTACTTGGATTGATGCTCACATTTGAGCAAGATTTGAAGTCAGATGGAGACAAAGGTCAAAGTTCTGCAATGTATGTGAAGAACAAAAAGAAAGGAGATAAAGGCAAGGCAAAGGATGAAGAAGAGTCAACAACTCAAGCAAATTATGCAAGAGGAAGAGGTTTTGGCAGAGGTAAAGGTCGAGGAAATGGAAGAGGTAGAGGTAATGAGAACAATAACAAGAAGACATGTTGGATTTGTGGATTGAGCAATCATCTAGCATATGATTGTTGGCACAATCAACAAGGAGCAAGTCAAAATTAGAACAACAATGGCAGAGGAAGAGGTGGAAGGTTTCAAAATCAATTTCAAAGAGAAAGACAGAATTCAAGAGGAAGTTATGGAAGAGGTGGTGGTAGAATTTGGAATCAGAACCAATCATATAACACCACATATTACAATTATGCAAATGATACACAGAATGACAACCATACAACATTGATGATGAATTCAATTAGTTCATCAGAGAAGGAGGATCTCAAGGTATTTTATATTGACTCTGGTTGTTCAAATCATTTATCAGGTAATATAGAATTATTGTCAGAATTGGAAGAAGGCAATTCAAGTCATACAGTACAAACAGGTGATAATACAAAACATAATGTGCATTCAATTGGAAAAGTGAAGTGCAGGAGTGGAGCTGATTTATTAACAAATGTTTTGTATGTTCCAACAATACCAAAGAATCTAATTAGTGTTGGACAAATAGTGGAAAAAGGTTTTCAAGTCAGATTTACAAATGAAGGGGTATTTGTTGAAGATCCAGAGGATGCATACAAACCCATTGTTTGTGGTAAAAAGGAAGGTAGACTTTTTACTCTCAAAGTACAAGGAAATGTTGGTCAAGCCCTAATCACACATGGTGATGAAGTAATTACATAGTTAGATCTTTGGCATAAAAGATTGGGACATTTCAATGAAAGAGGAATCAAAACTATGGTGGAGAATCAATCTGTATTGGGACTACCAAATGTGAAGAATCAACATATGATATACAAGTGTGAAGCTTGTCAGATGGGAAAAGCTCATAGACAACCATTTCAGAAGAAAGGTTTCAAGCATGATGGTTTGCTTGAACTCATACATACAGATGTATGGGGGCCAACAAAAGAAGGTTCAATAAATGGATCTAGGTATTATGTTTTGTTTATTGATGATGCTACAAGATGGATAACTCTTTATGTTCTAAAGGAAAGATCAGAAGTCTTTGGAGCCTTCAAACATTTTCATGCTTATGCAGAAAGAGTTACAGGTCAAAAACTCAAGAGGCTAAGGTCTGATGGAGGGGGAGAATACTTCTCCCAAGAGTTTAATGATTATCTTTGGAATGCAGGTATCAAGAGAGAGATAACTTGCAGGTATACACCTCAACATAATGGGGTGGAAGAAAGGAGAAATAGAACATTGGTTGAATTTGCAAGAGCAATGCTAAAGGAAAAGAATTGCCCTAATTATCTTTGGGCTGAGGCTGTAAATACAGCCACATACCTTGTGAATAGGCTACCATGTGGAGCTTTGAATGGTATGACCCCTTATGAAGCTTGGTGGGGTAAGAAGCCAACACTTGACCATTGTAAAGTTTTTGGATCAATTGCTTATGCTTATGTGCCATCACAACTCAGACATAAGCTTGAACCAAAGGCAGAAAAATATGTGTTCATTGGGTATGATGAAAAGCAAATGGGTTATAGGTTATGGAGTCCTTTAACTAAACATTTCATTGTTTCCAGAGATGTGACTTTTGATGAACATAAGAGTTGGTATGCAGATAAGGATTGTGATCTTGAAACATTTGAAGAAGAGATAAGAAGGAGTGCAAGAGGTAAATCACATATGCAGGTAGATGGAGATGAAGAACATATGCAAGCAAGCACATCAAGAGTTGGATCATATAGAAGGAATGAAGATGGACCAATATTTGATGAAGAAGTACATCCAGATATACATGAAGAGTGTGAACCAAGAAGGTCAACCAGAATGAGGAAGCAACCTACAAGGTATTCATATGATACTTCTTATTTGACTCAGAAAAATTATGCTTACATGGTTAAGGAAGATGAAGAACCTCAAGGCTATGATGAAGCAAAGGGTAAGAGACAATGGGAAGTAGCAATGAAGGAAGAGTTTGATGCTCTTGAAGAGAACAAAACTTGGGAACTTGTCCCAAAGCCTAATGGTAAGAAAGTGATTGGAAATAAATGGGTTTACAAAGTTAAAAAGCATGCAGATGGAACTATAGCCAGATACAAAGCCAGATTGGTGGTTAAAGGCTATGCTCAAACATTTGGCATAGATTATGATGAGACATTCAGTCCTGTGGCAAAGATGTCAACCATAAGGACAATCATTGCTATTGCAGCATCAAAAGGATGGACATTGAGTCAATTGGACATTAAGAATGCATTTTTGAATGGATATATATCAGATGAGGTTTACATGGAGCAACCTCAAGGGTTTGCAGATCATAAGTTTCCAAATTATGTTTGCAGGTTGAGAAGAGCTCTTTATGGTTTGAAGCAAGCTCCAAGAGCTTGGAATTATAGACTTGTAAAGCATCTTAATGATCTTGGATATCAAAGTTCAAAGGCAGATGCAAGTTTACTTATCAAAAGAACAGATGAAGGTATGATCTACATTTGTATATATGTAGATGACATTATAATTACAGGTACCTCAAATGAAGGAATCAAGGAGGTGAAGAAGCTACTTGAGAAGGAATTCAAGATAAGTGATCTAGGAAAATTGTCATATTTTCTTGGAATGGAAATCACTTATGCAGAACATGGCATATATGTATCACAAGAAAGGTATCTCTTGAATCTTCTAAAGAAGTTTAACATGGAGAATTGCAGAGAGGCATCTACACCATTAGAAGTCAATCATAAACTCAGTAGATATGATGGTGCAGAATGCAAAGACATGAGGAAGTATCAATCTTTAGTGGGAAGTTTGATTTATGCAACTCTAACAAGGCCTGATCTTAGTTATGCAGTTGGTGTTCTTTCTCAATTCATGCATTGTCCAAAGGATCCACATTGGATTGCAGGTCAAAGAGTCCTTAGATATATCAAAGGGACTTTGAAAGAAGGATTGTATTATCCTTTTACATCAGATATAAGATTGAGAGCCTATAGTGACTCAGATTGGGCAGGAAGTCAAGATGACAGAAGGTCTACTCATGGCTACATGATATACATTGGAGATAAGCTTGTGAGTTGGTGTTCAAAGAAACAACACACAGTGGCCTTATCATCAACAGAAGCTGAATACAAAGGACTTGTGGAAGCAGCAAAGGAAGTTATATGGATGCAGACATTATTCAAAAGCTTGGGAATTGATCAAGGTATACCCATCATTCATGGAGATAACATGAGTTCATTATATCTTGCAGCAAATCCTGTATTTCATGCAAGGACAAAGAACATAGAGATACAATATCATTTTCTTAGAGAAAAGGTAATGGAGAAAGAGATTGAAGTGGTGTACACTTCTACAAAAGATCAGATTGCAGATATTATGACAAAAAGCTTGGATGGAGTAAAGACAAGTAAGTTCAAGGAGATGGCAGGAATAAAAGAGAAGAAGATTATGTGAAGAAGTCAAAGCATGCTAATTAGTGATTGAGGGGGAGCTGTTGGGGCTTCACTCACTAATTAGGCATAGATATATGAAGATATATGAAGACATATGAAGACATATGAAGACATATGATGGAGGAAAGGAGAAGTGAAGAAAAGACCTACAGAAAATCAAGCCTAAGTGAAGGGACAATTTCACTATTGTAAATTAGTTGAAAATTAGAGTCTAAATTTGTATTTGATCTTCAGAATTTACGAGTTCAAGTCTAGAAGGATGTAAACCTTAGGTATATAAGTTAATTTGATGCAAAAATATGTGAGAGAGAACTCAATTTTGAAATCTGAGTGAGTAGAGAAAAGTCGTGTATTTTCTGAGAGAGATGGTGAGAGAAAACTTCTGAGTCTGAGAGAGTTTTCCATGGCTGTGAGCAAAATTAGGCCAAGCCATTTTGTACACATCTTCTCTGATAATCAACACATGTTTGTGTAGAAGGATTGAGTCTAATTCCTCTTGTATATTGAGTTCTAAGTCATTTCATATGACTGTGAAAGTTAGTTGACAGTTACGACTTTTCTGGCGCACATTTGACTGATCTTCTGAAGGTCAGATCTCGAAGCACAGTGTAAAGTTTTTGGTAAGTGATAGCTCATTTTAAAGCTACTCTCCTCAACTACATTTGGTCAAAAGATCTTTGAGAAACGGGACGCATACTCAGAGAAATCAACTTAAGAGTGAAGGTATGTCAAATCGATGAAGTAGATTTTCAGTTTTTCAGACATAGTGCAAAAGTTGGAGCAAAATCAGAAGATTTTGAAGTTATTACTTGAAAGTTTTGTTTGTTATGTGTTGCTTAACATTAGCAAGAACTTCTCTTAGCAAGTGATCAAAAGATTTGGCAAAGATTAAGCTAGTACAGGTCAGATTGAAGGATTGAAGAAAAGGCGCAGATTTCTGTGAAGTGAAATTTTGATTTTCACTAAGTTTAGAGATGAAGACTTACAATGTGAGTATTGCTAAGCTAATGGTGGTTATGGAGGTCTTCTAATACCACATTAGTTTAGTTCTTGTGGTGTTTCACACACCAACAGAGGCTATCATGTGTGCAGCAGATGTACTTAACAGGTGTCCCACTAAAGCGCTGCAGTCTATCACTCCATATGAGGCTTGGCATGACCGCAAACCATCTGTTGCTCATCTACGTGTTTTTGGTTGTTTGGCATATGCATTAGTGCCTGAAAAACATCGTATAAAATTGGATGATAAGGCAGTAAAATGTATTTTTGTTGGGTACAGTTCTCAAAGTAAAGGCTATCGTCTATATCATCCACAGACTAAACGCATTCTGGTTAGCCGTGATGTTGTTTTTATGGAGGATGCTATTCAGCCATTGCTTTCATATACCAAGGAGACATTTGTTAGCTCCAAAGACATGTATGATACTTTGATGCCTCTTTTTACAGGTGGAGAGTCTAGTGCTGGTCCTAATGAGGCAACTTCTCAGCCTTTGCAAGTTTCATATCATGATGTAGATCATTCCATTTCTGATGCAGATTTACATGATGCACTTGTTGATGAGAGAGCTGATATTGAGCAGGCAAAAACTATGCCAAAATGGCTGGTGCAAACTTTGTGTGACAGCAAATTAGATGCACCTTTGTCATATCGTACTCGTTCAGGCTCTCATAGCACCTCGTTTGCATCAGATTGCTATGCTATGGCTGCGTCTACTCTCTGTGATGAGAATGAGCCTGTTTCTTTTGATGAATCACAAAATTCAGAAAATTGGATGGTTGCTATGCAATCTGAATATGATGCTATAATGAAGAATGGTACATGGTCTTTATGTGACTTGCCTCCTGGCAAGAGGGCCATTGGCACTAAGTGGGTATACAAGCTGAAGCGTAAACCTGATGGTACAGTTGACAGGTATAAGGCTAGGCTTGTTGCAAAGGGTTATGCGCAGGAAAGAGGCATTGATTTTGATGAGACCTTTGCACCTACATGCCGTATGACTACTATTCGGAGCATTTGTGCACTTGCAGCCCATCATGGTTGGAATGTACATCAGTTGGACATTAAAATAGCATTTTTGAATGGTGAGTATCAAGTTCCTCCAATGCATAATCCTTCAATGCAAAATCCTCATCCTCATGTGCAAAATCCTCAAATGTATCAAAACATGTATCCTCAAGCTTCACAAATAGCTTTTCAAAATCCTCAAAATCAAAATTTTCAAAATCATCAACTGTATAATATGGAAGCTCCTCTTGCACCTCAAGTACCACATGTTGCTCCCCAAGCTCCTCAAATACATCAATTGCCTTATCAAAATCCTAATTATCCTGTTCAAGCAATACCTTATCAACAAAATCCTCAATTTCAAAATTTCCCACCACAAGTTAATCAAAATCCTCAAAATCAAAATGGTTTTGTGCGTGGCCCTCGTAGGTGTCCTTGGTGTGATTCGTTAGAGCACTTTTTGAGAGATTGTGAATTATTGAAGGCTGCTAAGGAGCAATGACTAGTAATAGACATAGACAAGAAAATCTGTGACTATCGATCTAGGCTACCTTTGCAAGGAAATTATGGTAAGGGAGGAATGAAAAAACATTATGAAAATATAACCATAATGGACGTAGGAACTAGAGGAGTGAAACTAGAAGCTCTTGATGAACAACAAGTAGAATCAAGTAAACCCACAAAGGAAGGTGATTTTTCCATAGAGGCTTTAGTAAGAGCACGGGATGAGATTAGGAGAATAACGGCTTGGGAGTCACCAATAGAAGATCAATCTCTTATTTCTCACATATCCAATGTAGAAGAAAAACGAAAAAGAGATGAAGCTGAGCCTAGTGAAAGAAGAGTAACACGAAAACAAACCTCAGAGGGAATAGAAACAATCATAGAGCAGGGAGAAACATCACAATCCAAAGATAAAAAACAAGAAGCACAACCCAATGAACAAAAACAAGAGGAGAAACAAAAAGGGAAGAAGACAAAGCAAAGAAAAACAGAACCAAAGCCTTTGGATAAACAAGATCAATCAAAACAAACTGAAGACCAAACACGAGAACATGAACAAAAACAAGACCCTGAGCAAAAACAAAAGAAACCAAAGAGAAAACCTAAAGCCATCTTGATTTCAGAAATTGAGAGAAAAATAGATCCTATGGAGATTTTAGATGACATTTTGCTTAAGAGTCAAGTGACTATGTCTTTAGAACAAATTTTCTCTATTGCAAAGCCTGTTTTTAAAGATAACTTTATCAGCCTAATTAAAAGGAAGAGGTTTCCACTTAATCTAGATACTGAGATGCAAGATTCTCTAGATCAAGATCAAGCTATGAATGAAGCCTTAAACTTTGATGAATCTGATGAAGAGGACTTTGATGATGATGAAGTAAATGTTAATAAAAATTTCTTAGGACCTATTCAACCTGACCATGAAAATCATGAAAACAATCCTGAAAGCCACTTTAAAAGAACATTTTGGTCTAGAGGTACATCAGAGATGCATGTTAAAATAGGAAATGATAAGAACACTATCACTGTAAATGCATTAGTAGATTCCGGCTCTGAAATCAATGTGATTTCAAGAGAAGTCTATGATAAGTTTCGATGGCCCATAGATAAAGATTGTGGATGGCGTATGAGAACTGCAGATAATGGTGTAGGTACCCTGTATGGAGCTTGTGCTAGTGTGCCCATATCCATAGGAGGAATCACAGAAGAGTTTCACTTTTTTATTCAAGATAATTGCTCCTATGAAGTTCTCTTAGGTCAACCCTTTATTTGTGAGAGTCGTATGGAAACTAAAGCCATGAATGATGGGTCTACCTATGCTAGATTTAAGTCTAAGGATGGAATGCAATCACTTCAAGTCATGACAGTAGGAGTGAATCATCCTAGGAATCGATTGTCAATTAGAAAGAAACCTATTGTTAGTCAGGGTCATGAGCATGCTTGTAGTGATTGTGCACCTCGATTCATGTTTGGAGCTACATATGATCAAAATTTCGGATAGAATCCATTGTTGAGCGGGACAACAGTGGATATTGGTTTGACATCTCGCATCCAACCAACATGTACAATAGTTTGTCACTTTGTTTTCCACATTCTAGATTAGATTTTCTTCATAAGAGTCAATTGTCCAAGTCTTTTATCCAAAAAAGCCAAAAAAATTATAAAAACAACAAAATCATGGAACATGATGAGAACATTGAGCATGTGATTGAGACATCTCATTGTTTCTCTACTCTTGAGGAGTTAGAGTTATGTCTTCAACAAAATTCTAATTCCCATATTATTCTTATTTCTTCCCTTGATGAGTATGCTCTAATCCAAGAGTATGCTCTCAATGTTGACAAGTGCTCAAAATTTAACCAAACACATGATGCCTTAGTTGAAACAAAGTACAAAACTGTAGACAAAAAAATCAAACCCATAGCTCAACCATTACCTCAAGGAAGTAATGAAAAAATTATTGATGTGAAAAATGATCCAATTCTTCGGGATAAGAAAAACATAGGACATACATTCACGGATGAGACAATCAAACAGGTGAAAATTGGTAGAGATGATGACTTTCTTTTGCCAGCAGAGAGAGATAAATTTGAGAGAGTCATACGTAGCCATGGAAAAGCCTTTACTATGTATCCTCATGAGATTGGTTGTGTAGATCCTAAGCTAGTTGCACCCATGATAATCTTTACTATTCCACATATTCCATGGAATCTTCGTCCTATACCTGTTCCAAAGGCTCACTTACCTGAGCTAATGAAACTACTTAAGGAGAAGATAAACATGAGAATTTTAGAGCCATCTTTTGCACCTTACTCAAACAGATGGTTCACTGTGCCTAAAAAGAATGGGAAACTACGTTTTATTCAAGATCTCCAACCCGTCAATAAAGTCACCATAAGGAATGTAGGAACAGGACCCATTGTAGATGAGTTTGCTGAATCATTTTCAGGACATTCTATCTATTCAATGGGTGATTTATATTCTGGATATGACCAATTCCAGTTAGCAATTGATAGTCGTGACATAACCACAATGAAAACTCCTTTAGGCTTAGTGCGAATGTGTACTTTACCTCAAGGAGCGACTAATTCTGTGGCTCATATGATGAGTGCTATGAATATGGTCTTACATGATTTTATCCCTCATATAACTATGCCATTCATTGATGATATTCCAATTAAAGGGAGTGAGGAACGTGTAAAGGACATTACTTTAGATTCATCTGGATGTCGTAAATTTGTTCTTGACCATATCTCTGATTGTGAAAGAATATTTCAACGATTTGAAGAGGTAGGTCTCACATTTTCCATAGAGAAATCTGTTTTTGGTGTCAACGAGGTGCTTATTGTTGGACATTTATGTGGCCATTATGGTCGAAAGCCATACCCACAAAAAGTTGATGCCATTAGCAAGATTTCTGAAACATGTAACAACGTGAGTGAGGTACGTAGATTTCTTGGTGCTTGCATCTTTTATGTTATTTGGATCCCTCACTTTTCTCATGTTGTTGATTGTCTTTATGACTTGTTGAGGAAGAAACGAAAATTTATTTGGACTGACAAACACACTCAAGCTATGCGTAAATTGAAGAAATTATTGCTTAAAGCTCCCATCCTTAAGCATGTAGACTATTCTGCTAACAAACCTATTATATTGACTGTTGATACTAGTCCTATTGGTATAGGTTGGGTCATAAGTCAAGATGATAGTGAAGGGAATAGATATGCAATTAGGTTTGGTGCCAAAATTCTACATGAAACACAACGAAAATATCCACAAATCAAACGAGAACTATGGGGTATGGTAACAGCTTTGAAAACAGACAAAGAATATTTCATTGGTGCAAATGTCAAAGTTGAGACTGATTGTTTGCCTCTCATTGGAATGATAGCCAATTGTTCATCTCCTGATATAGCCATGCTTAGATGGATCTCATATATTAAGTTCATAAATCCTGAGTTAGTTCATATTTCAGGTAAGTCAAACTCAGTTGCTGATATGTTATCGAGAGCTAGATTTGATGATGATCTTGAAAGTGATCTAATAAAGAATGTGAATTTAGTTGACTATGTTCCACATATATATGAGTATGAGAAATTTCATGAGTCTGAGTACGAAGATGAATGGAGAGACATAGGAAAGTATCTCAGTACACTACAACCATTACCTAGCTGGACTACAAATAGATTCCGTAACATTAGGAAACGAGTAACTTTTTCCTATGTAATGGTTATCTTTGGAGACATGCTAAGGGTAAGGTTAAGAATCCACAACGAGTCCTAGGAAAAAGAGGTCTTCAATTGCAAGTAATGAAGGAAATGCATGAGACATTATGGGCCGGTCATAAAGGATTTTTTGGAACATATGAAAAAATTAGAAGTACCTATTATTGGCCTAGGATGTATGTTGACATTAGTAGCTATGTTTCTACATGTTCTACTTGTCAACTTCATTCATCAGTCAAACATAGAGATCTGTTGCATCCTACTTATCCACCTTGTATTCACTACAAGTGGGTAGTAGATCTTGTAACTATGCCTAAAGGTATTGACAAAATGCGTTACATTGTACTTGCAAGAGAAGATTTAACTAATCATGTAGAGGGACGTGCATTACGATCTAAGACCACTTACAATGTTTGCAAATTCTTGCTTGAAGATGTCATAAGTCGCTTTGGGTACATAGAGAAAGTAGTGGCCGATCGTGGAGAGTTAAATGCGAGAGAAGCTAAAGAGTTCTTTGAGCGTCACGGTATTCGTTTGTCTCTCACTACTGCATATAACCCAGAGGCCAATGGTAAAATAGAGAGAGGGCATCCACCTATTGTGAAAGCCATATCTAAAGCATGTAATGGTGACATCAAACAATGGTCTAAATTCTTACCTTTTGCACTTTGGGCAGATAGAATGACATGCACACGTACTACTGGATATATGCCTGCTGAACTCATGTACTGTCAAAAACCATTGTTTCCAATTCAGTCTCATATTTCTGCATGGTCAAATTTGCCTTGGTCTGAAAACATGTCTACTGATGATTTTTTGAGTTTGCGTATTAAACAGTTAGAACAAGGTAAATTAAGACTTGATGATGCTGTTAAAAAATTAAGAGAATCTAGAATGAAGAACAAGCATTATTTTGATAAAACTCATCGATTGCGTCCTAAGCCAATTGAAGTAGGAGATTGGGTGCTCATTTATGATAGTACATTTGACTCTCAATATGATGCACGCAAAAAGCTCACTCAACGGTGGTTTGGGCCATACATTGTATCAAAAGTCAACAACAATGGTACGTATGCTCTTTGTGAATTAAATGGTGTTGCACTAAAAACTTTGATTGCAGGTAAAAGGATAAAGTTATTCAAGAAGTGTGATAATGACGAGTACATTTTGGATGAGGACATTGAAGAAGATGACAACAATGAGGCCGATTCATAAACAGGAGTATCCATGTTATAAAAAAAAAAAAAAAAAAAAAAAAAAAAAGAAAAACATCATTAATTTTTCAAGTTCATGTTGCTTTGTTTTTTTTCAAGTTCATTCTATTTTTTTTCCATGCTTGTTTCATGCATGTTTTTTTTCAGTCTTTGCATCACATTGCATATCCACATCACTTGAGTTAAAAAAGGCAAATGATGATTTCTCTACTTGTGTAAAATTGTATCTTAAGTAGTAACTTATCTACTAAGAAATTGATTATAATCTAGGATTGTGGAAAGATAGGGCATGTAGATTTGGAGGTTTATTTTGGTGACAAGACTTTCATATATAAACATGCATATGTATCCTGTATCGAAAGCATAATTGTTGAAATCCTATCTCCTGCTATTGCATGTTTCTACATCCTTAGTCCATCTCACAGCACTTGTATCGGAGTTTAAACGACTGTTCTCCGTCATCAAAAATGGTTGTACCTTGTATCGGGGTTTAATTTTTCCCTGTCATCAAAAAAAAAAAAAAGGGTTGCTACATGTTACCAAGAAGTTTACACTTTCTTCCACCCCAAAAAAGTGATCGTAACCATAAAGTTGCCGAATCATCATCATCATCAAAAAAAAAAAAAAAAAAAGAGCAAGCCAAAGGAGGATAAAGAGGCATAGTAGAATAAATCACGGGCTATATAGGCAGATTTATGCATTAGTAGAGTTTAGTTAGATTTCCTTGCATGTTATTAGAGAAAGAGCATATTCATATTTATGTAGGAAAGGAGTTGATCTAAAATAAGCTAAAGATGAAAGATGTCTCTTGACAATCCTAAATCTTTGTTTATAATCATATTTAAGGTAGATTGCTTTATGAAAAAGGTACAAAATTTTCTTCAAGATGAGAGGAACTGATGCTTAAAACGACTCATACATCCACTTCCACTTCATATTGATGCTTGTTTTTTTTCTTTCTTGTTGCCAATGTTGCTTGTTCACTTGCATATATGTTGCCTATTTGTTCATGCATATTCATGTTGCCTGTTTCAATTCTTTCTTTCATGCAAATTTTGCTTCATGTCACGTTACCTATTGATTCATGCATATAATCAATTTTCCTTCCATGTTTCTTATGTTGCCTATAAAAGAATTTGATGCCTGGAACATTTTGTTTTTCACAGATGCTAGAGTGGCGCTTCCGGAGGAATCGCAGGTTTAGTGGGGGCGAATGTCGTCGAGATTTTCTCTCCTCTCTCACTTGTGAAGGCCTACAAAAAACATATTTGGTGAAGGTAGTCAGAATTCCCCGAGAAGTCCAGGATGCATCAAGGATGTCAAAGGAAGCTCACATACAAAGTTTCAAAGAAATCAAGAAAGTCCATGGTAGCGGTCAAAGCTGGTCAAAGTTGGGAAATTAGGGCAAAAATTTCATTGTCACCAAATTAGATGAAAATCCATATACTTGTAAAGATTGTCAAAGGCAGTCTATAGCCCAAATTTCAGCAGAAAATGGATTTGGTAGCACATTGATATGCTATGTTCATTTTGTAAAAATGTAATTTTTCTAGTTTGACCCTACAAATTCTTGTATAGAAATTTATGTTAGCCATATGGTTTGGCATGTATAAAGACCATATGTGGCTACATATTTGTATAAAGTTTCAAGGCTATCCGAGCTTCCTAGACACCTTAATGCCACCTTGCAAGCTTCCAAATGTAGTCAAACTTGTACAAGTTAGATTCAGATGGGAGTTTTTTCTGCATATTCCTGAAGGAGATCTTTGGAAACATAGTCCTACAATGATTTATCTTCATCAAAGACTTTTTGGAGGGTCAAAGAGCACAAAGTCCAGTTTTCAAGGTCACCGCAGTTTTCTAGAATAAGAAAATTGAAGGCTTGAATGTTTGCCACATGTCAAAATATGATTGAACCATGTTGTACGGTCAAGATGAGCTCATATTCAAGGGTGGAGATGCACTAAAGCATAAAGGAAGGAGGATCCACGAATTTTTTCCATAAAAGAAGACCTTTTTTACAATCAAAGATCAATAATGCAGCATTTCTCCAAAAATAGTGGCTTATCTTATCCGAATTGATGTCAGCACTGATCCGACGGTCCAGATCATCCCCAGATCCAATGGTGGAGAATGAGGGCGCCTAAATTTCACTCCTTTACACTAGATTTGATAGAAAGAACAATTCCAAGCCATTGATTTGATTAATCAAATGGTTGTAATCGAAAGTAGTGATCCTAGAGTTGAGAGTTGATTTCTCTAGATCCAAGGGCCCAAATTCATTCAAAAAACTATATAAACCCCCCTCCAAACTCCTAGAGCATCATTGTTAGGCATCCATAGGGCTCATGCTAGCTTACGGTTTCCTTGAGACGATCACCCTCGGTTGAGCGAGTGAGGATCCAAGGTGAGCTAGTATGAGTATAGAACCTAGTTTCAAATTTAAGGTAGAACTCCTATCTAGGATAGGCTCTTGAAACCAGCATCTCTATCTTGACTCACCCTCGGTGGAGCGTGTGAGTGAGTTAGAGCTGATTTTAATGAGTCTTAGACTTCTTTAGTTAGACGTTACGAGCCTAGACAGACATAGGGTCACTGGAGTGGAACTCACTTTCTTACGTGTGACATTCGGTTGAACTGTCATGGTTTGAGGGTCGGAACCACCTTTGATCAGTAGACTGCTTAGCATGACGTACCACGACGATATTTTACATGTAACTTAATTCCAATTCTTTTAATTCATGTCACTTGTCACTTGTCTCTTGTCACCTCTCTCAGACTCTTAAGTATTTTTACATGTCTTCTATTTCTTCTATGTGTGAGAAGGCTCCGCAGTATTGCGTTGAACCAGTGAGGATGTTTCTTTGAGCTTGTGAGTAAAATCCATCATCATAATTCACTTGCATGCATATAATCCATACAAATCCATACATATTTATTAGTTTCTGAAAGTGTATAAGAAGCTCCAATATTGGACCATTCTTCCTTTCGAAACTGATGTGTAAGGATTCCATCTATTCTCATCATGCATACATATCATCCAAAGAAGGCTATACATATGGATTAGAATTAGGAAGTGTTTAAGAAGCTCCTCCAATGGACCATTCTTCCTTCCAAATTTGATTCGTGTGTATGGTTCTCTTTCATTCTTATCATTCATGTCATCAATCTAACTTGCACACCTACATTCCCATTCCCATAATTATTTCAACATCTCTCTCTTCTCCATACTCAACATTAATTTCACCTTCACATCTTTAAACCTTCCAACATTCATTAGCTTCATACACCCTGTGTGTGCCACGACCGGACCCGATCCACCCGGATTGCGATCACCTCCACAACGTCGCTTGTTCCTTAGCAGCCATCAGATTACTAGGTTGAGTAAGACTAATATGCTACTGTGTAGTGGGTTCCCTAAGCCCAACAATAAATCTTCTTTTTAGGCTCTCATCATTCGGGGCATTCTTGCCCATCTTTCTTACCAAGGTTTCCATCCTCTAGATATAGTTGTCGATGCTCTCGTTGACTCCTTGCCATAGATAGTCCATCTGTTGGGCGAGTCGATCTTGGAATCCTTGCCTTCTAAATTTTGCTAAGAAGGTGTCCTTGGGCATCTGATAAGTTCCTTGCTTTTGCGGTGTCAAGTTTTTGTACTAGTTGGCTGCCTCATCACAGAGAGTAGACGAAAAAATCCTCAACCTCTGACCCTGGTCAACTACCTCATTGGCTTCACAAGTGACTTTGAACAGTTGAATAAAACTATCCGGGTCCTCATTCCAAGCATCGGAGCACTGAAGGAAGTCTCCCAAATGGACCAGAATGGGTTGAGCCATTTCAAGCAAGGGTGTGATGTCATTATCACTTTGCTCCCAGAAATTCAATGCTCTTGGTTTCAGGATTCCCTCAAGTTTTGGAACTTGAGAAGCAACTCTTCTTTGATAATATCTCTTCTTGGATTTGGTCCACTTGGATAACTTGGAGCCCACAATTATCTCTCAGTTGATACTTCCTTTGTCTATGCCCTAGCTTATAGGCATCCTCGCAAATGCATCAAAATGTTGGGGGTCCTAAAACCCAAGGGATAGATGTGGAAATACACTTATGGTTTGCCTAAGATCACTTGGAATTAGCCTATTTACACTCCTCTAAGCCCACAATCATACTCAAATGTAATTGTAGCGGGGAAAAGAGGAAAGACCCTAATGCCTATGCAGCGTAATATCCATTCCGGAGGTTGGCTCTTGGAAGCACTCTCTTCCTCTTGCTCAGACTTTCTATTTACTTACTCTATGACACTCACTCATTCACATACAATTATGCCCACACCAACTTTTCGGAGATTGTTTACATTCCCAATTCAATCACAAGGAATACACTGACAGTTGATAGGTATAGCTGCTCACAAATCACACACACCCGTCAATACTTCCCCCTTGTTCTCTCTCACATGCTTACTCACGCACACTCACTAATGGATTCCCGCATGCATTCCCACACACACTTGTACACGATTAATCTCACACAAACCCACCAACACATGTATGTACTCACACACACACACACCTCGCAACCTCTATGCATTCACATGAACCCCCTCTTCCTCTCACTCTCTCTTACCCATCCACACTCACATATACTCATACACTTTCACCCTTTCACTCTTTTACCCACTCTCCTTAACTTACACACATACACTCTATTACACATGCTCACTCTTCCCCTTCTTATTCACCTCTCCACACTCACTTCTTTCCCTATTCTTCTTTTCTTTCCTATTCTTTTTCCTTCTCGCTTCCTCACTCACTATAATTTCTAGGTAATATAAACGTTCAGGAGTATATCACTCTTCTAATTAGACTCCACATGTGACGAACATTTCGGTACTCTAATCCATCTCACATTGTGGTACCATTGCCATTCCCATGAAAAACCACATCACTAGCAACCCAATTATAATTTGCATGGGTACCTTTATCAATCTCTTTGGGGGATTTAAAATGGTCACTTTGGAGTCAACTATTGAAAGTAGAAAATATCACTTCGGACAAACCCATAGGAGGCTTAAAACAACAACTTGGGCATGTCTTTTGATCATTACCTTTCACATAGAAGCTTAACACCAAAGTTTTGTATTCACGCATAAATGGTATAGCATCACCGACAATTCCATAAAATGCAAATTTTGAATCAACTGAATACATGGAAGGCTACAACATGCTATACTTTCAATGCCAAGCATACCCATTTTCTCCCATAAAGTTTCACACATCGCACCCTATGGATGCAGGATCCGTGAGCATACAGAATAGGCCTCGTGCGTTCTTTGGCAAAAGCTCAAGTGTACATATAACGAAGCATCATATGCTTAGAGAAATATGAGCGCAATTGATGGTCAGTGGGCAAGAGTCGTTTCATAATTAGCTCCCTTTGTAGATTATGCTCATGGGCTAGAAAAATATTCAATCAGATGTGATGCACACGCAAAGACCCTCTCAGCCCATTATACTCGAGGAACAGCATGGATGTAATCCACATCTCTTAATTAAAAAGGAAAAACCATCACCGACTCCTACTCTCATCGTCGAACATCAACTTCGAGCATATATGGGTGCATCAGCATGACAAGTGCATGTTTAAGCTTATTATTACCTTTTTAACATAAAGCATACTTCATCCCTGCAATTGGGTGCGATGTAATCTTCAAGACATAATAGCATGACTAAGTGTGGTTCCGACTGTTGGGCAGAGGAACAAATTCACATGCAGTTCATCAAGCCAGTCAATGTTGTCCACAAAAGGTATATTTACAATGAATAAGTGACTACTGAAAAGTCATGGACATAACAGTATTGCTTGATGATAATAAAGTTTAGTACTAACCTTCAAAAAATATGATGCTACTTCATCGTTTGACCAATGAAACAAACATCAGATCGTTGCTATAACAAGAGATTAGCAAGCAAGTTGCTCTCTTGCAGCTGGTCTAACTCCTAAGTTTGGAGTTGGTTGCTCTAACGGATGCAAGTGGCAAAGGTAGATGAAGCACCAAAGATAACTAAGCACCTATGACTTTGCCCCCAAATTGCGCTTAATGACCTTCATACCAATTCTGCGACTGAACCAGAGTCTCCAGCACACGCGTTGTGTCCAAGGGATTCTGAAGCAAGATAAATAAGAATTCGAAGCAAGTCTCCCCAAAACTATCATTCAACCTGTGATTTATTGGACTCTCTATTTAGTAGGCTTCAAGGCCCGATCTTCAATCAGTTAGATATACTACTTGTTGTTTTCAATCTCGAACATTGTATTTGATTTACACATCAGTAGTTATTGAGAACTCTCACTCTGTTCCTACAGAGTAAGTGCCTACAGAGTAAGTGCCTCCCTCCTAATAGCACAATACAGAGTAAGCGCCTCCCTCCTCAGCCAAGAACAACCCAGAACCGTAAAACTCTGTCCTATTGCCAACAGCGACGAGCCAAATTCCTTCCCATAGATTCCCCCCTTTTGACTGAAACCAGCCTTGCATACCTCTAGCTGTTGCCTATTCTCACATTCTTTACCCCCTAGATGCCCTCTAGCCAACAGAATCCCCTAAAAATAAAGGTCAGCTTCCCAGTGCCTCGATGCTCTCCCTGGGAGTTATTTTTCAGCTCGCCCGTCAACTGCCCTCCTGAAGCTTACATTACCGGCCTGGCTACTTGTGTAGCGAAATCTCTATGTGATCCTCCCTAAGCTGATGTTGAAGCCCAACTCAAGATACCCGAACTGCCTCGCAAATCCCTTGCTTATTTTTATTCTCCAAGATACAAGAGGATCAGAAGGACAGTCCCCTAACATCTGACCCCACCCACCACTAGGGTCTACCTGCACATAGACCACACACACACTCCCCAAAATAATTAGCCTACCAAAAATGTGTAAGAAGCTGACCCCTCGGGAGCAAAAAATATTTTTTCTCTTTTTCTCTCAAAAAAACATGCTCTAATGGGTGTCCCCCCCCCCCCCCCCCCCCCCCTTTTCACGTGCTAAAAAAGAATCAGCCTCACATTTTATGAGTAGGTACGCTAATCAATCCAATTATACACACATCCATGGATCTTCTTCCAACTCGGCTCAAAGCACAATAGGGCTATAATTGAAGCCTTTTTAAGTTTGCATCTCCAACTAAGCCAGACTTGCATAGCATGCCTCTACAAAAACTACCTCACCAAGTCTTGTGTGGCCCCATCATCTACAACAGGCTAGAAGCATTATCAAGTCTACACGGCAACAGGCTTTCATGACATGAACAAAAGTGGGCGAATGTGGATGGATTCTGCCAAACTACATATGCTCAAGACAAGTGATTGTGTCTTGAACATGCTCATATTTTCCCTAGCATATAAACAAGTGCCCAACCAACAATGATATTTGTTCATGTAAGCCCCTTCGAAGGCAGTTCCACATGTGTTTCTCTACCTTCGTCAGTGGCGTCCACATTGCAACAAGCTTTTAGGCTGCAAACAAAGGTGACAACATTGTCGGAACCCCCTTTTTGCAAAACATTTGAGTGCTTCTCTTCCATGCAACACACATTTTTCCTCTTCGAAACACCTGCAACCAAGCATCTATTCCACACAATGAAGATATGTTAGTGCAAAAGAAGTAACAATAATTATGGTTAACACTTTCCAATCGCATGAATATTGCACATTCCATAGGCTCATAGTTGTAGCTTTCCTTTGCTTTCTCTAAGTCTTCTTCAATTTCTTTTTGTTGTACAACCATGTGATCCACTATGAGTGCTCTAATACAAGATCATAGATACCAAATGTGGAGAAATTCAATCGAATATGCACAACGGAAGTTCCAAAACCTCTTCTTAAAACTTGCATGTTAGAAACCTACTTAGTAAAACCTGATTTAGTTAGAACTAAGATAACCATTGACTCTCCAATCGCTTCCACACAAAGTAGACACTATATTCTTTCTAAAACACTAAGGATCACTCTATTTGGAGTTCAAATGGTTAGGCAACTATCTACCTAAATGTAGACAACATATCAATTGAGGTTAAGCAAAAATTAGAAGTTCACAAGAATTCCTCCCAATAGATATTGTAGTATAATATAGCATATATATTTAGACCAAAGAAATAAAAGTGATAAAATTTCTACTAAAATATCAAATGCATTAAACAAATATTTGCACAGAGAGTAATAGCATCAACAAAGTGATTGTGTATAGAAAGGTATATAATTGGAATACCTATGTGCCTTTGTAGCACACTATTCGGGGCAATTTTGATATCCTTTGGTGAGAGAATGACCAGCATATGTTTGTACATCACTCCTTCTCATAACTCACATTTTTCCTTTATCAAAGGGATGGCGAGTTAAGAACACCTTATAAAACATTGGGTATCCTATTACAGAAGATAAAGTGGTTAAAAAGGGCTCATTACAAGAAAAAGAATAGAAAGATGTCCAATACATGGAGAGACATTCCTCTCTAGATCAAGACTAGAACAAGACATTTCAAGAAGGAAGCTAAACGCATTTCAAGCATAGACGTTGAAGACCATGAATAAGAGCACCAAAAGTAAGTTTTAAGACCAATTTTTTGAAAAGGATGTCCTTAGGTCACTATTGAGATAAGATATCATTCCATGTTTAAGAGGGCGTTTGGTGGTATCTATAGCATAAACAACTTAAGGCGAGATAGAGGGAATTATTTACTACAAAAGAAGTGAAAAAATGTAAGTCTGAGTGAGTTTAGAATCCCATGATTTTCTTGTGTAATATTTGGATTGAGACATCATTTATTAGTTTAAAATGATTTTATGCATCGTAGTGAGTTGAAAAGATAAGTTGACGGTAAAGTACTCTTGTTGAAACCCTAAGTGTGGAATCAAATGGGCATTACAATTTGAACATGTCCCTAGGTAGGTGACCTCTAGAGACATTGTTATGTCGCATTGACCATTTCTCGAGTACACTTTGCATGGTTAGTGGGTTGGGGACAACGGGAATGATACTACATCATCCCTAGAGGAAAAGAATTATAACACAAGGGCTTAAAAAAAGAAATGATACCCTCAACTCTTCGTTGAACGAAGATATTGCTCACCCAACGAAAGGCGGAAATTGAGTGAACTTATAATAACTTGAAGTATATAAAAGAAAAAAACGCAAGATTATTGAGTTGGAGTCATTAAAAGAATTATATTTTCCAAGAAAAAAAGTGTCAAATATTGTTCCTAGCCATATGATGTGCCGAGAAATCCTTTAGTGATTTTGGGCACATATTGAGGAATGGAGCCATTGAACCAATGAACCATCTATGACTAGGTGCATATATCCCACATTTAGAGAGACAAAAGAAAACTCCCATTATTTCACCTCAAAGGATGTACTTATCCATTTGATGTTTAGAGACATCATTGGGTGAGAAGTTGGACATTTTAAGATGCCAAAGGGAAACCGTGTAACTCATAAGGAACTAAAAGGATTGAAGAAGGATAATAATTTCAATCATCCTTATAAAAATCTTTGAAAGGGCTTAAAACACTCTAAATGATGTCTCTATCCTAGTTAGGGCTAGACACATCATTGAGCTTATTAAAGGGATCAAGGTTTACTATTCTATTCATAGAGACATCGCTTGGTGATCTAAGGATTTGGAGGTGCATCTCTAATTAGGCAACAAGACTCAAAAGACTATCCCACTATTATTAGTTATAGAATATTGAATTATTGGATTTTATTTTACCTCTATTTACCACATGATACTCATAGTTCTAGCCACATTTTATGTGTTTAAATATGATTGATTGATGCATTTTGTTTTTAAGATTTAAAAAGTCACGTTTTGTGAGGGATTGGATGCATTGGGAAACATTTAGAGAGATTATATTTTCCATTTAAATTTTACATAAAATACCAATCCAGATTCTTAAGAGGTTTAAAATAATGATCGGTATAGAATGTGACTTTTGTTTAGAAAGCTAAGGGCCACCATAAAATCAAGAAACTTTTCATTATGAGTTTCCTTTTGTAAGAAGCTATCCTCAAGGTAACTCTTTTCCTTGTATGTAATGGAAATCAATAAATAGACACACTCTAGAGACATCCAACAAAATGTTTTTCTTTTTTACTTTGTGGGGGGAGGGGGGATTGAACCCAAAAATATTGCCTCTCTCTATCTTCTATGCATCTCTATTTTTGTGTTATGCCTTTCCCTTCAACATGCACGTTGCCATCTCCATGATGGTTCAATTTTAATTTTCTGCAAAACCATTTTGTTGAGGGCTATTTTCCACTGTCAGTTGATGCTTGATTCCTTTACTCTTGAAGACAGTACAACATATCAAGGGCATACCGACGTTGTCCATACCGAAGGTCATGCCTCGGCATCGGTATGACCGTTGAAAATGCTTGAGAAACCACGGATGGAATACCGATGGTATGAACCTCGGGATAGGCATCGATAATTTACTAGAAATTACCAACGCTTATATTGACGCTTATACCGATGCTCATACTGACACTTATACCGAGGCAACATTTTAACCGGACCCGAGAGCAAAAATTCGACATTTGCTTGCGTTTTGAATGAAAGTCCGCTTCTGTCGAGTTTGCATGCGCGAACTACATTCTGAGCATACTGTGTACACACATCTCTTTCTTTCTCTCTCTCTCTCCCTCTCCATCTCTCTCTCTCTTTCTCTACACACACCTCTCTATTTCTCTAGATCTGAAATTTTGGTAAGTATCACACATACTGTAGCACCCTTTCTCTTTCTTTGTGTTTTCCCTTTTCTAATTTCTCTTGTCTTTAGTTTTGTAGGAGCTTTTTGGCATGAGTTCTTTGGAATTCGACGAAGGACAACATTAAGTGGACTTTGACGACAACGCTCCAAACAGTTACATCTAGGTAAGTGATTGTTTTGTTTTTTATTGATATAGAATAAGATAGAGAGAGAGAGAGATGAAAGAAAGAGAGAGATCTAGAGAAACATAAAGAGCGAGAGACAAAGAGAGAGATGAAAGAGAGAGAGTGAAAGAGAGAGAGAGATGAAAGAGAGAGAGAGAGAGAGATGAAATAGAAAAAGGATGAGATAGAGAGAGAGATGCATACATACATACACACACGTATGCATACACATACTCACATTCATATTACATACACATATGCATATTACATACACAGTCACATACATATTACATACACACATGCATATACATACCCATACATATTACATACTCACATGCATATGCATACACACATATACATACATACATGCATATTACATGCACACATGCATATTACATACACACATGCATATAGATACACACACATATGCATACTCATACTTACATACATACATGTACACACACATATACATACATACATGTACACACACACATGTATACATACACACATGCATATGCATACATACATACACACATATTTGCATGTACACACACACATACATATATACACACACACATATGCATACACACTCACATATGTATACACACACATATGTGCATACACACATGCATATGCACACATACATACACACTCTCTCTCTTTCTCTATGTCTTCTCTTCTTTAATTTCTGTTTTCTTTTGTTTTGCAGGAGCTTTTTGGCTAGTTCTTTGGGATTTGGCAAGAGAGCATGTCGATTGGGCTTTGACGAGAGCGATCAAAAGAATTACATCAATGTGAGTGATTGTTGTGTTTTTTATTATAAATAGAGATAAAGAGAGAGAGAGAGAGAGAGAGAGAGAGAGAAAGAGAGAGAGAGAGAGAGAGAGAAAGAGAGAGAGAGAGAGAGAGAGAGACATTGAGAGAGAGAGACATGTTTTAGGGTTAGGGTTTTAGGATTAGGGTTTTTGACTTTTACACATATATGCACATAATACATACACACATGCACACATATATACATGCATACATACATACACATACACATACACACACATCATATATACATATACACATATGCATACACACACATATATACACACATGTGACATATACATACACACATATGCATGTTTTAAGGTTAGGGTTTAAGGATTAGGGTTTTTGGCATTTAAATATATACACACATGCATACACACATATACACATATAAACACATAATACATATACATATACACATATATATATACATGCATAAACACATACACACACTCACACACACATATACATACACATTCACATATGTATACACACACATATGTGCATACACACATGCATATGCACACATACATACACTCTCTCTCTTTCTCTATATCTTCTCTTCTCTTTTCTTTTGTTTTGCAAGAGCTTTTTGGCTGATCCTTTGGGATTTGGCAAGAGACGATGTCGATTAAGCTTTGACGAGAGCAATCAAAAGAATTAAATCAATGTAAGTGATTGTTTTTTTTTTTATTATAAATAGAGATAAAGAGGGAGAGAGAGAGATACATAGAGAGAGAGATGTTTTAGGGTTAGGGTTTTTTACTTTTACACATATATGCACATAACACATGCACACATGCACACATATACACATGCATACATACATACACATACACACACATCATATATACATACACACATATGCATACACACACACACATGCATACACACACACATGCATACACACATACACACATGTGACATATGCATACACACATATGCATGTTTTAGGGTTAGGGTTTTTGGCTTTTAAATATATACACACATGCATATACACATATACACATTTAAACACATAATACATATACATATACATATACACACACTCACACACACACATACACGCACACACACACACAGATACATATATATATATATATATATATATATATATATATATATATATATATATATATATATATATATATATATATATATATATATATATATATATATATATATATAGAGAGAGAGAGAGAGAGAGAGAGAAAGAGAGAGAGAGAGATGCATACACACATACACACATGTGACATATACATACACACATATGCATGTTTTAGGGTTAGGGTTTGAGGACTAGGGTTTTGGGCTTTTACATATATACACACATAGACATATATAAACACATTATACATATATACATACACATTTATATACACATGCATACACACATACACACATGTACATGTTTTAGGTCTAGGTCTTCAGGATTAGGGTTTTAGGTTTTTTACATAGATACACATATGCATACACACACATACATGTATATACATATGCATACACACATATACATGTGTTCTAGTTGTTGTTTATAAATATCATGTCAATATGTCTCATTTCTTTGTACATGGTTCAAGATTCATTTCGCTCATGTCTTTTGTATTTGACAGTATGTTTTGCTTTATCAAATCTTGTTTTTGTTGCCTTTCATACATCTCACATGTAGCTGGGTTTTTCTTGGGCAGAATGTATTGTCTTTTGCTACACAATAGCATGGGAGTGTTGCTGTAGCAAGAGACAACACACTCTGCCCAAAAAAAATTTTGCAGATATGGTCGTCAGTATAGGCAATGGTATAAGCATCGGTATGCCCAGGCACATACCGATGCTTATACTGACTATTTTGCCCAGGGGCATACCATGGCTTATATCGTCGCTTATACCGTCGCTTATACCGATGCTTATACCGACGCTTATACCAATGCTCATACCGACACTCATATCGACGCTCATAAGGATGCTTATACCGATGCTTTCGTTCCGACGCCTACACCGACCCTTACACTGACGTTGGGGAAAAATCATGCCCGTTCATTTTCCTCGATAGAAGCCTCCATATATGGCCGATCTGTTGTAGTGAGAAATCTTGAAACTTCATTGATGTGAACTCACCACCACCATCATTCTTGAATTTCTTTATTGTCTTTCTTGTTTCAATTTCAACAAGTTAAAGCCATTATTTAAAATTAGCAAAATCTTAAGCCTTATCATGAAGGTAGTACAACCACATCTTCATGCTATAGTCATCGACAAGTAACATGAAGTTGGAAGATCTATCCAAGATTTGTGTAGGCAATTTTCTATAGAAGTCAGCATGCACCAACTCCAGAGGATAGCTTCCTTTGTTCTTGCTATCTTGTGGAAACACCTTACTCTTTTGCTTGCCCATCATGCAAGCTTCACATGGTTCCTTCATCTCTGCAATCGATGGTATGTATGCAAGCATACCGCTGCGTTGCATCTCCTTCCGTAGAGGGTATCCAATGTGGTGGAATCTGTCATGCCATAGCTTACTTGTTCCCACACTTGTAGTGGCTCTAAGAATAGAAAACTCATACTAGTTTTCCCTCCTTATGCAGGTCCCAACAACATTATTGTTGCTATCCTTAATCTTAGCTCCTCTCTTACTAAAATATACTTGGTGGACTTGATTATTCATAGAAGCTATTAAAAGTAGTTTTCATTTTATTTGTGGAACATACAACACATTTGAAAGCTTTCTGGCATCCCCATTAGGATTATCCAAAGAGATCATACCCTCTCTCTTTAAAAGAAATCTTGCATTGTTGCCTATCTTTAGTGTGATGGATTCCTTTAGAGGGTATAAGGAACTATAAAGGTATTTTCTACTCATCTTGTGTTGAGAGCCACCACTTTCCAACACCCATGAGTCATCTATTCCTAAATCTTCATTCGAGGAGCAGACCTACTCTATTGCATCAAATAACTCAAGCTCTATTTCCATAATGTTGGCAGACTCTTTGCCCTTTCCACCTTTTGAAGAGGCATTCTTCTCCTTCTGACTTTTTGATGAGATAGTGTTGGATTTTGTGTCCTTTCTTATTACAATGGAAATACTCTCCCTTAAACTTCTTTTTGTCGTTCTTCTTTTTGTCTCCATCTTTTGAAGATTCCGCTTTTGCCTCCTTTGGCATTTGCTATGAATGCAACATCTCCTTTTCTTCCAGAACTCCTTGCTTTGAGCTGTTGGAGTTTATTAACCTCCAAAGTATAGCAGGAAGTAGGTGGAACCCCCTAGGAACAAGTTGACCTTCTCACAAACTTCATCATAGAAAACCAGTCATGCTTGCAGAGCTTACTACTCTCTACTCACTCAAAAGTTTTTATAACTGTTTTAACCACATATACTAGAGACCAAGAGCTTTCCAATGAGCCAAAGAACACTGAATTTGGATAAATACTCAATGAGCTATGACCTCTGCAATATGCAGCTTTAATGGAGACCTTGAAACAGAGATGAACCTGAGGACATACATCACTTGCAGAGACTACTGCTCTTAACTCACAACTCCAATGAATCTGAAAATTTCCAGAATACACCTAGACTTGGAGAGCTTTCTAACAAGCCAAAGAACACATGATTTGGATACATACACAAAGAGATATGACCTCTGCAAGTTGGATGTTTAATGGAGACCTTCAGCAGGGATAAAAAACAGAGAACACACACTACGTGCAGAGAGTGTTGCTCTCAGCTCACAAATCCAATGACTATGAAAATTGGTACTATGAAAGTAGACAAGAAGAGCTTTCAAATGAGCTATCAAACATGTAATTTGGATATATAATGAGGGAGATACAAGCTCTGCAAGCTCTGCATACAAAAACTAGAGTAGCATAGAGATACTCTCTTGGACATCCACAAGATCACGACTTTTCTCCTCTTTTTATAGCATGGGAAACTAATCTAAAACCTTCCTAATACATCTAAATTCGTGGTAGACACTTGGATGGAGGTATTACATGACTCAAGTGCTCAAATAAGCAAAGTATTGATGGACTTTGAGAACTAGCCACATCGACCTTCCACTAGGACACCACTGAAGCTCCCTTGTGACTCACTAATTTGACTCACCATGTTCTAGAACTCACGTGGTATTTTTGCTACATTTTATGAATAATATGAGCCTTCTTGAAGTATTTGAAGACTTCCCAAAGGTATTTACATAATTTGAAACTTGTACCCTACATAAAACAAATGTTCGCAACGTTCTCCCCCTCAAGTTTCAAAGGGTATTTCCTTCATGCCAAGAATATAGTTGAATTTTTGAAGCTTTGGTCCATCCAAGGATTTGGTGAAGATATCTGCAACTTGATCCTTTGTTCCAACAAAAGAAACCTGCACTTCATTGTTCATGGTCTTCTCTCGAACATAATGATAGTGAACCTCTATATGCTTTGTTCTAGCATGAAAAATAGGATTTGAGGTCATATGAATGCTGCTCAAGTTATCCCCATATATCAGTGGTACATCAACCTGCACATTCAAGTCATGAAACAACTTTTTAAACCACATAACCTCAGTAGTAGCCAATGCTAAACCTCTATACTCAGCCTCTGTAGAAGATAAAGCAACTGTAGGTTGTTTCTTTGAACTCCATGTTAATGTCTTGTTTCCTGCTATTACCACATATCCACTTGTGGATCTTCTGTCATCTTTGCTTCCAGCCCAATCTGCATCACTAAAGACTTTAAGAGTTAGATCAACATCATGACTATAAAATAATCCTTCGTTCATGGTACCTTTCAAATACCTAAGCACTCTTTTCGCTGCATGCATATGAGGTACTCTAGGTTCATGCATAAACTGTGACAATACTCCCACTGCATAACATATATCAGGTCTAGTTTTTGTTGCATAAATCAAAGATCCTACCATGGATCTATATACATTCATATCATGCAACTCATCACCTTCCTTTGCACTCAGCTTTACATTACATTCCATTGGAGTAGAAACAAATTTACATTCCTGCATACCAAACCTTTTCAGCATATCACATATATACTTTCTTTGTATCAACCACATACCTTCATCGCTATACACAATTTCAATCCCAAGAAAGTATCTGAGCAAACCAAGATCTGAAATTTTAAATTCCTTTCCCAAATTACATTTTATCTCATCAATTGCTTTTGCATCATTCCCTGTAATCAACAAGTCATCCACATAAATGCATACATAGATACACATGCCATCTACATGTTTTACATAAAGTGAAGGATCAGCATGACTCGCTGTGTATCCTTGCAGCATAAGATACTTTACCAACCTTGCATTCCATGCCCTTGGTGCCTGCTTAAGACCATACAATGCCTTCTTTAACCTGCATACATGATTAGGACATTTTGCATCCACATAACCATCTGCCTGTGACATATACACTTCTTCATTTAACTCACCATTAAGAAAGGCATTTTTTATATCAAGTTGATATATATTCCACCTTTTACTTGCAGCTAAAGCCAACAAAGTTCTTACTGTTGCCATATTTGCTACTGGACTAAATGTTTCCTCATAGTCCACACCTTGAGTTTGATTATATCCTTTTGCTACAAGTCTAACCTTATATCTAGACACACTACCATCACTATTTCTTTTAATCTTAAAAACCCACTTGCAACCAATTACCTTTTGCTTTGGTGTACTTGGAACTAAATACCAAGTCTTGTTATCCTGTAGTGCTTCCATTTCTTCTCTCATTGCTTTCTCCCACTTTTCATCTCCTTTGGCCTCATCATAACATGTGGGTTCATTTTCCTGCTCAACTTTTGTCATAAAAGCATAATGAGTATTCATGAAAGATTCATAAGTATACCTTTGAGGTTGCTTACTTACTCTTGAAGTTCTTCTTACCTCCAATGTAGATGCTCTTCCTTTCTTATTAGGAACCTTTGATGATTCTCCATACTCACATACATCACTAATTTCCTCTCCTTCATCATTAACTTCAACAAGTTTGAGTTTACCTTTACTTTTAACACTTGGAGGTGACTCTTGCCTTAATCTTCCATTGAAAGGTGATCCTCTTTCTTCATCTAGACCACTCCTTTCATCATTTAAACTTCCTGATGGTTGAACTATGCATTCATCTCCTTCAACCACACCTTCTTCATTTTCATCCATGTCCTGCAAACAATTCTTATCTGCATACCATGAAAGTGATTCATCAAAGTTTACATCTCTTGACACAACAACCTTATTGGTATGAGGATTATAGCATCTATATCCTCTTTGAGTATCTGCATAACCAATAAATATACATTTTTCTGATTTTGCATCAAGTTTAGATCTCACCTCACTAGGTACATGTACATAACATACACAACCAAATACTTTCAAATGACTTACACTTGGTTTCCTTCCATGCCATACCTCATATGGTGTCAAATGATGAACTCCAGTAGTCGGAACTCTATTCATAATGTAAACACTTGTGCTAACAGCTTCAGCCCAAAAATAATTAGGCAAACACATATCATTAAGCATACTTCTAGATGCTTCTGCTATGATTCTGTTTCTTCTTTCTGCGACTCCATTTTGTTGTGGAGTATACCTGCATGTAACTTCTCTTTTGATACCTTCATCATACAAAAAATCAGTAAAAGCTTGAGAGAAATACTCTCCCCCTCCATCAGACCTTAGCTTCTTAATATACCTTCCTGTTTGCTTTTCGACATATGATTTGAACTTCTTGAAACAATCAAAGACCTCACTCTTATGTTTAATGAAATACACAAATGTCATTCTACTATGATCATCAATGAATGATACATAGTACTTATTACCAATCAAGGATGCCTCTTTAGTAGGTCCCCACACATCTGTGTGTATGAGATCTAGCAAACCATCACTTACATAACTTGAATGCTTGAAAGGTTGTCTACTCTGCTTACCCATTTGACATGCTTCACAAAAATGCACCATATGTTGCTTAGTAAGATCAGGTAATCCTTCAACAATCCTCTTCTTTGATAGCTCCTTTAACCTGTGTACATTCATGTGTCCAATCCTTTTGTGCCATAGATCAAGCTCTGCTATTCGATGCATACCATAAGAGAAATAGTTTGTATGATTTGGGTTTACCTTGAATGTAAACAATCTACCTTGTTTTTGACCTCTAGCAATTAACCTCCTTTGCTTTGGATCCTCAATGAAGCAACCTGCATGATTAAATCTCACTTGTAGACCTTTTTCTACCATTTGACCAACCGACATCAAATTCTTAGTGATCGTTGGCACATAAAGTACATCCTTCAAGCAATTTTTCTTGCTCTTATCCTGCATAACAACATCTCCAACCTGCATAATCTTATGTGTTGTATCATCTCCTGTTTCAACATGACCTTTACATGATGGATTATGCATATTAGAAAACCATGAAGCATCATGAGACATGTGATTAGAACAACCACTATCTACATACCATACATCACTATTGGAATTCATCTTAGTTTCTACATTCATCATAAGAAGAGAATCATAATCATCACTTTTACCTTCAACTGCATAATTTCCTTGTTGTTTACCTCTTCTTGAATAGCCTCCTCTTTGATTACCACCTTGATTATTTTCATTTTGATAACAATCTTTGGCATAGTGTCCATACCTTCCACATATATAGCAATTGTTCTTATTATCTTCACTCCTTTGTCTTTGGTTGTAGTTGTAGTAGCCTCTCGTACCTCTAACGCTTGATCTTCCTCTTCCTCTTGTGTTGAAGAAGCCACTTGAAGTCCTTTGATCATCGATCCTTCTTCCTCGACCTCTATTTGAACCTCTTCCACCTCTGTTTCCACCTCTTGATGATCCTACATAAAGAGCTTGTCCTTGAGATCCTTTTTGATTTGAAGTAGAACCATTTAGATTCATCTCCTCCGTGACCATGAGGGCAATAAGTTGATCAAAATCTGGTAATTCTCCTCTGACATAAACTGAAGTAATGAAGGGTTTCCATCTCTCATCATCTTTGAGTCCGTTGAGAGTATGTGCAACCAAGTCGTCGTCCTCCACATGAGCTTGAATTGATCCTAGTTGATCTGCAATCTCTTTAACTTTCAATATGTAATCATTGACCGATGTCCTTGTATCTTTCTTTATGTTATTCAACTCATTTTTGAGTTGAATCTTCTTTGCTCTTGTACCTGTAGCATACAACCTTTCCAATGCAAGCCAAACATCTCTACTTGTGTCTAGATCTTGTATGTGTCCTACCATTGAATCTTGAATATTTTGTGATAAAATGAATATAACCCTTTTGTCTCTCTCATTCCAAAGTCTAAACTCCCTCAATTGTTGCTGATTTGGGTCCTCTGGTAATGTGGGTTTGATATCTGTGCCGTCAATCAAACCATACAAGCCTCTACCTTGCAAGTATGCTGTGATTCTAAACTTCCATGCCTGATAATTTGTCTTATCAAGCTTCTCTATTTGTGCATGTTGGTCTCCCATAATACAAATGCTAAGCTTCCTCCTTTAAGCCTCCTTTCCAATGTGTGTGATGAGAAGAAATATAATATTTACCTTGTAAATGAGGTATGTGCACCTTTCTTTGCTTGGATGTTGCTTCAGATGCCTCCTTGCAATCTTCTTCTACCTTTGTGTAGTGTTGATGATGAACTGCTTCTTTGATAGCTTCAAATTCTTCGTCCAGGTATGATAACCTTCTCCAAGCCTCCAAGTACTTGCTCTGATACCAATGTTGGAGTTTATTAACCTCCAAAGTATAGCAGGAAGTAGGTGGAACCCCCTAGGAACAAGTTGACCTTCTCACAAACTTCATCATAGAAAACCAGTCATGCTTGCAGAGCTTACTACTCTCTACTCACTCAAAAGTTTTTAAAACTGTTTTAACCACATATACTAGAGACCAAGAGCTTTCCAATGAGCCAAAGAACACTCAATTTGGATAAATACTCAATGAGCTATGACCTCTGCAATATGCAGCTTTAATGGAGACCTTGAAACAGAGATAAACCTGAGGACATACATCACTTGCAGAGACTACTGCTCTTAACTCACAACTCCAATGAATCTGAAAATTTCCAGAATACAAATAGACTTGGAGAGCTTTCTAACAAGCCAAAGAACACATGATTTGGATACATACACAAGGAGATATGACCTCTGCAAGTTGGATGTTTAATGGAGACCTTCAGCAGGGATAAAAAATAGAGAACACACACTACTTGCAGAGAGTGTTGCTCTCAGCTCACAAATCCAATGATTATGAAAATTGGTACTATGAAAGTAGACAAGAAGAGCTTTCAAATGAGCTATCAAACATGTAATTTGAATATATATTGAGGGAGATACAAGCTCTGCAAGCTCTGCATACAAAAACTAGAGTAGCATAGAGATACTCTCTTGGACATCCACAAGATTACGACTTTTCTCCTCTTTTTATAGCATGGGAAACTAATCTAAAACCTTCCTAATACATCTAAATTCGTGGTAGACACTTGGATGGAGGTATTACATGACTCAAGTGCTCAAATAAGCAAAGTATTGATGGACTTTGAGAACTAGCCACATCGACCTTCCACTAGGACACCACTGAAGCTCCCTTGTGACTCACTAATTTGACTCACCATGTTCTAGAACTCACGTGGTATTTTTGCTACATTTTATGAATAATATGAGCCTTCTTGAAGTATTTGAAGACTTCCCAAAGGTATTTACATAATTTGAAACTTGTACCCTACATAAAACAAATGTTCGCAACATGAGCCCCAACTCCTCCTCCATGAGTAAGGCACTAAATTCTTCAAAATTTACTAATATGAAGTCTGATTTGAGTATTAAGAGCACTTACCAAACCATCAAACTCTGGTGGATAGATTCGAAAACAATGCAAATCTAGCTCTTCACATGACTTTTGTACACTTTCTCTTGCCATTTGATCTCGTAGAATCTTTAGGTGATTGGTTAACACTTATATAGTCTCCCCATCAACGAACCTTTTTGTGCTAGTTGATTCTCAAAATTTTGAATCCATTTGTGATTATGAGTTTTGCATTGATTTCTCAATATGTTCCATGATTCAACTGCCTTTGAACTATACTAATTGAGAGTCACAACACTATTAGTAGTACTTGTAGCTAGAGTAGAGAGTGCATCTTCATTTCTACATTTCCAAGCAGCTACAATATTAGCAATAGGAGGAATCATTGGACCAAAATTATTTGGATTAGGTGTTTCTTATGGCTCATGATCACTCTCAAGAATAGTCTCCAAAAGCTCATATGAATCAAGGATAGAAGTGATTTTAAACTTCCACAAGGTGACAAACCTTCAATTTTACCTTCCGTGAAGGCTAATGGTCATATCTGCAATGTTAGGATGACTGTACAGAACTTCGAGAAGCTTGTAAGAGGTAAAAAAGTGAAATGTGAAGCAACAAAGTTCAATCTAGCCAACCATCACAAGACTAGCCCTTGAGCTTATGGAGACTCAAATAGACATTATAGGCATGCGATAAGTCCATAAAATGCACTATGTACTTTGAAGCATCAAGGAGAAAGAGTGGATACAAAATAGATAGCTTTGTGCATTGACTAGCTCAAAAAACTTATTATCTTTGGACGAGACAATCAACTTCAAATGCTCATAGCAGCCAACATGATTACAATTGGAAATAATCCTTTTGGAGGAATGATACACATAAGGTTGAGTGTATATAATGCACAAGATTACAAGAAATAAGCAAAATATGCTTTTGGAATGAACTTGACACTCAAGAGTGGTACCTCCTATTTTTTAGGAATGCATAGAGATAGACCTCGAGATAAAAAAACTGAGATGTCTCTCAATCTACTAAACCAAATGCTTTGAAAATTTATACACATAAATTACACACTAATAACTTTCCAATGCGTTCATCCAATTTGGAGCTCAATGGAGAGAGCACTAGCGTCTGCAAGATTACTATTGTTGAGGATGATGATGTAGAAAAATGGAGGAGCAAGACAATGATGGCCACAAGTGTATTTATATTGCTTCCATGTAATGTAAAAGTGATTTGAAGTCTTTATATAGACTCTTGAGGTGCTCCATGACTTCTACAAGTGGATTTTGAATTCAAATGAAGGTGGGATAGTTGTTGGAGGGAATCAATTCACTTTCCTACATTCTAGGAAAAGTGAAGATCTAATTTGATCTACTTTTAGGTGATTGATTAATTCATTGATTGCAACTCAACCACCTCAAATTCATGGAATTCTAGCTCTCTTTTTCTCCTTTTACATTATAAAGCTCAAGGCTTTTACAATGGTAAATGATCCATATAAAAGCTTTTATAAAAATACAATAAACAAGCATAAGAAGTGAGAGAATTACTCCACAGAAGACTTATACGGCATAGTTCATCCCCATTTGGAGCACTAGTTCTCTTAGTAGAGAAGAAAAATAGAACTTATCAAATGTGCATTGATTATAGAGCCCTTAAAGAGATCACAATAAAGAATAGATACCCTATTCCTCAAATAGATGATCTTTTAAATAAATTATGAGGAGCTTATGTCTTTAGTAAAATTGATCTACAATTTGGTTACCCATTTTGCTTAATTAGCAAGCTTTTGTTCTTGTATTCTTTGATGATATATTTTTTTAGAGTAAGAATGATAGCGAGCATGACATGATATATTTAGGTAGTGATGTGTGTGAACACTCTAGGACCGCCGGGGCACCTTTTTCCCTCTTTAGGAGGTTTTTTTCCCTCGGCTTGTATATACGCCTATTGCCCTAATGGGCTACTTATCTTTCTATATTCTCTAGTAATGCATTCTGTCTTGTGTGTTGTGCTCCAAGCTTCTTCTTCTTCCTTGTGATGTTTGCGTGCTTCAGCAGACATCTAACTCCAACAATTGGTATCAGAGCAAGTCCTCGCTTCATCTAGGGCACCGTTGACACTCCTCCGTTTGCAGTCTCAGAATCGCAGGAATTTTGGTGAGCTCGTTTTGGCCTTCGAATGCACTATCGCAGCGCTTGTGAAGGCTATTTTTTCTTCTTGTGCCAAAGGTATGTACCACTTTTAGTTCGCCAGTATAAGCATCTCAAAGTCTGCTACAAGTCTAATGGAATTCGTCTGGGCAGTTCTGTTCAACTTTTTGACATACAGTCAATTTTTTGCATCAAGGTATTTTAGTCACCGGCCATGGCTGAAAGCAGTGATGTATTCCGTATGTTGGCTGTTGAGGATAAGTTGGATGGTACCAACTACTCGTTATGGGCTTATATGATGCGACATGTGTTGGTTGCAAAAGGACTGTGGAACATTGTAAAGGGTGTCAAAAAACGTCCTATCACACCTACAACTATTACAACTACAGGTACTGAAGCTGATGCACAAGGTGTCGAAGATGATGATAGTCTGCATATTCCTGTTGGTGCTGCGGTTTTTGCTACACCTACTGTAGAGCAGATTCGCTGGGATGGCAGAGATGCCCACGCACATGCATTGATAGCTTTGTCTGTCAAACGTGCCATTATTCCTCACATTTGCTCTTGCAGAATAGCTAAGGATGCTTGGGATACACTTACCACATTGTACCAAGCTAGGAATGAGGCTCGTGTGGCTTACCTCCAAAAACAGTTGGAGAGTGAGCACATGAACGAAGGTGATTCTATGGACAGTTTCCTAACGAAGATCAAAGACTTGAAGGAATAGTTGATTTCTGCTGATGAGGTTATACCAGATAGCTCACTTATGCAGACTGTTCTGAATGGTCTTCCTAATTCATATCAGAGTTTTGCTTCTACTCTTCGGTTGATGATGAAAATCAATCCAAATGCCTTATCATTTGAGATGTTGGTCTCTGTTCTGTTGTAGGAAGATCAGTCTAGACAGAATAGGTCCATTATGCAAGTTGCAGATCAAGCTTTCTTGGCTAGTCAGAAGGGCAAAGGAAAATGGAGCTCTTGAACTAGTAAACAGAAATCTCCTCATTCTGCATATTCGAAGAAGGAAGATAAAGATGAGAAGAAATCAGAAAAGCAGAAATTGTTTTGTAAGTACTGTAAAGGGAATGATCATATCATAAAGAACTTTCAAAAACTGGCTGCTAAAGAGGCAAAGAAGAAAGAGGCTGGAATGGTTGTTGGAGAGGCCTCTACACCAAAAACAGAGTCTGCTAATCTTGTGCAGGAAGAAGAATGGGCATTTACTACTATCTGCAGTTTTGACCCATCTTCTCATGAGTAGTGCATGTCTGCACTAGACTCAGATGTTCGGTATTTTGAGAGTGGGGCGACCAAACATGTTACCTCGCAGTGCAGTTTCTTCTCTTCACTTGAGCCTGCCCCTACAGGGAATACTGTTACATGTGCCAACAACTCCTCTTATCCTTTTATGGGAGTTGGTAAGATCATTTGACTACTGTTGATGGTAGTTCTTTCACTTTGTCAGATGCTTTATTTGTGCCATGGATCAAGAAGAACCTGTTATCATTTTTTGCATTAGCCATGATTGGTTTGGTTGTGAAATTTGTTGATGACATGTGTACAGTTCATGATCTATCAAATGGCGATGTGATTATTGCTTCTGGCATTTTATATCGTGGGTTGTATAAGCTCATAGACTATGAAAGATCTATAAATGATTCGGCATGTGCAGTAAATGATTCTCGTGCTATGTGAGATGCAAAGCTTTGGCATGCATGCTTTGGCCATCTGAATTTTGCTAGTTTGCTACGCCTGCAGAAATCTAAAATGGTGTCCTCTTTGCCCAAACTTGAGGCACCTGGGAAACATGTTTGTGAAGGCTGTATCTTGGGCAAAATGCAGCATTCCTCCTTTCCAAAAGATGGTTCAGTTCGGGCTACGTAGAAATTGCAGCTTGTACATACTGATGTTTGTGGTCCTATGTAAACACCTTCTTTCGGGAATTATCTTTACTTCGTGACTTTCATCGATGATTTTTCCAGGCATGCATGGGTATATCCGTTGAAGGCAAAGTCTGAAGTGTTCATGTGCTTCAAACAGTTTTTGGTGTTGGCTGAAAATTTGTCAACATGTAAAATGGGCACCCTCCGTTCTGATCGAGGGGGGGAATATATGTCTTCTGATTTTAATGCATTTCTGGCTAAACGTGGGATAAAACACTAGTGTACAATGCCATATACACCTCAACAGAATGGAGTTGCTGAATGAAAGAACAAGTCACTCATGGAGATGGCGAGGTGTATGGTCAAGAGTCAGGCTTTACCACATAGTTTCTGGCTTGAGGTTGTAATGTGTGCAGCATATGTACTAAATAGGGGTCCCACTAAAGCGTTGCAGTCTATCACTCCATATGAGGCTTGGCATGACTGCAAGCCATCAGTTGCTCATCTGCGTGTTTTTGGTTGTTCGGCATATGCATTAGTGCCTGAACAACATCACAGAAAGTTGGATGATAAAGCAGTAAAATGTATTTTTGTTGGATACAGTTCTGAAAGTAAAGGCTATAGTCTGTATCATCCACAGACTAAACGCATTTTGGTTAGCCGTGATGTTGTTTTTGTGGAAGATGCACTTCAACCATTGCTTTCATGTACTAAGGAGACATCTGTTAGCACCAAAGACATGTATGATACTTTGCTGCCTCTTTTTACAGGTGGACAGTCTACTGCTGGTCCTAATGAGGCAACTTCTTAGCCTTTGCAGGTTTCATGTGATGATGCAGATCATCCCATTTCTGATGCAGATTTACATTGAGGAGGCAAAAACTATGCCAAAATGGCAGGTGTAGACTTTGTGTGATAGCAAATTAGATGCACCTTTGTCATATCGTACTCGTTCAGGCTCTCATAGTGCCTCTTTTGCATCAGATTGCTATGCTATGGCTGCATCTAGTCTCTGTGATGAGAATGAGCCTGTTTGGTTTGATGAAGAACAAAATTCAAAAAATTGGATGGCTGTTATGCAATCTGAATATGATGCAATAATGAAGAATGGTACTTGGTCTTTATGTGACTTGCCTCTTGGCAAGAAGGCCATTGACACTAAGTGGGTATACAAGCTGAAGCGTAAACCTGATGGTACAGTTGACAGGTATAAGGCTAGGCTTGTTGCAAAGGGTTATGCGTAGGAAAGAGGCATTGATTTTGATGAGACCTTTGCACCTACATGCTATATGTCTACTGTTCGGAGCATTTGTGCACTTGCAGCCCATCATGGTTGGAATGTACATCGGTTGGACATTAAAGTTGCATTTTTGAATGGTGACTTGCATGAAGAAGTGTATGTTTTTTAGCCCCGTGGCTTTGTGCAGAAAAGGCATGAAAACCGGGTGTGCAGGTTAAAGAAGGCATTATATGGTTTAAAGCAAGCACCACGTGCTTGGTATGAGAAGATACATGCCTATCTAATTGCACATGGTTTTGAGAACAGTCCAACTGAAAGCACCTTATATGTTAAGCATGCTAATGATGTGCTTCTGATCATTGTTGTCTATGTTGACGACATGCTGCTCACTAGTCCTATTGAAGAGTATATTGCTGATTTTAAGGTTGATTTGCATGCCTCATTTGAGATGTCTGATTTGGGGCATTTGCATCACTATTTGGGCATTCCATTTATGCAAGTTGATGGTGGATTGGCTTTGTGTCAAATGAAATATATTGACACATTATTGTAGCATTTTGGCCTTGAAGACTGTAAGCCTATTGCCACTCCTATGGAGACAGGTTTACGATTGAGTCTTCATGATGTTGGAGATGCATTTGATGCTATCCTCTATCAGCAGGTTGTTGGATGGCTGATTTACTTATGCATTACTCCGCCAGATATTCAGTTTGTTGTCTCACAGATGAGCAGGATTATGCATTACCCAGGTGTCAAGCATGGGTAGGCGGTTAAGCGCATCTTTCACTACTTGATGGTACTCGGATACTTGGGTTGTTTTATCCCAAGGGGGATCACTACCGCGAGACTTGCATGCTTTTTCTGACTCAGACTCGGCTGGTTGCTATGACACTCGTGTGTCCACTAGTGGCTTTTGCTTCATGCTTCGTAGCTCATGTATATCTTGGTTGAGCAAGAAGCAGCCTACTGTGGCCACTTCCAGTTGTGAGGCTGAGTATAGGGCAGCTTTCACAGCTACTGTTGAGTGTGTGTGTCTCATACGCCTTATGGCTGATTTGGGTGTTGGTCAGTCCTCTCTCACCACCATCTTCACTGATAGTCAGAGCGCATTGGCAGTTGCGAGGAACCCTGTGTTCCATGCTCGCACTAAGCACATTGAGGTGCATTATCATTATGTCAGCGATTGGTTCTCTGCTAGGGAGATGAGCTTGGCATATGTGCCCACGCAGGAGAACATTGCAGACCTTTTCACGAAGGCTCTGCCTAGGGAGAAGTTTGAAGCTTTCCACAAAGCTTTGGGCTTACTTCCTTTCATCGAGTGATTTCCACATAGCTTGGCACTTCCTTATACATGAATGCCAGCTCCTTGTCCACCGCATCACTCCCAGGGGGGATTTGTTGATATATTTAGGTAGTGATGTGTGTGAACACTCTAGGACCGTCGGGGTTCTTTTTTCACTCTTTAGGAGGTTTTTTTCCCCCGGCTTGTATATATGCCTATTGCCCTAATGGGCTACTTATCTTTGTACATTCTCTAGTAATACATTCAGTCTTGTGTGTTGTGTTCCAAGCTTCTTCTTGTTCCTTGTGTTGTTTGCGTGCTTCCGCAGACGTCTAACTCCAACATGACAAGCACCTTAAAACAATTTTTCATTTGCTATGAGAGAACATACTTTATGCTAATCATGAAAAGAGTTACTTCTTTCAACGTGAGCTACAATATCTAGGACATATTATTTCAAGTGAAGGCATGCATGTAGATCTAAAAACGATTAGAGTGATAGTAGAATGGCCTACACCACAATCAATCAATGATGTTCGTTCTTTTCTTGGGATGGCTAGTTTCTATATGAAGTTTGTTCAAAAATTTTCTTATTTAGCATTGCCTCTTACCTTGTTATTGAAAAAGAAAATAAAATTTGCATTGGTACTTACCCAACAACAATCCTTTGAAGAACTCAAACATCCACTTTCACATACACCTATTTTATAGTAGCCTGATTCTTCACAACCATTTCATGTCGTTACTGATGCTAGTGGTTCAAGAAAAGGTGTTGGTCTAATGCAAAATGATCATCCTATTGCATTTGAGAGTAGGAAGCTTAACCCCTCAAAAACGAATTATAGTATATATGATAAAGAATTTTTAGCAGTTGTGCATGCTTTGCGAATTTGGAAACACTATCTTATGGGATCTGAGGTATTAATCAAAACTGATCAGTAGTCCATTAAGCATTTATTAAATCAGCCATTAATTTCTAATCAACATCTTAAATGGCCTTCATTCATTCAAAATTTCCAACCCATGATCCAATATCAACCAGGTAAGGCAAATGTCATAGCCGATGCTCTTACCCATTTTCCTTCACATTCTGTTGGTTTGCATGTTATTCCTGCATGTGATTCATTGTTGAATTCATTCTTTTCAAGAAATGATTTCCACTTATGCATGTGATTTGTATTTCTCATGTGCATGGAATGAATTCAACAATGTTTCACCTTTAATTGATGAACATTATACATTTCATCGTGGATTCCTTTATTTTCAACTTTGATTATGCATAACTGCTAGCCGATCAACATGCTAATTTTTCTACACTAATGTGGTCTCTATTGCAAGAAAATGGTTTGTCTTGATGTTATCAGAGGTCGATCGACGACCATATTCGAGACATCAAGCACTTGTATGTATTTGCAAAGCACGCTATAAGGAGGGTAAGAAAATACACATTGAGATTACTCGAGCTCCATGATTGGAAGTTGGATGCCATAGAAAGGGATGCAGGGACGTGAAGGGAAGACGAAATGGAACTTGTTTTTTTACCATCTTTTCTCATTGGTAGAGTCCTCGTGGGAGGATAAGGATGTGAGCATTTGTGGTGTGATATTAAAAAAGATGTCTTTATCCACCTGGGGGAGGCGCATCCGAAAAAAAAGAGGAGGTCCCTCGTAATCGGAAGAAGAGAGCATAAGGGTACACATTTTTTTTCAGATTTTGACAAGGAGGAGCAAGGGGCTGAGCAACAACGGAGTTTGAAGGAGAGCATGCATTCGGAAGCAACGTTTTGAGGAGAAGCTCTTGAGGAAAGGGGGGGTCTCTTCGCCAGTTTCTGTGGAGCAGAAACGGAGAAGGAGGGGAAGAGGATGACGATGGAGCGAAGGAAGCTACCTGTGGGCAGGGAGGCCGACATCTGAAAGTTTTGTTTCAGAAGAAGTGGAGACTTGCGCGTTTATGAAGATGAAGCCGAGGAGAGGAGAAGGACTTCCATCGAAGGGTAGAAGCAATTGTTTTGATGGATGCCTAGCAGAGGGAGAGTGGCCTGTGCACCTCCACTGAATGAGGAAAGCAAGTGACTTACCTTGTTGTGTCTCAGGTTGGAGTTCTTGTTAAGGGAGACCTCTTTGTCAATACATTGTACTGCTCTAAATATGACAAGGACGACATTCATAGGTTCTGAATTTTGGTCATTTTTTGCATGTATTGCGAGATTTGTTGCTTATCGATGAAAACGCTGGGTTGCACCCAAGGTTGAATTCAACTGATTTAAGAATTCTTCCTCATATGATTGAAGCGCAATCAGTAAATTTTTGACCGAGGGTTCTACATGCATATATCCTATGAATTGAAACTTGGCTACAATTCGATTCTATTAAAAATGTTAACTGTGAGTGGATGCTTGTCAAGGAGTTAACAGGAGTCATGCGCCTGCAAGGTAGGTTGTCAAGTATTTTGGGAAGATGCCAGTACTTAGATGAGGGCGAAGAATGATCGAGAGAGTTCTGCATTTAGGAGTAATGGTTCGGGCCCTATGTATGCATAAGGAGTGGCTTAAAATGAGATACTAGGACGTGTAGTGGTATGACCAATGAGTTGTATGAGTCGGGAAAGAATGGACTTTTCCCTAACGTTGGCTCCTTGAAGATGCCATACTCTCCTGCATTAGGTAAGATCCAAGTGTTTACAGTATGAAGCATGATCTCATTCCGGTTTGCATCAGATAAACCTACGGCCAAATTCATGCACGGAAAGTCTTGTTGTGCTTGATGCCCAAGTGCATATGACTTGAACGAGTTCAGTTTTAGTCCTTGTGATGGTTAATAGACTCTGAATCTAGAGTGTTTTCAAGTCGCTACATGTAACAACAACAACAAATTGGGGCATTGTAGTCTTGTGTTTTGATCTATTGCGTGATTGGAGAATAATACATTATAGTTGTGTTGTTAAATGCTTTCTGCTCATATGGTAATATACCTTTTCATTCCTTTTGATGTTGGAGTCTGGAGTAACTTCCACCAAATTTATGCATTAAAATTGTTTTTTTGTTGAACACTCCATTGCGAGAGAAGAACTCAACGAGGTCAATTAACGTATGAGCCTTCCCTATTATTATGTGTAGCGATTCCCTCTATATCATGAGTCCCTTGAACTCACCGGAAAGAATTCTAGGCAAAGAAAAGGGGGTTGGAAACAAAGTTGGCACTCCTATTCCGTATTGGATGAGAACCTTATAGGACATGTTCTGTTGGCCTAAGAAGAGGACTGGGTACACCATAAATTGGTTACTATTATAGCCCTTGTTGTTGTCTTCCCCCCCACAACATTGAGTCCAACTCCGAAAAAAGAAAAAGAAGAATGTTTTCTATCCCCAAGAGCAAATTGAGGGTCGTGATAGACTTTTGGGCTTTTGGAAATTAAACACATATGTCTAAAAATCAAGGGTCAGAGTTAATTAGACTGAGTAGCACATAATGGTTTGAAGGGAAGTGCCATGCATACTTAACCATTTTCTCCGATTCGGATGTGGCAACATATACGCATTGAACTACATGTAAGCACTTCATGTTGAAGGTATAAGCATTAATTTTGAGGAAGTGAGAGTGTGTCTAGGTGAGAAAGAGGGTGAGGGCATAAGTGCATAGGTGTGTGTATAAGTGCATATGTAAAAAATGAGTTTGATTGAAAGAGAGTGAAAGAGGAGGGTGCGGATATGACTGCGGAGTTTTGAGCGAGGAAGTGAGAAGAAAGGATCGAAAGAGTGTAGGTGTGTGAATGAAAGAAAGTGTGAAAGTACGAGAGAACAAGGGTGCTAAGAGGAGAGCAAGATAAAGAAAAAGTGAGTGGAAAAGAAAGGGGGAAGTAAAGAGAGGAAGAGGAATAGAGTAAGTGGAATAAGGAAGTGTGCATGAAGAAGGGGTGCGATACCAAGAAGTAGTCATTAGAGTTGGGTTTTAGGTTGTGGCCAGATTTAGGTCTTCATGTCTACATTTGAATATTATTGAATGACCTAGAAGAAAAGAAAGTGGCATAGTGCAAGGAAAAAGAGTGAACCCAAGGCATGTGTAAGCATATTTTTGTGGGGTTAAGAGACTAAACATTTTGGTGCGTTTGCTGGGAATAGCTTGGCACGTCTCTATAAGAGAGTGCCATAGGTTCGCCTAGCACCACATGTTGGCCGAGCTTGCGGACCCCAAGATCTAGTACATGAGCGAGGGGAGCTCATCGTCAGGAGCAACACAAACTCAAAGAGAGGAACGCGCTCAGAGAAGAGCCCTTGAAAGAGAAAGGAGAAGGTGGGAACCGCCAGGTGAGTGGACCTCGATTGGTTCGAAGAAATCGGCCAAAAACATGTACTCCCATAGGAGAGTCGCAAATCAAGTGCGGAAGTTTGAAGGAGGGATCCTGAGGCCACGTGCACTAAATTTCTGGGATCGAAGTGATATTGACATCACACCTCTGTTCGAAATGGCTCAGCGGATTTCGGTTCACTTGGGGGACTTCACCAAGTTTTCAGGTACTTGGGACGAAGATCCGGATAGTTTTATCCAGTTGTTTGAGGTTACTTGTGAGGCCAATGACGTAGTTGACCAGGATCAAGGGTTGAGGATTTTTTCGGCTATTCTCCGTGACGAGGCAGCCAATTGGTATGGGAATCTGACACCACAAGAGCGTGGAACTTATCAGATGCTCAAGGAAGCCTTCTTGGCAAAGTTTCGACGACACGGCTTCCAAGACAGATTGGCCAAACAAATGGATTATTTGCGACAGGGAGTCAATGAGAGCATTGATAACTACATTCAAAGAATGGAAACGTTGGTAAGAAAGATGGGCGCCAATGCCCCAAACGATGAGACATTGAAACAAAGATTCATTTCGGGATTGAGAGATCCTACGTCACAGCAGCATATCAGTCTGACAAGACCTGCAACTTTAATGGATGCTAAGGAACAAGCAAGGCTTTGGGAGGAAGTACAATTATGCCAACAAAGGAAGATGGAACTCTTATACGAGCCTATGGGAGGCCCAGGTAACATACCAATGAAAGATCCGGGCCAAGGAAGTCCCGCATTCACGACTCCAGCTTTTGTAGCTGCCACTAGCACGCCATGCGAGACAAAGCCTGCGCTAACTAAAGAACGAATATTGGAGTTGGTCACACAAGCAATAAAAGCTGCCACAATGACTCAGGAGACATACACAGTAAAACCAGAGGTCACAACAAACCCGAATCAAGTGTTTCGATCAAATACATGGTGTGGAAAGTGCCATGGTTATGGCCATTTGGCTTCAGAATGCCCTACAGTCTCGAGAGTATTCACAGGTAGATCACCACCTAGGATGCGTTGCACTTTTTGTGGAAGAACAAATCACACGGAGGACCGATGTTACAACAAGAGAGCCTATGAAGAGAGGACCATGAAATCAGGAGATACAAGAGAAAGACCTTACACGGGATTGCCCGCTCAAAGTGTCCCACCTACATCTCGTTGGGAAAACAAACCGACTTATGGATATGGTGCTCAGGGTCAAGGAGGAGACTATCCAAGAGGAGCCGCACATGATCAAAGAAGAGATGGTCCAATCCAATGTTGGAGGTGCCATGGCTTTGGCCATACTCAATCTAGATGTCCAAACGAAAAGAAGCCAATTGATTATACCCCACTATGTAGGTACTATAGTGGGGAGGGCCACTTTGATGAAGATTGTCCAAAACGAAGAGTTATCGCAGGCAAGGAAAAAGGACCAATGGGGTCCTCAAATTATGTTGATACTCAGATGCATTCCACAACAAGAGCTCAAGAGCATGTCCCTACAATCGGAGTAGTGTTCAAGACACCGAACCCTCAAGAAGGCTCTAGCTCGTCGATGCACTTTGTGGATGCTTACGAGGCCAAGAAACCACACAAAGATCTCACTGTAGCAGTAGTCACAAGGACTCAAGAGTATTCGAAGAAGAATCCAGGAGGCGAAGGTGAAGAAGGGAGTCAAGAGAAGATCGTTGAGCATGAAGAGGTAGAAAACCAAGTTGGAGGATTTGCTGAGCAGCAAAAGCTTGAGGATGGGGAAGAGATTGACATTCTTCCACCAGTGACCAAGGAGTTTGTGCCGGGCATAGCACCATTCCTGGAAAGATTAAGGGCTCCAAAATGTAGGAAGGAAAGACAAAGTTTGGAAGAAGTGGATATTGTAAAGTTGCTTGCTGACACGGAAGTCACGCTGGATATTGGCACATTGCTAAAATGTTCACCTGTTTATAGGAAACAATTCTACAACGAATATATTAAGAAGCCGAGGAAAGCTCGAGAGAAAAAGAGACTAGATAAAGATGTCCAACGAATCATTCAAAGTATTACGACGCAAATCGATTCGAATGCTCCCGCTGTGACGGTCGAGATTAAAGGGTATGCAGTCCCTGGTGCTCAGTTAGATTGTGGAGCCGCAGTCAACCTGATGAGTGAGTTCATGATGGAAGCTTTGGGCCTCAACCACATGGAAGAAATGCCGATGTCCTTGAGAATGGCAGATCAAACACAAGTGAAGCCTGCGGGTCTTTTGAAGAATGTAAGCACAGTTGTGGGTGGTCTAGAGTTTAAAGTTGATTATCTGATAGTAAGACCAAGGACCTCAGAGGCTACCTTCTCGATCTTACTTGGACGGCCATGGTTGGTGCAAGCCGAATGTGTGCACGATTGGCGCACAGGATTTATCACAATTGGACCAAAGGCTGCTCGACTACAACTTCAAGTGTCTCCAAACTTGACTGGCAAGAGATCGACAATAGCTGAGGAAAGGGAGCAGAAAGCAAAGGAAAAAGTAAGACAAGAAATGGCACAGGTAAGATTTGCCCTGCGCACGGAGACTTCCAAGGACCTTTCACAAGATGGATTTAACCTGCAATTGGCCAACCTACAACATGCGAAAGTGGGCGAGTACATAGATCCACTATGCTACAAGGATGACTCAGACCAGGAATTGTTGGGATGGTTGACACATACAAGTGACTTTGAGTGCTACATGTTGAGTATAGACGCAAGTAAAAACAAAGCTACTCAATCCCTGGAGAAGGGAACTTCAAAAGAAGAGCGTGAACTGGAGTTAGCTCCGACAATGGAAGTGCAACAGTTGAGAGAAAGGGTTAGAATGCTAGAAGAAGAGCTTCTAAGGAGAAGTCGACAATCAGACAGAGAAGCAAAAAGTAAAACTAAAGTGCGGGAAGCCATTGCAAAAGCTGAACTAAAGAAATTGGGTGCGGTTGAAAAAGAACAAAACAATGATTTACTGGCCAACCATGCACGCGTGATCGGAGAGCACGTTCCAATCACAGTGTCATCAAGGAATAAGGAATATTCGCGAAAAGCTCAGTTGGAAAAATGGGAAGTTTTTCCAGAAAAGTTCTTGAGCGTGGGGTCAGAGCTACCGGATGGAGTACGAGATTGTATTAAGTTGACACTCAAAAATTTCAGCAAGGCCTTTGCATGGTCATACAGTGATTTGAGAGGAATTGATCCCCAAATTTGCCAACATTATATAGACTTGGAAGAAGGTACACGACCAATATGTCAACGACTTAGGCGGACAAATCCAGTCTACTCGGAATTGATCAAGTTGGAATTGACTAAGTTATTGGAGGCAGGATTCATATATCCCATCGCATCCAGTGAATGGGTATCACCAATTGTAGTTGTTCCGAAGAAAAATAAGAAAATCCGTATTTGCATAGATTATCGAAAGCTGAACGAACGCACGAAGAAGGATCATTTCCCATTGCCCTTTATTGATCAAATATTGGACAGAGTGGTTGGCCATAAATTGTACTGATTTTTGGATGGTTTCAGTGGATACAACCAGATCCAAATCCATGAAGAGGATCAATCAAAAACCACTTTCACGATAGAATGGGGTACGTACGCATATCGTGTGATGCCATTTGGATTATGCAATGCACCGGCCACATTCTAGAGGGCAATGATAGCTGCATATCAAGACTACTTGCAGGATTGGATGGAGATATTTCTCGATGACTTTGCGATCAGAGGCGACGATGAAAACATGATGGAGAGGATCGAAGCTATTTTAAGAAGAAGCATTGAAAAAGGCATCGCATTAAATCCTGAAAAGTGTACATTTGGAGTACGAAGAGGATTGCTTTTGGGACATGTGATTTCCGAAAAAGGGATCGCGGTTGACGAGGATAAAGTGGAAAAAATTGGACAACTTCCACCTCCGCAAAACTTGCGACAAATCAGAGGATTCTTGGGGCATGCGAATTATTATCGACGTTTTATATTAAAGTTTGCATCAATAGCGGCACCACTGACGAATCTTTTGAGGAAGGACCAACAATACCAATGGACTGAAGAGTGTCAAGTTGCATTCGACTCGATCAAGGAGAGATTGATAAATGCACCGATTTTGGTAGCACCCGACTGGACGAAAGAATTCCATGTGCATACCGACGCCTCTCATAATGCGGTTGGAGCAGTACTATGCCAAGCCGATGAAAAGAAGTTGGACCACCCTATTTATTACGCAAGTCGCAATTTGAATAGCACTGAGAGGAACTACACAACTACAGAGAAGGAATGTCTCTCGATGATCTTTGCAGTAAACAAGTATCGGCATTACCTGATGGGAAAGCATTTCACGTTTTATGTGGATCATGAAGCCCTTAAGTATATCATTAATAAACCCGAGCTATCAGGGCGATTGATGAGGTGGATGCTACTTCTCCAAGAATTTCAGTTCACAGTGGTAACCAGACCAGGCAAAGCGCATATATTGGCTGACCATTTATCTCGAATTGTTAATGAGGAGCTAATCTCTGGTGGGCCCGACGATGCTCCTGATGGGCATCTATTCCAGGTTGATGCTAAAGTACCTTGGTATGCCGACTTGGTGAACTTCTTATGCACCACTAAATATCCGCCAGGAGCAAGCAAGAGAGAGAAGCAAAAACTATTAGCACTGGCAAAACACCATAGCATCATTGGTGGGCAGCTCTATCGATATTTTGTACATGAAAGCATTTATCGGAGGTGTCTCAAGGAAGAAGAAGCAGCCCTAGTTTTGAGAGCATTGCATGATGAACCCTGCGGTGGGAATTTTGCTGGTGAATTGACAGCAAGAAAGATCTTATTGGCTGGGTATTGGTGGCCAATGATGTTCAAAGACTCTCACACATACTGTAAGAAATGCGACAAATGCCAAAGAATGGGCAAACCAACGTTAGCACATGCTGCTCCTCTTACGCCGGTGCTGGCTCTTAAGCCGTTTGAGAAATGGGGAATTGATTTTGTGGGGCCTATTGATCCTCCCTCAAGACGTTGGTCTAATAGGTATATTTTGGTCTGCACTGACTATGTTACCAAGTGGGTAGAAGCCAAAGCTCTGAAGATTGACCGAGCTGATGATGTAGCCAAATTTTTGTATGAACAAATTATCACTCGATTCGGATGCCCGTTGGAAATAGTAAGTGATAGAGGAACGCACTTTGTCAACGAACTCATCCAGGAATTAATGGAATTATATAAAATCAAACATAGGAAAAGCACTCCATATTACCCGAGAGCGAATGGACAAGTGGACGTCACCAACAAAGTTCTTGAACAAATTCTAACAAAGACAGTAGCTATGCATAGGAGAGACTGGGATGAGAGACTTTTGGAAGCCTTGTGGGCATATCGAACATCCTACCGAGTGACGACAAAGAGCACTCCGTTCTCCCTAGTATATGGCGAGGAAGCCATTTTTCCCATTGAAAAAGAAGTGCCGACATTAAGAGTGGCTATCGAAGCCAGGATAGGAGAGGAAGAGTCATTAAAGGAAAGGTACATACAACTGGTCAAGCTGGAAGAAAAAGAGACTCATCGCACAGCAAAGTTTGGAAGCTATTCAGAAGAGACGTAAAGAGAGGCATGATAAGAATCTCAAGACCTATGTGATTCAAGAAGGGGATTTGGTGCTAGTTTATGATAGTAAGTATTATAAATTCCCGGGGAAGTTACAGACAAGATGGGCAGGACCGTTTAAGGTGGTGGAACTCAATTCCAATGGTTCCATGAAAATTCAAGATTTAGGAGAAGAATCTGCTCCCGTGAAGGTTAACGCGCTTCGAGTTAAACCATATTTCAAGTGATACTAAGCTGGGAGAAGCCAGACAAGATCCAAGCAGAAGGACATAGTAGACTCCTTGTACATACATGTATAGTTATATATATATATATATGCGCATATGTAAGCTATGATTTGTGTGTCATAAATATTCTTCCTTGCTAGCTCAAGAAATTTTGGACCTCTAATTATTTTTCTTGTGTTGCGCAGAGACTGTTAGGAGCTAAGTAACAAAATGGCAGATGAAATAATGCAACTCTACTTGTACGAGCTAAGGATATATTTCTCGGACCAAACATTCGCCCGCATGGACATAGATGTCGACGACTTTGAGACGGAATATGATGTAGAGGAAGCGCATTGGCTGGTATGCTTTATAAACCAGGGTTTGGGTGTTGCATTTTACATTGAGTGTTTTGAGGAATACCTGACTCGACATGTAAGATGGGCGGGAGATCGATATTACTATTTCGATCCTTCTAGGGAAATGCCTAATGAGGAAAACGATATCACTTGGGCTTGGGCAGATGTGATAACGCTAGGAAGTGATGACGGAGCTCCCGAAGTTGAGCCTGACTCGCCCTAGGGAAGTCGTTGGGATGCGAGTACGATGTGAGGCTACATGAGACATCCCAGAGACCCACATTCTAGATCGTCTAAGGATAGGTACAGGAGGGACTAAGGCATAGCCGGCTGTAGTTACCAAGTGAAAAGTCAACTCGATGAATACATATGTAGTGTCTGTAATTGACAGAATGGAGAGAAGAGGTGGTTGATCTGTCAAAGGCTAGAGTGTATATGTTTGCATGCATGTGTGGGAAAAGTGGGAAAGTCCCTTTCTTCCTCTCCCTAATTCTCAGGACTTGGGTGAACTAATTAACTATGAAAAAACGAAGAGAAAGAAAAGAAAGAAAAAATATTGTGTTGTTGTGATCGTACCAATGCGCTATGATGTCTCGCCACCATATTCGAGACATCAAGCACTTGTATGTATTTGCAAAGCAGGCTATGAGGAGGGTAAGAAAATACACATTGAGATTACTCGAGCTCCATGATTGGAAGTTGGATGACATAGAAAGGGATGCAGGCACATGAAGGGAAGACAAAATGGAACTTGTTTTTTTACCAACTTTTCTCATTGGTAGAGTCCTCGTGGGAGGATAAGGATGTGAGCATTTGTGGTGTGAGATTAAAAAAGATGTCTTTATCCACCTGGGGGAGGCGCATCCGAAAAAAAAGAGGAGGTCCCTCGTAATCGGAAGAAGAGAGCATAAGGGTACACATTTTTTTTCAGATTTTGACGAGGAGGAGCAAGGGGCTGAGCAACAGCGGAGTCTGAAGGAGAGCATGTGTATTTTCTTACCCTCCTCATAGCCTGCTTTGCAAATACATACAAGTGCTTGATGTCTCAAATAGGGTGCCGAGACATCATAGCGCATTGGTACGATCACAACAACACAATATTTTTTCTTTCTTTTCTTTCTCTTCGTTTTTCACAGTTAATTAGTTCACCCAAGTCCTGAGAATTAGGGAGAGGAAGAAAGGGACTTTCCCACTTTTCCCACACATGCATGCAAACATATACACTCTAGCCTTTGACAGATCAACCACCTGTTCACTCCATTCTCTCAATTACAAACACTACATATGTATTCATCGAGTTGACTTTTCACTTGGTAACTACAGCCGGCTATGCCTTAGTCCCTCCTGTACCTATCCTTAGACGATCTAGAATGTGGGTCTCCGGGATGTCTCATGTAGCCTCACATCGTACTCGCATCCCAACGACTTCCCTAGGGCGAGTCAGGCTCAACTTCGGGAGCTCCGTCATCACTTCCTAGCGTTAGCACATCTGCCCAAGCCCAAGTGATATCGTTTTAATTATTAGGCATTTCCCTAGAAGGATCGAAATAGTAATATCGATCTTCCGCCCATCCTACATGTCGAGTCAGGTATTCCTCAAAACACTCAATGTAAAATGCAACACCCAAACCCTGGTTTATAAAGCATACCAGCCAATGCGCTTCCTCTACATCATATTCTGTCTCAAAGTCGTCGACATCTATGTCCATGCGGGCGAATGTTTGGTCCGAGAAATATATCCTTAGCTCGTACAAGTAGAGTTGCGTTATTTGATCTGCCATTTTGTTACTTAGCTCCTAACAGTCTCTGCGCAACACAAGAAAAATAATTAGAAGTCCAAAATTTCTTGAGCTAGCAAGGAAGAATATTTATGACACACAAATCATAGCTTACATATGCGCATATATATATATATAACTATACATGTATGTACAAGGAGTCTACTACGTCCTTCTGCTTGGATCTTGTCTGGCTTCTCCCAGCTTAGTATCACTTGAAATATGGTTTAACTCGAAGCGCGTTAACCTTCACGGGAGCAGATTCTTCTCCTAAATCTTGAATTTTCATGGAACCATTGGAATTGACTTCCACCACCTTAAACGGTCCTGCCCATCTTGTCTGTAACTTCCCCAGGAATTTATAATACTTACTATCATAAACTAGCACCAAATCCCCTTCTTGAATCACATAGGTCTTGAGATTCTTATCATGCCTCTCTTTACGTCTCTTCTAAATAGCTTCCAAACTTTGCTCTGCGATGAGTCTCTTTTCTTCCAGCTTGACCAGTTGTATGTACCTTTCCTTTAATGACTCTTCCTCTCCTATCCTGGCTTCGATAGCCACTCTTAATGTCGGCACTTCTTTTTTGATCGGAAAAATGGCTTCCTCGCCATATACTAGGTAGAACGGAGTGCTCTTTGTCGTCACTCGGTAGGATGTTCGATATGCCCACAAGGCTTCCAAAAGTCTCTCATCCCAGTCTCTCCTATGCACAGCTACTGTCTTTGTTAGAATTTGTTCAAGAACTTTGTTGGTGACCTCCACTTGTCCATTCGCTCTCGGGTAATATGGAGTGCTTTTCCTATGTTTGATTTTATATAATTCCATTAATTCCTGGATGAGTTCGTTGACAAAGTGCGTTCCTCTATCACTTACTATTTCCAACGGGCATCCGAATCGAGTGATAATTTGTTCATACAAAAATTTGGCTACATCAACAGCTCGGTCAGTCTTCAGAGCTTTGGCTTCTACCCACTTGGTAACATAGTCAGTGCAGACCAAAATATACCTATTAGACAGATGTCTTGAGGGAGGATCAATAGGAACCACAAAATCAATTCCCCATTTCTCAAACGGCTTAAGAGCCAGCACCGGCGTAAGAGGAGCAACATGTGCTAACATTGGTTTGCCCATTCTTTGGCATTTGTCGCATTTCTTACAGTATGTGTGAGTCTTTGAACAGCGTTGGCCACCAATACCCAGCCAATAAGATCTTTCTTGCTGTCAATTCACCAGCAAAATGCCCACCGCAGGGTTCATCATGCAATGCCCTCAAAACTAGGGCTGCTTCTTCTTCCTTGAGACACCTCCGATAAATGCTTTCATGTACAAAATATCGATAGAGCTGCCCACCAATGATTCTATGGTGTTTTGCCAGTGCTAATAGTTTTTGCTTCTCTCTCTTGCTTGCTCCTGGCGGATATTTAGTGGTGCATAAGAAGTTCACCAAGTCGGCATACCAAGGTACTTTAGCATCAACCTGGAATAGATGCCCATCAGGAGCATCGTCGGGCACACCAGACATTAGCTCCTCATTAACAATTCGAGATAAATGGTCAGCCAATATATGCGCTTTGCCTGGTCTGGTTACCACTGTGAACTGAAATTCTTGGAGAAGTAGCATCCACCTCATCAATCGCCCTGATAGCTCGGGTTTATTAATTATATACTTAAGGGCTTCATGATCCACATAAAACGTGAAATGCTTTCCCATCAGGTAATGCCGATACTTGTTTACCGCAAAGATCATCGAGAGACATTCCTTCTCTGTAGTCGTGTAGTTCCTCTCAGTGCTATTCAAATTGCGACTTCGTAATAAATAGGGTGGTCCAACTTCTTTTCATCGGCTTGGCATAGTACTGCTCCAACCGCAGTATGAGAGGCATCGGTATGCACATGGAATTCTTTCGTCCAGTCGGGTGCTACCAAAATCAGTGCATTTATCAATCTCTCCTTGATCGAGTCGAATGCAACTTGACACTCTTCAGTCCATTGGTATTGTTGGTCCTTCCTCAAAAGATTCGTCAGTGGTGCCGCTATTGATGCAAAATTTAATATAAAACGTCGATAATAATTCGCATGCCCCAAGAATCCTCTGAGTTGTCGCAAGTTTTGCGGAGGTGGAAGTTGTCCAATCTTTTCCACTTTATCCTCGTCAACCGCGATCCCTTTTTCGGAAATCACATGTCCCAAAAGCAATCCTCTTCGTTCTCCAAATGTACACTTTTCAGGATTTAATGCGATGCCTTTTTCAATGCTTCTTCTTAAAATAGCTTAGATCCTCTCCATCATGTTTTCATCGTCGCCTCTGATCGCAAAGTCATCGAGAAATATCTCCATCCAATCCTGCAAGTAGTCTTGATATGCAGCTATCATTGCCCTCTGGAATGTGGCCGGTGCATTGCATAATCCAAATGGCATCACACGATATGCGTACGTACCCCATTCTGTCGTGAAAGTGGTTTTTGATTGATCCTCTTCATGGATTTGGATCTGGTTGTATCCACTGAAACCATCCAAAAATGAGTACAATTTATGGCCAGCCACTCTGTCCAATATTTGATCAATAAAGGGCAATGGGAAATGATCCTTCTTCGTGCGTTCGTTCAGCTTTCGATAATCTATGCAAATACGGATTTTCTTATTTTTCTTCGGAACAACTACAATTGGTGATACCCATTCACTGGATGCGAGGGGATATATGAATCTTGCCTCCAATAACTTAGTCAATTCCAACTTGATCAATTCCGAGTAGACTGGATTTGTCCGCCTAAGTCGTTGACATATTGGTCGTGTACCTTCTTCCAAGTCTATATAATGTTGGCAGATTTGGGGATCAATTCCTCTCAAATCACTGTATGACCATGCAAAGGCCTTGCAGAAATTTTTGAGTGTCAACTTAATACAATCTCGTACTCCATCCGGTAGCTCTGACCCCATGGTCAAGAACTTTTCTGGAAAAACTTCCCATTTTTCCAACTGAGCTTTTCGCAAATATTCCTTATTCCTTGATGACACTGTGATTGGAACGTGCTCTCCGATCACGCGTGCATGGTTGGCCAGTAAATCATTGTTTTGTTCTTTTTCAACCGCACCCAATTTCTTTAGTTCAGCTTTTGCAATGGCTTCCCGCACTTTAGTTTTACTTTTCGCTTCTCTGTCTGATTGTCGACTTCTCCTTAGAAGCTCTTCTTCTAGCATTCTAACCCTTTCTCTCAACTGTTGCACTTCCATTGTCGGAGCTAACTCCAGTTCACGCTCTTCTTTTGAAGTTCCCTTCTCCAGGGATTGAGTAGCTTTGTTTTTACTTGCGTCTATACTCAACATGTAGCACTCAAAGTCACTTGTATGTGTCAACCATCCCAGCAATTCTTGGTCTGAGTCATCCTTGTAGCATAGTGGATCTATGTACTCACCCACTTTCGCATGTTGTAGGTTGGCCAATTGCAGGTTAAATCCATCCTGTGAAAGGTCCTTGGAAGTCTCCGTGCGCAGGGCAAATCTTACCCGTGCCATTTCTTGTCTTACTTTTTCCTTTGCTTTCTGCTCCCTTTCCTCAGCTGTTGTCGATCTCTTGCCAGTCAAGTTTGGAGACACTTGAAGTTGTATTCGATCAGCCTTTGGTCCAATTGTGATAAATCCTGTGCGCCAATCGTGCACACATTCGGCTTGCACCAGCCATGGCCGTCCAAGTAAGATCGAGAAGGTAGCCTCTGAGGTCCTTGGTCTTACTATCAGATAATCAACTTTAAACTCTAGACCACCCACAACTATGCTTACATTCTTCAAAAGACCCGCAGGCTTCACTTGTGTTTGATCTGCCATTCTGAAGGACATCGGCAATTCTTCCATGTGATTGAGGCCCAAAGCTTCCATCATGAACTCAGTCATCAGGTTGACTGCGGCTCCACTATCTAACTGAGCACCAGGGACTGCATACACTTTAATATCGACCGTCACAGCGGGAGCATTCGAATCGATTTGCGTCGTAATACTTTGAATGATTCCATGGACATCTTTATCTAGTCTCTTTTTCTCTCGAGCTTTCCTCGGCTTCTTAATATATTCATTGTAGAATTGTTTCCTATAAACAGGTGAACATTTTAGCAATGTGCCAATATCCAGCGTGACTTCTGTGTCAGCAAGCAACTTTACAATATCCACTTCTTCCAAACTTTGTCTTTCCTTCCTACATTTTGGAGCCCTTAATCTTTCCGGGAATGGTGCTATGCCCGGCACAAACTCCTTGGTCACTGCTGGAAGAATCTCAATCTCTTCCCCATCCTCAAGCTCTTGCTGCTCAGCAAATCCTCCAACTTGGTTTTCTACCTCTTCACGCTCAACGATCTTCTCTTGACTCCCTTCTTCACCTTCGCCTCCTGGATTCTTCTTCGAATACTCTTGAGTCCTTGTGACTACTGCCACAGTGGGATCTTTGTGTGGTTTCTTGGCCTCATAAGCATCCACAAAGTGCATCGACGAGCTAGAGCCTTCTTGAGGGTTCGGTGTCTTGAACACTACTCCGATTGTAGGGACGTGCTTTTGAGCTCTTGTTGTGGAATTCATCTGAGTATCAACATAATTTGAGGACCCCATTGGTCCTTTTTCCTTGCCTGCGATAGCTCTTCGTTTTGGACAATCTTCATCAAAGTGGCCCTCCCCACTACAGTACCTACATAGTGGGGTATAATCAATTGGCTTCTTTTCGTTTGGACATCTAGATTGAGTATGGCCAAAGCCATGGCACCTCCAACACTGGATTGGACCATCTCTTCTTTGATCACGTGCGGCTCCTCTTGGATAGTCTCCTCCTTGACCCTGAGCACCATATCCATAAGTCGGTCTATTTTCCCAACGAGATGTAGGTGGGACACTTTGAGCGGGCAATCCCGTGTAAGGTCTTTCTCTTGTATCTCCTCATTTCATGGTCCTCTCTTCATAGGCTCTCTTGTTGTAACATCGGTCCTCCGTGTGATTTGTTCTTCCACAAAAAGTGCAACGCATCCTAGGTGGTGATCTATCTGTGAATACTCTCGAGACCGTAGGGCATTCTGAAGCCAAATGGCCGTAACCATGGCACTTTCCACACCATGTATTTGATCGAAACACTTGATTCGGGTTTGTTGTGACCTCTAGTTTTACTGTGTATGTCTCCTGAGTCATTGTGGCAGCTTTTATTGCTTGTGTGACCAACTCCAATATTCATTCTTCAGTTAGCGCAGGCTTTGTCTCGCCTGGCATGCTAGTGGCAGCTACAAAAGCTGGAGTCGTGAATGCGGGACTTCCTTGGCCTGGATCTTTCATTGGTATGTTACCTGGGACTCCCATAGGCTCGTATAAGAGTTCCATATTCCTTTGTTGGCATAATTGTACTTCCTCCCAAAGCCTTGCTTGTCCTTAGCATCCATTAAAGTTGGAGGTCTTGTCACACTGATATGCTGCTGTGACATAGGATCTCTCAATCCCGAAATGAATCTTCGTTTCAATGTCTCATCGTTCAGGGCATTCGCGCCCATCTTTCTTACCAACGTTTCCATTCTTTGAATGTAGTTATCGATGCTCTCATTGACTCCCTGTCGCAAATAATCCATTTGTTGGGCCAATCTGTCTTGGAAGCCTTGTCGTCGAAACTTTGCCAAGAAGGCTTCCTTGAGCATCTGATAAGTTCCACGCTCTTGTGGTGTCAGATTCTCATACCAATTGGCTGCCTCGTCATGGAGAATAGCCGGAAAAATCCTCAACCTTTGATCCTGGTCAACTATGTCATTGGCCTCACAAGTAACCTCAAACAACTGGATAAAACTATCCGGATCTTCGTCCCAAGTACCTGAAAACTTGGTGAAGTCCCCCAAGTGAACCGAGATCCGCTGAGCCATTTCGAACAGAGGTGTGATGTCAATATCACTTCGATCCAAGGAAAGCAAGTGACTTACCTTGTTGTGTCTCAGGTTGGAGTTCTTGTTAAGGGAGACCTCTTTGTCAATACATTGTACTGCTCTAAATATGACAAGGACGACATTCATAGGTTCTGAATTTTGGTCATTTTCTGCATGTATTGCGAGATTTGTTGCTTATCGATGAAAACGCTGGGTTGCACCCAAGGTTGAATTCAACTGATTTAAGAATTTTTCCTCATATGATAGAAGCGCAATCAGTAAATTTTTGACCGAGGGTTCTACATGCATATATCCTATGAATTGAAACTTGGCTACAATTCGATTCTATTAAAAATGTTAAGTGTGAGTGGATGCTTGTCAAGTATTTTGGGAAGATGCCAGTACTTAGATGAGGGAGAAGAATGATAGAGTTCTACATTTAGGAGTAATGGTTCGGGCCCTGTGTATGCATAAGGAGTGGCTTAAAATGAGATACTAGGACGTGTAGTGGTATGACCAATGAGTTGTATGAGTCGGGAAAGAATGGACTTTTCCCTGACGTTGGCTCCTTGAAGATGCCATACTCTCCTGCATTAGGTAAGATCCACGTGTTTACAGTATGAAGCATGCTCTCATTCCGGTTTGCATCAGATAAACCTACGGCCAAATTCATGCACGGAAAGTCTTGTTGTGCTTGATGCCCAAGTGCATACGACTTGAACGAGTTCAGTTTTAGTCCTTGTGATGGTTAATAGACTCTGAATCTAGAGTGTTTTCGAGTCGCTACATGTAACAACAACAACAAATTGGGGCATTGTAGTCTTGTGTTTTGATCTATTGCATGATTGGAGAATAATACATTATAGTTGTGTTGTTAAATGCCTTCTGCTCATATGGTAATATACCTTTTCATTCCTTTTGATGTTGGAGTCTGGAGTAACTTCCAAATTTATGCATTAAAATTGTTTTTTTTTTTAACACTCCGTTGCGAGAGAAGAACTCAACGAGGTCAATTAACGTATGAGCCTTCCCTATTATTATGTGTAGCGATTCCCTCTATATCATGAGTCCCTTGAACTCACCGGAAAGAATTCTAGGCAAAGAAAAGGGGGTTGGAAACAAAGTTGGCACTCCTATTCCGTATTGGATGAGAACCTTATAGGACATGTTCAGTTGGCCTGAGAAGAGGACTGGGTACACCATAAATTGGTTACTATTATAGCCCTTGTTGTTGTCTTCCCCCCCACAACATTGAGTCCAACTCCGAAAAAAGAAAAAGAAGAATGTTTTCTATCCCCAAGAGCAAATTGAGGGTCACGATAGACTTTTGGGCTTTTGGAAATTAAACACATATGTCTAAAAATCAAGGGTCGGAGTTAATTAAACTGAGTAGCACATAATGGTTTGAAGGGAAGTGCCATGCATACTTAACCATTTTCTCCGATTTGGATGTGGCAACATATGCGCATTGAACTACATGTAAGCACTTCATGTTGAAGGTATAAGCATTAAGTTTGAGGAAGTGAGAGTGTGTCTAGGTGAGAAAGAGGGTGAGGGCATAAGTGCATAGGTGTGTGTATAAGTGCATATGTAAAAAATGAGTTTGATTGAAAGAGAGTGAAAGAGAAGGGTGCGGATATGACTGCGGAGTTTTGAGCGAGGAAGTGAGAAGAAAGGATCGAAAGAGTGTAGGTGTGTGAATGAAAGAAAGTGTGAAAGTACGAGAGAACAAGGGTGCTAAGAGGAGAGCAAGATAAAGAAAAAGTGAGTGGAAAAGAAAGGGGGAAGTAAAGAGAGGAAGAGGAATAGAGTAAGTGGAATAAGGAAGTGTGCATGAAGAAGGGGTGCGATAACAAGAAGTAGTCATTAGAGTTGGGTTTTAGGTTGTGGCCAGATTTAGGTCTTCATGTCTACATTTGAATATTATTGAATGACCTAGAGGAAAAGAAAGTGGCATAGTGCAAGGAAAAAGAGTGAACCCAAGGCATGTGTAAGCATATTTTTGTGGGGTTAAGAGACTAAACAATAACCCAAGATTTTAAAGATATTGTTATCAAAGAAATGCATGAACCATCTTACATGGGTCATAAAGGCATACAGAGCACCATTTCTACTTGAAAAGTCTTCTTCTTTTGGCCACACATGGAAAACCATATTGCACATCATGTTTCTCATTGCATTGTATGTCAACATGTAAAACATCATCATGGTAAACCATTTGGATTATCGATGCCACTTCCCATTCCAAATGAACCATGGGAACAAATCGCTATGGACTTTATCAGAGGTCTCCCTATCACTTCATCACATAATGATATGATTTGGACACTAGTTGATAGGTTTAGTAAGTATGCATATTTCATTCCTTGTAGAAAAAAATTATTTGCAACTGAGGCTGCAAAATTATTCATTAAATGCATTTTCCCACATCATAGATTTCCTAAAGTAATGTTATTTGATTGTGATGTTACACTCTTGAGGTGCTCCATAATGTCTACAAGTGGATTTTGAGTTCAAGTGAAGGTGGGATTAGTTTTTGGAGGGAATCATTCACTTTTCTACAATCTAGGAAAAGTGAAGATCTAATTTAATCTACTTTTTGGTGATTTATTGATTCATTGATTGCAACTTAAACACCTCAAATTCGTGGAATTTTAGCTCTCTTTTTCTCTATTTACATGTGTAAAGCTCTAGGCTTTTACAATGGTAAATGATCCATAAAAAAGCTTTTAAAAAAATACAATAGAGCATAAGTAAAAGAACTCTCCAATGAATATTCTTTTGATGTAATCCAAATGATAGCTTTTTGATGTAGATAAATTCCACCTCATGCATAGTGTAAGCTTGATGTTCCAACAATCTTCTCTCTTTTTTCATTGAAACCTCTGCAACCTTTGCATTTTTGCATCTGCATAACTTAAAGCCTCCTCAGCTTTGATACCATGTAAGAAAATAACAACACAACAGAATAGACGAGTAGATAGAGCTGAAAGAAAAACATAGACAAAGATAGACATAGACTAAGAGATAGAGGACTCAAACTCGCAGATTTCCAAGAGTAATCTTGTTAGAATGATGGTGCTCTCCACTCATGTGCTCCTAATGTGGAGCTTAGATGGAAATCTACACAAAATCTAGATAAAGGGCTTAGTAGGGCACAATGCTCTCAGATTTCCAAGAGTAATCTTGTTAGAATGATGGTGCTCTCCACTCATGTGCTCCTAATGTGGAGCTTAGATGGAAATCTACACAAAATCTAGATAAAGGGCTTAGTAAAGTATACAATTTGATAATATCTTCATGACCACAAGTCCTAATGTCTCCACCCTATGGGCCTTCGGGAGAGGCACCCCAAACCATGTAGAAGAGGGAAACCCCCATTTGCACTCCATCCATTAAGGTTCTATGTGGAAACAGTGCGACACACAAGGCCTTTATTTTTGCCTTCAATGACAGCCCAATGGCCCAAAAGTTTATGCCCTACCTAGCCTAATGGTTAGGCTCATAAAGATCATTTATTAACATCAATGATCACACATAGATCTCATCTAACTCGGAAAGTTAGGATTCCACAAATGTCCAAGCTCTCACAATGGCTTCTCCTCATAATAGGGGCCTTACAACTTAGAGCACCATGGATTATTTTTGGTCAATAAGTACTGAGCATATCTAACACATAACATACATTATGCTAATGGTGAATGAATGTACTTTTTCCAAAGTAAAATAGAATATTTAGGGCATATCATTTCTTGTGAAGGAGTGCATGTAGACCAAAACAAAATCAAAGTAATTGTAGAATAGTATATCCCTCAATCAATAAGGATGTATGTTCTTTCCTCTGGTTGGCTAATTTCTATAGGAATTTTGTAAAATATTTTTCTTATTTGGCAATTCCCCTCACATTATTGAAGAATGTTACCAGATCCATAAGACTTCATTAATGCCTAGTTATGATCATTTAATTTTTTCACATCATTAACAATCAGAATAATTTAACTCCTCCAAGATATATTTCCAAGCATGTGTTTTTATATGAAAAATGCTTATTTTTGTTCATTGATGGGACATGTAATTGGCCATCCATATGTATTTTATTTCTTATCAACTAGAATCACTTGCTTTTCCAAGTCACGGCATATTATCACTTATGGAATTTTGAATTATTTAAGTTTATGATTGAGATACTAGTCTTCTTTGTGTTTTGATACAACATCTCAAGGCTCACCAGGGCATGGATGGGCATGGATGTATTCAGATATATCTGAACACAAATAAGAGAAAATATATTTTCCATATATTTAGTAAATAAAGACCCACCTAGAGGGTTCTTCTAAGAAATTTATAAAAATACTGGCTAAGATAAGGATTGTTGTAGAATGAGGCTTTTGTATATAAAACCGAAGGCTCTATGAAAAAGAGAGCAACTTTTGACTCACATGCCTACTTTTTGAAGTGGTCACCCTCATTGTAACCTCTATCTTTGGATGCAATAGAAAACTATAAATACACATACTTTGGACACTCCTCCAGCAAAGTACGTAGGAAGAGTTTGCACCCGATACTATCTACTATCTTGTCTACTATGCAAGTATGTTTCTGTGTGTTTTTTGATTTCGTAATCTCTATGTATGCTTGTCCATAAGATCCTACAACATTTTCTCATTTCCTAAAATAATATTTCCCTTCTAATCAAACACATCCTCAAGGTTAGACACCGTGTTAAAATCATCTATGATTACGTGGGGACCATTTGGATTAGATACTGCATCCAAACAACTAGATCTATAACCACTAGAGTTAGAGGAATAGATGCTAACCATAGTATCATCAATAGGGCTTTTGAAGGAGACAACACCAATTGATGGGAACGACTTGTTACAGCATTTTCCATAAGGTGGGAAAAGAATATGAAAATACTAAGACTAGCACCACCTTACCATTGGCATGCCTAGTAATATACCAAAAAAGATTCCAAGAAATAATCTTCAAATTATCTACAAGCTTTGCATCAAGAATTTTGAACTCTTGGAGGCACAAAAAGTCAAGAATCGAAGATCAATATTTTAAGCCGATTGGAAATGGCTTTAGGCCTAATGGGTTCAATTAACGCCTTAACTTTAAAGGAAATAATCTTAAAGCAACTCATGTTATGCTTAAATAGTGTAACCAACAAAATAACATGGATCATTAGAAACAAATATTTTAATCCTTTTCGACAACGTATACACTACATCGAGAACATTATTAGTAATTAAAAACTAATTGATCAACATTAATACTTGTAATTTTTAGGGGAGGATTAATGAGAGAGCTCGGGGAGCTCATAAGATCTTTTATCTTAGGCTTCTCTACTGTGTGTAATAAATCTTAAACATATTGTATCATTGACAAATCTTCACTATTATGAGAGGCATGAGACATCCCATAATAATTATTTTGGTCATGCTACCCAAGTTGAGATGAAAAGATGACATCATCATTTTGTTAAGCTTGATTCAGAATATAATTACCAACTCTGTGCTTGGCATCTAAAATCAACCTAGATAGGAAATTTAGAAGGCTTAGGTCCCCTTGGGATGAATGCAATAGACTATTTGAAAATATAAATGTCGTAATAGATAACTCGACCTCTATTCCTATAGTGTTGGCACACTCCTTGTGCTTGCAATGTTTTGAATAACGATTCTTCTCTTCTAGCTTCTTGATGCGACAATCTTGGATTTTGTCTCCTTTCTTCTTATGGTGGAAAGACTCTCCCTTGAACTTCTTTTTGTCATTCTTCTTTTTTTCTCCATCTTCTCAAACGTCCAATTTACCTCCTTTGGCATTTGTTGTGAATGCAACATCTCCTTTGTTGCCACCACTCCTTGCCTTGAGCCATAGCTCCTCCTCCATGAATAAGGCATTGAATTCTTCAAAAGTTAGTTGTTGAGGTCTCATTTGAGTATTAAGAGCACTTACGAAACCATCAAACTTTTGTCAATAGATTCAAAGACAATGTGAATCTATCTCTTCACTTGACTTTTGTATACTTGCACCTACCATTTAATCTTGTAGATTCTTTGTGGGAGTGACTAACACCTCTATAGTCTCCCCAACAGCAAACCTTTCTGCTGCTAGATGATTCTCCAAATTCTAAATCCATGTCTGATTACGAGTTTCACATTGATTTGTCAATATGCTCCATGCTTTGCAAGCCTTCATAGTATGCTGGATGAGATTTAGAACACTATTAGTAGTACTTGTAACTAGAGCACAGAGTGCATCTATGTTTCTAGGTTTCCAAGCATAGACAAGATCAGCATTAGGAGGAATCATTCAAGCATGATTATTTGTATTAGGTATTTCTTGGGGCTCATGATCAATCCAAGAACAATATCTAGAAGCTCATATGAATCAAGGATAGAAGTGATTTTAAACTTGCATAGGATGTAGTTCATACCATCAAGTTTACCTTTCATGAAGTTTGGTGGTCATCATATCCACAATGTCAAGATGAGCAGCATCATTGTTGCAGTAGCCTGTGCCCCACCTAATTGTGTTGATGAACCACCTTGATTCCTAATTGTAGATGATGATGCACCACTTGACATCTTCTCTCTTTTATTGAAGCCTCTACAACCTCTGCATTTTTTGCATCTCCACCACTCAAAACCTCCTAAGCTCTAATATCATGTAAGAAAATAAGAGCACAACAAAATGGACTAGTAGACAGATTTGAAAGAAAAGCACACACAAAAAATGATGCACTTAGAAATGGAGAACTCAAATTCTCTGATTTCCAAGACTAATGCAATTTTAATGATGGTATTGTCCACTCGTGTGTTCCCAATGTCGACCTTAGACGGGGATCTAGATAGAATCTAGATGACAAGCTTAGCAGGACACAATGGTCTCTAAATCTCAAAATCAATCATGCTAATATAGCCTTTACAAGGGGACTCGGTATAGGTAAATGTAGTCGAGAGATACAAAATAGTTCGTATAGTATACAATCCAGAAATATCTGTATGACCAAATTCTTAATGTCTCGACCCAATGGACCAAGCGGATAAGCACCCCAGACCCTATAGAAGGGGGCAAGCCCCCTCTGCAATCCACCCATTAAGATTCTAAGGGGAAACCATGCATCACCACAAGGCCGTTATTTTTTTCATTAAGTCACACATAGACCTCATCTAACTTGGATGTTAGGGTTTCACAAATGTCTGGGCTCTCACAATGGCTTCTCCTCATAATGGGGGCCTTAGAATGTAGAGCACCATAGATCATTTATGGTCACTTAAGGGTGAATTATTGAGCATATCTAACACATAACATACTTTATGCTAATCTTGAAGAAAGGTACTTTTTTCAAAGTGAAATAGAATATTTAGAGCATATGGTTTCTAGTTTAGGAGTGCATGTAGACCCAAACAAAATCAAAGTAATTGTTCAGTGGCCTATACCTCAATCAATAATGATATATGTTCTTTCCTTTGGTTGGCTAGTTTTTATAGAAAGTTTGTTAAATGTTTTTCTTATTTAACACTTCCCCTCACATTATTGAAGAATTATAGTGGATCCATAACACTTCATTAACACTTGGTTATGATCACTTTTATTTTCATATCATTCACAATCACAATAAATTAAAGCCTCCATGATATATTTTGATGCATGTGTTTTTACATGGAACATGCTTATTTTTGTTCATTGATGGAACATGTGATTGGCCATCCATGTGTGTTTTATTTCTTATCAACAAAAATCAATTGCTTTTTCAACTTATGATATATTATCACTTATTTAATTTTGGATTATTTAAGTTTATTATTGAGATATAAGTGTCCTTTGTGTTTTGATATAGCATCTAAAAGCTCATAAGGGCATGGATGGGCATGGAATTATTCAGATATATCTGGACACAAACAAGAGAAAACATATTTTCCATATAGTTTGTAAATAAAGACCCACCTAGAGGGTTCTTCTAAGAAATTCATAAAAATATTGATTCAAATAAGGATTTTTGTACAATTAGACTTTTGTGTATAAAATCTAAGGCTCTCCAAAAAAGCGAGCAACTTTTTACTCACATGCCTACTTTTTGAAGTGTTCACCCTCATTGTAACCTCTATCTTTATATGCAATAAGAAACTATAAATACACATTCTTTGGACACTCGTTCAATAGAGTGCATTATTAGATATGCTCAATACTCTAGCCTCAAGTGACCACAAATGATCCATGGGGCTCTAAGTTGTAAGGCCCCCATTATGAGGAGAAGCCATTGTGAGAGCCCAGACATTCGTGAAACCCTAACTTCCAAGTTAGATGAGGTCTAAGTGTGACCGTTGATGGTTATAGATGATCTATGTGAGCCTATCCATTAGGTTAGGTAGGGCTAAAACTTTTGAGCCACTGGGTTGCTATTCAAGGCAAAAATATAGGCACTATGGTGTCACACAGTTTCCCCATAGAACCTTAATGGGGGGAGTGTAGAGGGGGGCCTGCCCCCTTCTACGGGGTCCAAGGGGCCTACCCCCCGGCTTGTAGGGCCGCGATGGGAGGACTTCTGGTCCTAGAGATATTGTCCGATTGTATATTTTGCCGACTATTGAGTATCTGCCGGCCACATTTATCTCTACGGACTCCTCTTGTAAAAGCTATATAAGCATGGCCTAGGTTGAGCTTAAAATAGCATTGTGCACTAGTAAACCCTTCATCTAGAGTCTATCTAGATTGCCATCTAATCTCCACATTAGGAGTGCATGGGTGGACAGCACCACGCTCGGCAATCTAAGAATTTGAGTTCTCTATCTCTTAGCCTATGTCTATCTTTGTCTGCGTTTTTCTCTCAACCATGTCTACATGTCTATTCCACTATGATGTTATTTTCTTACATGGCATAAGAGCAAAGGAGGCTCTGACTAGTGCAGAAGTAGAAACGCAGAGGCTATAGAGGTTTCAACAACAAAAGAGAGAAGATTTCAAGCGGTGCATCATCATCTACGACTAGGAATCAATGTGGTTCTTGAAAAGTAGGTGGAGCATAGATAGGAGCAGTAGTGATGCCAATCATCCCAATGTTGCGGATATGACCACCAACATTCAGGAAAGGTAAACTTGGTGGTACCAACTACACCCTGTGGAAGTTTAAAATCACTTCTATACTTGATTCATATGAACTTTTGGAGACCGTTCTTGGGACTGATCATGAGCCCCATGAAACATCTGATCAAAATAATCCTAGTTAAATGATTCCTCATGATCTTGATCTTCCACGTGCTTGGAAAAACATAGAAATGCAAATGCACTCTGTGCTCTAGTTACAAGTACTTCTGATAGTGTTCTGACTCTCATTCGGCATAATACCGGAGCATGTGAATCATGGAACATATTGCGAAATCAATATAAAACTCGTAACCAGACACAGATTTAAAACTTGGAGAATAAGCTATAGTCGAAAGTTTTGCTGATGGGGAGACTACAAATGTGTTTATCACTCGCATAAAGAATCTACAAGATCAAATGATGGGAGCAGGTGTACAAAAGTCAAGCGAGGAGCTAGCTCGGTGTTCTTCGAATCTGTCCACTTAAGTTTTATGGTTTGGTAACTCCTCTTAATACTCAAATCAAACCTTAACCACTAATTTTTAAGGAATTCAGTGCCTGCGGCTCAAGGCAAGGCATGGTGGCAGCAAAGGAGATGCTACATTCACAACACATACCAAAGCAGGGCAACCAAAATCTTCAAAAGATGGCGACAAAAAGAAGAACCACAAAAAGAAATTCAAAGGAGAGTGTTTCCACTCTAAGAAGAAAGGAAATAGAATCCAAGACTGTCGCATAAAGAAGGCACAAGAGAAGAATGGCTCTTCAAAATGTGGCAAGGGCAAGGAGTCTACCAACACAACAGACACAGAGCTTGAGTTATTTGTTACAATAGAGGAGGTGTGCTCCTCCACTGAAGATTCAGGAACAGATGACTCATGGGTGTTGGACACTGGTGCATCTCATCACATGACGAGCAGAAAGGACCTTTACATTTCCTTATAGCCTCTAAAGGAACTGATCACAATAAACGTAGGGAACAATGCAAGATTTCTTGCAAAGGGCATAGGTACAATTTCTTTCATTAACTCTAATGGCGATATCAGAGGCTTTCAACTGTGTTGTATGTTCCACAAATAAAACGAAATCTACTTTTAGTAGCTTCTATAAATGATCAAGGTCATCAAGTATCTTTTACTAAGATAGGAGCTAAGATTATGGATAGTAAGAACAATATTGTTGGGTCTGGCATAAGGAGGAACAACCTGTATGAGTTGTGTGCTCTTACAACAACTACAAATGTGGGCACTGTAAGCTATGCATGAGAGATTCGGCCACATTGGATATCTTGTATTGAAGGAGATGTATTTTAGGGGTATGGTTTCCACCTACCATTGATTGTAGAAAGAAAGAAACCATGTGAAGTAGTTCGCATCATGGGCAAGCAACAAAGGAAGGCGTTTCCACAAGAAAGCAAGAACACGGCAAGCTATCCTCTAAATTTGGTGCATGCTGACTTGTGTAGAAAAATGCCTACACAGGCGTTGGATGGATCTTCCTACTTCAAGTTACTTGTCGAAGACTATAATAGGAAGATGTGGGTGTACTTCCTTTGCAATAAGGCTCAAGGTTTTGGTAAGTTTAAAGACTGTCTTCAGCTTGTTGAAATTGAAACAAGGAAGAAGATGAAGAAATTTAGGACAAATGGTGGTGGTGATTTCACGTCAACAGAGTTTGAAGATTTCTGCAAGAGCAAGGGAATCAAGCATCAACTCAGAGTGGCACATAGTCCTCAATATAATGGTTTTGCAAAATGTCGGAATCAAACCAACATGGAGATGAAAAGGTGCATGTTGAAAGGAAATTACGGTTTGCCTAATCAATTTTGGGTAGAGGCTATCAACACTACTGTCTAGATCTTGAATCGAAGCTACACAAAGGAACTTGATGGAAAGACTTCACAAGAAGCCTAGATTGGTAAAAAGCCTTCTGTTTCCCACTTCAAAGTATTTGGAAGTGAATGTTGTGTAAATGTTCTAGATAGGGAGAGAAACAAGCTTCAACCAAAAACATCAAATGTATCTTCCTACGGTACAATGAAGATAAGAAGGCTTATAAGCTTTATGACCCTGAGACTAAGAAGATCATGGCGAGTTGTGATGTGGTGTTTAAGGAGGAGCAGCCACATGCAGTGGAGGAGGAAAAGAGAGCTTCCACTTTATCATTAGGTGAAGGGGCAATCCACTATGAACCTGGCCCAAGATCTATCGTTTCTACTCAAGAGAACGAAGCATCATCTTTAGATGATGAGTCTGAAAGTCACCAACCTACCGACACCCAAGTGGAAAAGCCATTGCCATGTGGGGTGATGTAGCTCTATGATTCTGCAAACCCCATCCCACAGTCAATAGAACAAGTTCTAGATGGACCAAGGCGATCATAGAGATTAGAGGAACAGAGATGGGCAAGTGTGCATATTGTAAACAGAGCCTTGTTGGTTGATCTCATTCAAGAAGAAGCAAAGGAACCAAAAAATTTGGAAGAGGCATTCCACGATCCGAATTGGAGAGTTGCCATGCAAACAGAAGACAACAATATCATAAAGAATGGAAATTAGGAGCTGGTGGATCGACCCCCTAAGTGTAAAGTCATTGGCACCAAGTGGGTCTAGAAGTTAAAGTACAAGGGAGATGGTACTCTAGTAAAGTACAAAGCAAGAATTGTTGCATAGGGCTACTCACAAGCTGAAGGAATTGATTTTTGTGAATCATTTTTGCACGGATTGCAAGAATAACTACTATCTGAGTAGTACTAGTTGTGGGTGCACATAAGCATTGGCCAGTCCATCACGTCAATGTCAAATCATCATTCATGAATGGAGACCTCAAGGAGGAGGTATATGTGTCTCAGCCACCAAGGTTTGAGGCTCCCCATTTAGAGAATAGCGTATGTAAGCTAAAGAAGGCATTATATGGGCTGAAACAAGGCCCTAAAGCATGGTACCAATGGATCGATAAGTATCTCTTGGATCTAGGTTTCAAAAGATGTGCTTCTGATGCTAACTTGTATGTTTGAAAGAGAGGAGGGAAGGCAATTGTGCTTGTACTCTATGTAGATGACCTTCTGATTATAGGAAATGATGATGCTCTTCTTCAACAAACAAAAGATGCCCAGAGTTCAGAATTTGAAACAACAAACTTGGGCTTAATGCATTATGGATTAGACCTTGAAGTTTGGCAAGAATGAGGGAAGATTTTCATCTCTCAACAAAAGTATGCAAGATAGATATTCAAGGGATTTGACATGGAGGATTGCAAGGAAATTTCTAGACCTATGGAGGTCAAAACAAAATTATCTATTGAGGATACTTCACCTCCAGTGGATATTGGAAAATACAAGACACTAGTTGGAAGTCCCATCTACATGTGCAATACCAGATGAGATATCTCTTATGTTGTTCGAGTAGTAAGTAGGTTCTCTAATAAGCCTTGCCAAACTCATTGGAACGCAAGCATGCAGATACTCAGGTATGTGAAAGGAACCACTCATCATGGTATTCTTTATGAAGAAAGATCATCTCTAGTCAGATATTTTGACTCAGATTGGGCACGAGCTAATGCTACTAGAAAATCAGTTTCTGGGTATTGCCTTTCTTTAGGATCAGGGATCTTCTCTTGGATCAGTAAGAAGAAACCCACTATATCATTATATTCTACTGAGGTTGACCACAAAGCTGCATGTGTTGTAGCATGTGAAGCAATATGGTTGAGGAGGATCCTATGGCACATACAAATACAAGGACAGCAGGCTACAGGGTTGAAGTGTGACAACCAAAGTTGCATGGCCATCGCTAAGAATCCTGTGTTCCATGCACATACAACACATAGAAATTCAGTATCACTATGTGCGTGAGTTGATTGAGGATGGGTCATGGAGATAAGCTATTGTCCAACTGAAGAAAATGGAGCAGACATCTTCACCAAGAGCAACTTCTTCGACACTTTCCAAAGCTTGGGATGGTACAAAGGAGGTAATTCACCGTAGGGTGGACATTGAGGGGGGGTGTTAGATATGCTCAATACTCCACCCTCAAGTGACCACAAATGATCCATGGTGATCTAATTTGTAAGGCCATAGTTATGAGGAGAAGTCATTATGAGAGTCCAGACATTTGTGGAACCCTAGCTTCCAAGTTAGATGATGTCTATGTGTGACTGTTGATGGTGATAGATGATCTATGTGAGCCTAACCATTAGGTTAGGTAGGGCATAAACTTCAGGGCCACTTGGCTGCTATTCAAGGCAAAACTAAAGGCCTTGTGGCATCGTGTGGTTTCTCCATAGAACCTTAATGGGGGGGAGTGCAGAGGGGGGCTTTCCCCCTTTTGTAGGGTCCGTGGGGCCTATCCCCCCGGGCAAGTAGGGCCGAGACGGTAGGACTTCTAGTCATGGAGATATTGTCCGATTGTATATTTTGTGGATTGTTGAGTATCTCCCGACTACATGTATCTATACCGAGTCCCCTTGTAAAAGCTATATAAGCATGGCCCATGTTGAGCTTTACATAGCAATGCAGATTAGTAAGTTCTTCATCTAGAGTTTGTCTAGATCACCATCTTAGCTCCACATTGGAGTGCATGAGTGGACAACACCATCGTTGTAATTGCATTACGCTTGACAATCTAAGAATTTGAGTTCTCTATCTCTTAGTCTATGTCTATCTTTGTCTGCGTTTTTATCTCAAATCTATCCAGAGGTCTATTCCACTGTGTTGTTATTTTCTTACATGTGTGGGAGGAGGTTGCATCCAATACTATGTACTATCTTGTTTACTATAGAACTATGTTTCTATGTGTTTTTAGATTTCCTACTCTCTATGTATGGTTGTCTCTAAGATCCTACAACATTTTCTGTTGATATATTTAGGTAGTGATGTGTGTGAACACTCTAGGACCGCCGGGGCACTTTTTTCCCTCTTTAGGAGGTTTTTTTCCCCCGGCTTGTATATACGCCTATTGCCCTAATGGGCTACTTATCTTTGTACATTCTCTAGTAATACATTCAGTATTGTGTGTTTGTGCTCCAAGCTTCTTCTTCTTCCTTGTGCTGTTCGCGTGCTTCCGCAGACGCCTATCTCCAACAATTGGTATCAGAGCAGGTCATGGCTTCTTCTAGGGCGCCGTCGACACTCCTCCCTTTGCAGTCTCAGATTCGCACGAAATTTGGTGAGCATACTCAGGGTGTTTCCAAGATCAAAACATCTTCGCTCTATGGTGCCGAAATCGCGATCTCAGCTCGTTTCGGCCTTCGAACGCACTATCGCAGCGCTTGTGCAGGCTATTTCGTCCTTTTGTGCCAAAGATATATACCAGTTTCTGTTCGCCAGTTTAAGCGTCTCAAAGTCTGCTACAGGTCTAGCAGAACTCGTCTAGGCAGTTCCGTTCAACTTTTTGAGATACAGTCAATTTTCTGCATCAAGGTATTTTAGTCACCGGCCATGGCTGAAAGCAGTGATGTATTTTGTATGTTGGCTGTTGAGGATAAGTTGGATGGTACCAACTACCCATTATGGGCTTATATGATGTGACATGTACTGGTTGCAAAAGGATTGTGGAACATTGTGCAGGGTGTTGAAAGACGTCCTGTTACACCTGTAATGACAGGTACTGCAAATACAGGTGTTGGAGCTGATGAAGATGGTGTCGAAGATGATATTCCGCATATTCATGTTCGTGCTGCTGTTTCTGTTGCACCTACTGCAGAGCAGATTCGTTGGGATGGCAGAGATGCCCAGGCACATGCATTGATAGCTTTGTCTATCAAACGTGCCATTATTCCTCACATTCGCTCTTGCAGAACAGCAAAGGATGCTTGGGATACACTTACCACTTTGTACCAGGCTAGGAATGAGGCTCGTGTTGCTTACCTCCGAAAACAGCTGGAGAGTGAGCACATGAATGAAGGTGATTCTATGGAGAGTTTTCTTACAAAGATCAAAGACCTAAAGGAACAATTGATTTTTGCTGATGAGGTTATACCAGATAGCTTACTTGTGCAGACCGTTCTGAATGGTCTTCCTGATTCATATCAGAGTTTTGCCTCTACTCTTCGATTGATGATGAAAGGCAATTGGAATGCCTTGTCATTTGAGGAATTAGTCTCTGTTCTGTTGCAGGAAGATCAGTCCAGGCAGAACAGGTCCATTATGCGTGTTGCAGATCAAGCTTTCCTGGCTAGTCAGAAGGGCAAAGGAAAATGGAGCTCTTCTACTAGTAAGCAGAAATCTGCAAATGCTGCACAATCGAAGAACCAGGATAAAGATGAGAAGAAATCAGAAAAGCAGAAATTGTTTTGCAAGTACTGTAAAGGAAATGATCATATCATAAAGAACTGTCCAAAACTGGCTGCTAAAGAGGCAAAGAAGAAAGAGGCTGGAATGGTTGTTGCAGAGGCCTCTACACCAAAAATAGAGTCTGCAAACCTTGTGCAGGAAGAAGAATGGGCGTTTACTACTATGTGCAGTTTTGACCCATCTTCTCATGATCAGTGCATGCCTGCAATAGACTCAGATGTTTGGTACTTTGACAGTGGGGCGACCAAACATATTACCTCGCAGCGCAGTTTCTTCTCTTCACTCGAGCCTGCCCCTACAGGGAATACTGTCACATGCGCCAATAACTCCTCTTATCCTGTTATGGGAGTTGGTAAGATCATTCTAACTACTGGTGATGGTAGTTCTTTCACTTTGTCAGATGCTTTATTTGTGCCAGGGATCAAAAAGAACCTGTTATCAGTTTCGGCATTAGCCAAGATTGGCTTGGTTGTGAAATTCATTGATGACAGGTGTACAGTCCATGATCTCTCAAATGGCGATGTGATTATTGCTTCTGGCATTTTATGTCGTGGGCTGTATAAGCTCATAGACTATGAAAGATCTGTGAATGATTCGGCATGTGCAGTTCATGATTCTCAGGCTATGTCAGATGCAAAGCTTTGGCATGCTCGCTTTGGTCATCTGAATTTTGCTAGTTTGTTACGCCTGCAGAAATCTGAAATGGTGTCCTCTTTGCCCAAACTTGAGGCACCTGGAAAACATGTTTGTGAAGGATATATTTTGGGCAAAATGCAGCGTTCTTCCTTTCCAAAAGATGGTTCAGTTTGGGCTATGCAGAAACTGCAGCTTGTACATAGTGATGTCTGTGGTCCTATGCAGACACCCTCTTTTGGAAATTACCTTTACTTCGTGACTTTCATTGATGATTTTTCCAGGCATGCATGGGTATATCCACTCAAAGCAAAGTCCGAAGTGTTCATGTGCTTCAAACATATTTTGGTTTTGGCTGAAAATCTGTCAGCATGTAAAATGGGCACCCTCCGTTCTGATCGAGGGGGGGAATATATGTCTTCAGATTTTAATGCATTTCTGGCTGAACGTGGGATAAAACACTAGTGTACAGTGCCGTATACACCTCAACAGAATGGAGTTGCTGAACAAAAGAACAAGTCACTCATGGAGATGGCGAGGTGCATGGTCAAAAGTTAGGCCTTACCACATAGTTTCTGGCTTGAGGCTGTCATGTGTGCAGCATATGTACTAAACAGGTGTCCCACTAAAGAGTTGAAGTCTATCACTCCATATGAGGCTTGGCATGACCACAAGCCATCTGTTGCTCATCTGCGTGTTTTTGGTTGTTTGGCATATGCATTAGTGCCTGAACAACATCGCAGAAAATTGGATGATAAGGTAGTAAAATGTATTTTTGTTGGGTACAGTTCTGAAAGTAAAGGCTATCGTCTGTATCATCCACAGACTAAACGCATTCTGGTTAGCCGTGATGTTGTCTTTGTGGAAGATGCTATTCAGCCATTGCTTTCATGTACTAAGGAGACATCTGTTAGCTCCAAAGACATGTATGATACTTTGATGCCTCTTTTTACAGGTGGACAAGCTAGTGCTGGTCCTAATGAGGCAACTTCTCAGCCTTTGCAGGTTTCATATGATGATGCAGATCATTCCATTTCTGATGCAGATTTACATGATGCACTTGTTGATGAGAGAGCTGATATTGAGCAGGCAAAAACTATGCCAAAATGGCTGGTGCAGACTTTGCGTGATAGCAAATTAGATGCACCTTTGTCATATCGTACTCGTTCACGCTCTCATAGTGCCTCCTTTGCATCAGATTGCTATGCTATGGCTGCATCTAGTCTCTGTGATGAGAATGAGCCTGTTTCTTTTGATGAAGCACAAAATTCAGAAAATTGGATGGCTGCTATGCAATCTGAATATGATGCTATAATGAAGAATGGTACATGGTCTTTATGTGACTTGCCTCCTGGCAAGAAGGCCATTGGCACTAAGTGGGTATACAAGCTGAAGCGTAAACCTGATGGTACAGTTGACAGGTATAAGGCTAGGCTTGTTGCAAAGGGTTATGCACATGAAAGAGGCATTGATTTTGATGAGACCTTTGCACCTACATGCCGTATGACTACTGTTCGGAGAATTTGTGCACTTGCAGCCCATCATGGTTGGAATGTACATCAATTGGACATTAAAACAGCATTTCTGAATGGTGACTTGCATGAAGAAGTGTATGTTTTTCAGCCCCGTGGCTTTGTGCAGAAAGGGCATGAAAACCAGGTTTGCAGGTTAAAGAAGGCATTATATGGTTTAAAGCAAGCACCACGTGCTTGGTATGAAAAGATACATGCCTATCTAATTGCACATGGTTTTGAGAACAGTCCAACTGAAAGCACCTTATATGTTAAACGTGCTAATGATGTGCTTCTGATCATTGTTGTCTATGTTGATGACATGCTGCTCACTGGTCCTATTGAGACACATATTGTTGATTTTAAGGCTGATTTACATGCCTCATTTGAGATGTTTGATTTGGGGCATTTGCATCACTATTTGGGCATTCAGTTTAATCAAGTTGATGGTGGAATGGCTTTGTGTCAAACGAAATATATTGACACATTATTGCAGCGTTTTGGCCTTGAAGACTGTAAGCCTATTGCCACTCATATGGAGACAGGTTTACGATTGAGTCTTCATGATGCTAGAGATGCATTTGATGCTGTTCTCTATCAGCAGGCTGTTGGATGCTTGATTTACTTATGCATTACTCGGCCAGATATTCAGTTTGCTGTCTCACAGATGAGCAGGTTTATGCATTGCCCAGGAGTCATGCATTGGAAGGCGGTTAAGCGCATCTTTCGCTACTTGAGTGGTACTCGGCTACTTGGGTTGTTTTATCCCAAGGGGGGATCACTACCGCCAGATTTGCATGCTTTTTCTGACTCAGATTGGGCTGGTTGCTATGACACTCGTGTGTCCACCAGTGGTTTTGGCTTCATGCTTGGTAGCTCATGTATATCTTGGTTGAGCAAGAAGCAGCCTACTGTGGCCACTTCCAGTTGTGAGGCTGAGTATAGGGCAGCTTTCAGAGCTACTCTTGAGTGTGTGTGGCTTAGACGCCTTATGGCTGTTTTGGGTGTTGGCCAGTCTTCTGCCACCACCATCTTCATTGACAGTCAGAGCGCATTGGCAGTTGTGAGGAACCCTGTGTTCCATGCTCGCACTAAGCACATTGAGGTGCATTATCACTATGTTAGGGAGAGGTTCTCTGCTGCGGAGATCAGCTTGGCATATGTGCCCACGCAGGAGAACATTGCAGACCTTTTCACGAAGGCTCTGCCTAGGGAGACGTTTGAAGCTTTCCGCAAAGCTTTGGGCTTACTTCCTTTTGTGGAGTGATTTCCACATAGCTTGGCACTTCCTTATACATGAGTGCCAGCTCCTTGTTCACCGCATCACTCCCAGGGGGGATTTGTTGATATATTTAGGTAGTGATGTGTGTGAACACTCTAGGACCGCCGGGGCACTTTTTTCCCTCTTTAGGAGGTTTTTTTCCCCCGGCTTGTATATACGCCTATTGCCCTAATGGGCTACTTATCTTTGTACATTCTCTAGTAATACATTTAGTATTGTGTGTTTGTGCTCCAAGCTTCTTCTTCTTCCTTGTGCTGTTCGCGTGCTTCCGCAGACGTCTATCTCCAACATTTTCTTCCTTCCGCCAATAATATTTCACTTGTTATCAAACTCATCCTCAAGATTAGACACCATGTTAAAATTATCTAAGACAATGAGGGGTCCATTAGGAATAGATACCTCATCCAAACAACTAGATCTATAAGGATTGGAGTTAGAGGAATAGACGCTAACATAGTATAATTAATAGAGCTTTTGAAGGAGACAACAACTAGTTGATGGGCCTATTATGGAAAATTCTTCATCGTGGTATCTAGACCAACCTTAAGGCTAGCAAAATATGTTGGGTCCCTCCCTGGTGCAAGCGTTGCTACCGGTCCATCGAAGATGTTTCTCATATCTTCTTTACTTGTCCTTACTCCGATAGGCTCTGGTAGATTCTCGGAAAGAAAATTATACTTCAGAAACATATCAGTTGGAAACAAGCTCTATAGGGAGAAGCAATCGGATGCTCCGTGAATCTTTGGAACGCCATCAGAGGGTAGAGCCTTTGGAAGATCTCGTGGGGAATTTGTGCATATAACTTTGGCGACTCCCCCAAAGAGTGGTCGATTGGGAAGTCATTGTTCCTCCTCGATAAAAGAATCGCTAAATGCAAGAAACCCCCCCCCCCCCTTCATGCATCGTCAAGTGCTCCTTTTGATCAACAAGAAGTTTAAACCTAAGCGGGCCCCACATGAGGGAGGGTGATTAACCTTCTTTGTAATGCCATCTAGGCTCTTTAAGATCTTCTCCCGCTCTTTGGGACTTGGGTCCCATGGGGACTAGTCTCGTTCCTTTGTACTTTTCCTTTTCTTTATTTAATACAAGTTTGGGAGAGTAAGCTAAGGACGAACTTCCTTTTATTAAAAAAAAAACTAGTTGATGGGAAGGACTTGTTACAAAGTTTTCTAGAAGGTGGGAAAAGAAATTGAAAATACTAAGAGTAGCACCACCTTTACCGTTGGCATGCCTAGTAATATACCAAAAAAGATTGCAAGAAATAATCTTCAAATTATTTATAAGATTTGCATCACGAATTTTGAACTCTTGAAGGAACAAAAGGTCGATAATTGAAGATGACTATTCCAAGCCAATTGGAAATGGCTTTAGGCCTAATGGGTTCAACTAACCCCTGAACATTAACGAAAATAATCTTAAAGCACTAATGTTATACCAAAATAGTGCAACCTGCCAAATAACATGGATCATTAGAAAGAAATAGTCTAATCCTTTCCAAAAACGTATACACGACACTCAGAACATTATTAGCAACTGAAAACTAAGTGGTCCACATTAATACTTGTAATATTTAGGGGGGACGTGGGGGGGTGGGGGGAGGGGGGGGGGGGGGATTAATCAGAGAGCTTGAGGACCTCATAAGATCTTTTCTCTTAGGCTTACCTACTAACTGTACTAAATTTTAAACATATTGTATCCCTCGCACATCTTCACTATTATGACAGGCTTAATACATCCCATAATAATTATTTTGGTCATGCTGCCCAAGTTGAGAGGAACAGATGACATCACCAATTCGTTAAGCTTGATTCAGCATATGAGTACCAACATTTGCTTTAGCATCTGAATTCTTTCTAATAACAACATGATTCTAGCCTTCTTCCAAGGAAACATTCGGCTTATGTATTTCCCCATCACCTTGACTGCCTTCTCCAATTACTCGTGCTATTACACCATTAGGATGATCATTTTCTTTATTTCCCTTTGTTTGTATCCCTTCTCCTTTGTTGCAAAAATCATCAAAGGGATTGAACATATCTCCAAGCAAACACATCTTTTCTTGTTGTTACGAGAAATAACTTATCTAGCACCAACAAAAGAGCTAGTAATAACGGTAGGATTAGCATCATGGTTAGCTCCAACTGTATTTTCTTTCTATAGCAACATTGAAATTTTGCCTAATCAGAGGGGAGTCTGTGATCCAAGGTTCCTAGTTATAACAATTACAACAGTGTCCCTATTTGTAACACTTAAGACAAGCATTTGGTAAGTTCTTGCAAGTCAATTTATTTGAACATGGAAGCTTTTTCCATGAGAATCTTTATTAAAGACTCATGTTTTAATATGGTAGGAAATTTCTGTTTCCATAATATTTGAGGACCCCACTTGTATTGGTTTGTCCCCCTCGTATTGGTTTCCTAATTGGGATTGTAGCCCTTTGGGCGTTTTTATCCACTAATGAAAGGATCTATTTTGTGGAGAAAAGGAACGAATTAATAGTTAAGCTTCTTTATATTTCTCTTAAGCTTCTTTGTACATTTCCTCCTTTTTATTGTAAAAGCTGAAGGTTCTTTGTACATTTCCTCCTTTCATTATAAAAGCTCCATTTAGACATATAGCCATCGTTTTCAAAACTCGGCTATAGACGTCCTCGAGCAGCGGACAAGGAGAGTAGATGTACTCCCACGAAAATTCTGTGTCTTTTCTTTCAATCTTCCGAGTTCCCGTGCGTAAGAGTTGTTGCAAGTTTGAGTGAGAAAAATACTTTAGCATACGAGGTACTAAACAAGCCGTGATAGTCGCATAATGCTACCTTAGTACTCTCTACAACTGTCAGGCATGTCTGCTCTCAACGTGTGTGTCTATTCTCTTTTACGAAAAATAGCGAACAATCTGGTTTCTATAACCACGTTTTCTGCTTTGTTCGGTGAATACGTACTCTTTTTTCTGACAAAGCCCGTTAAGTCGTATTATATATAAAAGTAAAAAACTCTCTCTCTCTCTCTCTCTCTCCATTGCTACATTGTTGTATGTCTCTCTCTGTGTAACTATCTATGTATGTGTCTAAGTGTATGTTTGTCTATCTGTGTCGTCTGTATGTGTATCAATCAGTATATGTGTGTATTTGTGTGTGTCTTTCTGTATGTGTGCGCCGCGCTCGCTTGTCAGTGTGCTCATGTACATGTGTCTCTTCTGATGCAATAATGTAGTATAGGAAAGGAGATTCAATACTAACAGTCGTAGATGATGTTGAAGGAGGAATAGACAATAGAAAAGATCTTAAAGATATTTCATCCTTCATCTTCAAATCTTCATACATGCAAGAATTTCTCCATCACGGGCCTTCTCAGATGACCAGGCGCTAATAGGTTTGTTTCTTTGTTCTCTCTTACCATGTGTTGGTTAAACTCTCACATTGAAGGGTTCAGTGTCTCTCAATCTTGAACCCAATACCTTCGATTAAGAATTTCAATAATTTTTGTGGATATGCTTCAATTATCCTAAAAAGAGAAGAGGAACTGAGAAGTCTTTTCCAGTGTTTAATATTCCTGGTCAATTAGCATATGAATAGAAATATAAGCATATTGGGTATGTTTCCCCAGCTTGACCTTATTCGAAACATGTTACCTAATTACCTGTTTATGAATCATGCATGATAAGTTCATAAAGTAGATCATGCTGAAAATTAAATAATTAAAATTCTGTTAAGTTTTGGAGTGGAAACAGTATAATAAATTGTGCAATCTCCACAATAAAAAATCAAAAGATATCTGTATATTCCATGTACAGGGTTACACACAGAAGTCAACCCATGGATCCGAACATGGCCTTTTGGAAGATAGAAACGTAGTTTGTTGACAAAATCAACTAATTTAAGGGACATGGAACCCAAGACACAAGGAAATCAGAGTGAAGAAATGAATATAATGTGTGTCCTTTTTGTCTCTCATGTGTGCCACTTTTCAGTCCGTCCTCTAACATGACCCATACTCACTACAGCATGCGCCTTCCAGCAGATATGCTTACCTCTCTCTCTCTCTCTCTCTCTCTCTCTCTCTCTCTCTCTCTCTCTCTCTCTCTCTCTCTCTCTCCACTATATATTCTTTTCCTGGAAAAGCAGAACACTGCAACAAGCTCTGTTCTTTATGACCAGGGCTTGTTCTTTCCTCAGTCAATAGGTGACCATTTCTGACATCATTGCGGTTGTGAAAAAGTCTTTGGCGCATATGCTCTAGGAACTCAATGCCAAAGATTAATTTGAACATACATTATCCAAAAAGAAAACTTACTCTTACGGGACAATGTAGCACACGTTTTCTCTGGTTTTATGAAAAAGAAATGAAGGTTAGTGCATGTTCTATCCTTACTCCAAAAATGTTAACATGACTTTCGACAAGCCTAGAATCAATTTTAACATAACACAGAGAGACATGATCAAGCTGTTATAATTCTGATACTTGGAAAGTCGGTTCTTCTTTATCATCCTCTCCACGTATAAGCTCATCAATTACCTTCACTTTATCATCGAACAAACGCAGAAGCATTTACAGAAGTTCGAAGGAAAGAAAAGAATGCCGAAAATGCAACAAGAAGACAACATCTTAAGATGTGGAAGTGACGATTTTGGAGAACGAAGTTAAACTCTTTGGACTTACCCACATGGGTTCAATCAATTGAATGATACTGAAGTCTTAGACGGGAAAAGAACTATAAAGAAGATTATGGGAAAGAAGACAACTCAGAGACTAAAAGCTGCATCATAGTGTCTTTTATTTCTAACATCTAAGCCAACAAAAGCCAATGTTCTTGAAGTTAAGACCGTCTTGAGTTTAGTTCACACAATTATAGGTTCATGGTTGAAGGACGAACTTATAAATCTAGATCTTAGCTACCTTCAACATGTTAAGGTTAGGGACAAGGATACCTTGAGAACATTGAAGAATATCTCCATGAAGCATCGTTTGATTACTAAGGTCCATCAACACGAGGGCTATTGCTTAGCCATGAGCTTCAACTAGCACTGGTCTTCAACTCATCCCAACAATTGGATATACAAAGGTTGGAGTTAGACGCATACAAACTAAGCATAGTATAATTAATGGGGTTTTTGAAGGGGACAATAACCCATTGATCGGAAGGACTAGTCACAAACCTGTCTACAAGGTGCAAAATGAAGGAGAGCAGCACCACCTTTACCATTGGCATGCCTAGTAATATACCAAACATAACTGCAAGAAATAAACTTCAGATTATTCATAACCTTAGCAGGGCTGATGTATATTTGTGTGTATATATGTATGTTTGTGTGTATCTATTTCTGTCTCTATGTAAGTATCTATGTATGTAAGTATCTATGTATGTGTGTATATGTATGTTTGTGTGTATCTATTTGTGTATGTGTGTATATGTGTATATGTGTACGTGTGTCTGCCGTATGTGCATCTATCTGTGTATCTGTGTCTGCCGTATGTATATCTATCTGTGTATGTGTGTATCTGTGTGTGTCTGACTGTATATGTGCGGCGCGCGTGCATCTGTATGTACGAGTGTCTCTTCTGATGCAATACTGTATTATGGGAAAGGAGATTCAATACTAACAGTCGTAGATGAAGTTGAAAGGAGAAAAAGACAATAGAGAAAACCTTAAAGACAATTTATCCTTCATCTTGAAATCTTCATACATGCAAGACTTTCTCCATCCCGAGCCTTCTCAGATGACCAAGCGCTAATAGATTTGTTTCTTTGTTCTGTCTTACCATGTGTTGGTTAAACTCTCACATTGAAGGCTTCAGTTTCTCTTAACCTTAAACCCAAAACCTTCGATTAAAAACTTCAAGATTTTCTCTGGACATACTTCAACTATCATATCTCAATAGTCAACTTCTATGGTATATAGACTCAATGCCAGCTTCTTTCCTACTGGTCCATCTACTTTTCCGGCCCAAAGCAAGAGGAATTGAGAAGCCTTTCCAGTGTTTAATATTCCTGGTCAATTTGCATATGAATAAAAATATAAGCAATTTGGGTATGTTTCTCCAGCTTGACCTTATTCGAATCATGTTACCTAATTACCTGTTTAAGAATCTTGCAGGATAAGGTCCAAAAGTAGATCATGCTGAAAATTAAATAATTAATTTTCTGTTAAGTTTTGGAGTGGAAACAGTATAATAAAGTGGTCAATCTCCACTATAAAAGATCAAAAGATATCTTTGTATTCCATGTATAGAGTGACACACAGAAGTCAATCCATGGATCAGAACATGGCCTTTGGGAAGAGAGAAATGTAGTTTGTTGACAAAATCAACTAACTTAAGGGACATGGAATCCAAGAAACAAGGAAACCAGAGTGAAGAAATGAATATAGTATGTGTCCTTTTTGTGTCTCATGTGTGCCATTTCTCAGTCCGTCCTCTAACATGACCCATACTCGCTACAACATGCGCCTTCCAGCAGATATGCGTACCTCTCTCTCTCTCTCTCTCTCTCTCTCTCTCTCTCTCTCTCTCTCTACACTGTATATTGTTTTCCCTGGAAAAGCAGAACGCTTTAACAAGCTCTGTTCTGTATGACCAGGGCTTGTTCTTTCCTCAGTCAATAGGTGACACCATTTCTGACATCATTGCGGTTGTGAAAAAAATCAAGTCCTTGGCGCATATGCTCTGCAAACTCCGTAATACCAAAGATGAATTTGAACATACATTATCCGAAAAGAAAACGTAGTCTTATGGGCTAATGTAGCACACGTATTCTCTGGTTTTATGATAAATAAATGAAGGTTAATGCATGTTCTATCCTTAGTCTAAAAATGTTAACATGTCTTTCTACAACCGAAGAATCAATTTTGTCATAGCATAGGGAAACTTGGAAAGTCCGTTCTTCTTAATCATCCTCTTCACGTATGAGCTCATCAATTACCTTCACTTCATTATCGAACAAACGCAGAAGCATTTACAGAAGTTCGAAGGAAAGAAAAGAATGCCGAAAATGCAACAAGGAGGCAACATCTTAAGATGTGGAAGTGAGGATTTTTGAGAATGAACTAATTAAGCTCTTTTGACCACCCACATGGGTTCAATCAATTAAAAAGATACTGAAGTCTTAGAGGGAAAAAAAAAAAATCAAGAAGATTATGGTAAAGAAGACAACTCACAGACTAAAAGCTCCATCATAGTGTCTTTCATCTTTGACATCTAAGCCAAAAAGGCCAATGGTCTTGAAGTTAATGAAAGAAATAGCACAGACACAGATCTAGATCTTAGTTACCTTCAACATGTTAAGGTTACTAGCAAGGATCTGTTGAGCTTATTGAAGAAAATTTCCATGAAGCATTGTTTGATTACTACTGTCCCTCAACATGAGGGTTAGGGCTCAGCCATGAGGTTCACCTAGCACTAGTCTTTATCTCTCCTTCGTTCTACCTTTGACCCTCAACAAAGATGGTGGACGTTAGTTTTAGTGGCCCATATGCCTTTTTGTTGTGCCTATCTATGCCCCTAGCATGGTCTGTTCTGTAGACTGCCTCCCAATTGATGCATAACTCTCTAGTGATTTTAACAATGTGGAAGTACTCTCATTCTAATGTGAATAGAAATACTGCACTATTGTTGGGCTTGAAAAAGTTAACTAGAATTTTTCAAAATTACATCAAGACTTGATTGAGATCAACTATTGACATCACTTCTCTTGGTCAAACCTTCATACTAGTACTAAGCTACGCAAATCTAGTGTAGATAGGTGTTATGTAGTGTAGAAAAATATCTGACAATTTGGGGTTTCGCACCCTCTCCTTTTAGAGTGATAATGACTACTAGATCACTTCTCCAATGTTATGTCCTTCAAGTCCCCTACCAAAGGACAAGAAGGCTCCTTGGTCCATTGTTGACCCATTAACATTGATTCGATGTTGTTTCGATGTTGACCTAAGATCACTTCTCCAATGTTATGTCCTTCGAGTCCCCTACCAAAGGACAAGAAGGCTCCTTGGTCCAATGTTGATCCATTAACATTGATTCGATGTTGTTTCGATGTTGACCTGAGATGAGGAGGGGTCCATTTAGAATAGATAAGTCATCCCATCAATGGTAAGCCCCATGCAACATTCACAGCAAGCATGAAGAACGCTGAGGTTTTCAACTACTCAAGCGTGATATGCATCCTAATACTCTTTGCTGTCCGTCATGGAGATGTTTATATCAAGAGTGTTCTTTTTAAGTGGAAATTCCGTTAGGGCCTAGTCTCCCTTGCTATATTGAAAGAGATGTGCACAGAAGTCCTAGGGGAATACAGATAAAATAAAGTTTCTCTGCATCTCCTCAGCGGAGTTTTACACAGCACTATAGACAGAAGGGAGTATTCATGAAGCGCATCTTACACTTTTTACAAAGATTGAAAAACAATTCTTCTGAGATCTTGGGGAAAAGAGAACAAGAAGTTTCTTTTCTCTTGGTTAAACACATGGTGATTTCTGCTTTTGTGGATGAACCACAGCATGTGAGACCTCCACAAATTCCAAAGGACAATGTCCCTGTTCTTACAGCTACCCAGGAGGATTTCCTCATACTCAAGATACACCCAGCAAGAGAGCAGTAGCGTTGCATGTAATGCCAGAACTGAAGGGCATGTTTCAACTTTGAATGAGGAAAATCGTTTGACATATGAGGTAATAAACAAACCGTGGTAATCGCATAATGCTACTTAGTACTCGCTACGTCTGAACGTGTATGTATTATCATTCATCAAAAAACGAAATATAGCAACAATCAGCTTTTTAGAATCAATACCCACGTTCCATGCTTTCTTCGGTCAATACATGCTCTTTTTTCTGACAAAGCCCCTAAGTCATACTCTGTACAGAAGTAAAACTCTCTCTCTCTCTATCTTTGTATATCTGCATGTGAGTGTATATGTGTATGTCAATGTATATTTCTTCATACCCAAGATTCACCCAGTAGGTTGTAGGTAAGCCAGAACTGAAGCCATGTTTTGAATGAGGAAAATCGTTTGAGATACGAGGTACTAAGCGAACCGTAGTAGTCGCATAATGCTGCCTAGTACTCTCAATAGATCTGCATGTGTCCTCTCAACGTATGTGTAATATCATTAATCAAGAAACGAAATATGGCAACAACCAACTTTCTGGAATCTATAGTCACACTCCGTGCTCTTTTTTCGGATAAAGACCCTTAATTCGTATCATGTACAAAAGTGAAACTTTCTCTCTCTATCTATCCATCGATGTATATGTGCATGTGAGTGTATATGTGTATGTCTGTGTGTATCTATTTGTGTAGAGGGTCTGTTTGTATGTGTATCTATGTGTATGTGTGTATCTATCGGTATGCATGTGGGGCACACAATTGTGTGTATATACATGTCTCTTTTGATGCAGTAATCTAGTATAGGAAAGGACATTTAATACTAACGGTCATGGATGACATTGAAAGCAGGAATAGACAATAGAAAATTTCTTAAAGATAGTTCATTCTTCATCTTTGTCCATGGAACACATCACCCTTCATGGTCGAGATCTTCCACTTATTGGTGGTGAGTACTGTGGGTTCATTGCTGGTGGAAAAAACCTTCGGTGCTTCCCTGGAGCTTTTTGGTGTTAAGCCCCTAGTCATCTCCCTTCGAAGGGAGGATATTTTGCTGAAGTAAGAAAGAGCTAAAGAGAACTTTTCTCATCGTTCACTTGTTTGTTCCTAAGCCCCTCTTGAATCCTTGCGAAAATGTTTCCGTAAGGAGTGGTTCCCTCACGACTTGATCATGTGCAAGTGTCCAGATGCTATCTAATCACATGCTCTTGGTTTTCAAAAATGATGATATGATCTTCCAACCTTTGCAAATTGGCACCTCATAGGTATAGAGAACTACCTTGTTTCATTTTCAATGGTTTCCTAAACTTTCTCCAAATATTTCAAAGCCGGTGCGCTGTCCACTTTGGATTGAGTTCCCAAACTTGCCCTTTTTCCTATATGAATTTAAAAGCTAAATTGTTTTGCACATCGGTCGACCTTTTTCCTCGAGAGAAAACATTGGGGATCTCCATCTATGAAGGTGTGAAACACATGTTCACCGCAAGATGGCATCCACATGTTTGTGTCAAAGCATATCTAAACAAAGATCTCCCTTCTGAAATTTCCATAGACATTGGAGAGAGAGAACCTTTGAGCAATAGATTATATACAAAGCTAGACTCATCTATCTTCAAGACGTCAAAATTGATAATGAGGACCTCACAAGAGACTAGAATGTATTTTGGCATCCCATGTTTACCTCTTCACCATGCACCTTTGGGGAAATGCTAGCTCTGCTATCGGCACTAGTAGTAACTGGTACCCTAGGCTTGTTGATGCCCTCGCGAATCAAAACCATTGATGGATTGATGCTTCCTTTGGGGGTGCTCTCTAGTTCACTATAGTTTCTGTGTATGCTCCCAATATCATTTCAAAAAGCCTTGCCACTTTGTAGTCATTGGACTCTCTACCTTCAATGTCATTCTTTGTGGGGAGTTTGATATGATGGAGGTTCTTTTCGACTGACAAGGGGATAGAGGACGGGTTATTGATGGTCATGTGATGGATATTTAGGACTAAGTCAAGCTCCACTTAGATCTAGTGGACATCAAAGATGAGGCTAGTTTATCTTTGTTGAACCTCCACTATGGAATTGACTTGTAGAAAGCTCGACTTGATAGGAGCTATATTACATAGAATATCATCAATGAGTTGGGCTCCCATCCCTCTCCCAATGTGTGAAGGTTCTTGTCTCTCATCACTAACCACCGATGCTTAGCTTCAAGCCAGCCAGCTACCTGAGGAAAGCCCCATGGTTTCATGCCAATTTGACAACCCTCTCATTCTCTTCCTTCCGACAAGAGATTATCATTGCTGGAACTAGGTCTTCTCCACACACTCCTTGTTGGCCAAGTGTTGGAGGATGGTGTTCATGAAAAGAAAAAAAATGGTAGTCAAGACTCAAAAGAATATTCAAAACATTCATCCAGCCAGAAGGGAAAATCTTTGTCAAAGGATTTGGCTTCTTGAGGAAGAACTAAGCAAAAGCCACTTTCAATACTGGACAAGGCTCCACAAAACTACAAGAATGGTTAGATACAAAGAGGGAATTCAAGGAAACAATCTGTAGATATACTTTAAAGATTGGTGGGGGGAAAGGTGAACAAACCTTCTAAAGAGATGTGCGGCCTCCTCAAGAAGAAGCAATCCAAGGGAGCAATCCCTTTCATGATGGGTATCAATGGGCCCAAATGCCTTAATGAGGGCGTTATCAAGCTTATTTGCAAAGAAAGGTAGCAAAAATAGGATTGGAAATTGGCATCCAATTACGATGTTACAAACTCGTTACAAGATGCTTGATAAAGGTTATTGCTAATGGAATTGCTGGTCACTTACAAAATTGGATCAATGAGGATAAAAAAGAATTCATTGTCCATCCTCTAGGGTATCAATCATGTTTAGGAAGGGCTAGTTTTTTGCTAAAGAATGCACTCAAGATTGTCACGAGGAAGGAGATAAGGAAGAGAGCTCACACACACACTCTCACTCTCAAGGAGAAGCACACACACAGATTGAGGCAAGGAAGAATGATCTTCTTCTTCTTCTTCTATTACATAAAAGGAATATACAAGAATGAGCTAAAAACAAGAATACAACAAGTGCAATATATAAAGACCAGTACATAAGGAAAAACCTAATGTCCGCGAATGAGTGAGCTGGCAAGAAACAAATGTGCCATCACTCTCGGTAGATAAATCTAATAAAGCTCAATGAAGTATCCCTGACATATACCGGCGTGACCACTATACATGTCAGAGAAACGAAAAATTGTACGTGTCATCCTGGATCATCACATGTTGAGCTTGATATCTCAACACTCCCCCTCAAGCTCAATGCCATATCCTGTAATCCAAGCATCTTCGGAAACTTCTTCAACTTCTTAGCTTCAAGTGCTTTGGTGAAAATATCAACAACCTGCTCATCTATTCTCACATAAACAAGATCAATATCACCTGCTAATACCTTCTCTCTGATGAAGTGATAATGTACCTCGATATGCTTTGTTCTAGCATGGAAAACAGGGTTCGGTGCTCACTGTATGCTGCTAAGATTATCACAATAGATAGTGATAGGCTTTTGCACTTCCACACCTAAATCTGCAAGTAACATCTCCAGCCATGATGCCTCACATGCTTCCATTGTAGCACCTCTATACTCAGCCTCTGTACTCGACAAAGCAACAGTGGGTTGCTTCTTACTGCTCCATGTAATAGCTACACCTCCAAGTGAGAAAAGAAAGCCACTAGTAGATCTTCTATCTGGAGTACTACAAGCCCAATATGCATCGGTGTATCCATGAACCTTCAAATCTACACCAGCTTCATAAAACAATGCATAATCCAAAGTAGCACTCACATAATGTAGAGTGCGCCTTAGAGCATCCAAATGTGGCTTCCTGGGAACCTGCATAAAGTGACTTTCAAGTCCAACAGTATAACTTAGATCAGGCCTTGTAATTGTGAGATATATAAGACTTCCCACAATTTTCCTGTACATAGTAGCATTTTCCAATGCTTCACCTGATGTAGTATCCAATTTCAAATTCTGATCTAATGGCATAGAAATTGGCTTACAATCAGCCATACCATACTTTTGCAGCATATTCAAGGCATATTGCCTTTGCGACATCCATATACCTGTTTCTGTATGTATAAACTCAATGCCCAAGAAATAGCGCAGCACACCAAGATCTTTCATGTCGAATTCTTGCATAAGAAGTTTCTTTACCTCTTTGATGCTTTCTTCATTATCACCACCTACAATCAGGTCATCAACATAAATAGCCACAATAGTGATGCCATCATCAGCCTTCCTTGCATATAGTGAGTGATCTGCATCACACATAGAGAACCCAATGCTGGTTAAGTAATCAGCAATCCTTGCATGCCATGCACGAGGGGCTTGCTTCAGCCCATACAAAGCCTTTTGCAACCTGTAAACATATTCTGGATGCTTTGAATCTTCATATCCTTGTGGCTGGTTCATATATACTTCTTCCTATAACTCACCATGTAGGAAAGCATTCTTCACATCCATCTGATGCAAAGTCCTTCCTTTTTCTGTAGCTAATGCAACAAGTGTTCTGATAGTAGACATTTTAGCTATAGGGTTGAATGTTTCCTCATAATCAATGCCATATGTTTGTGCATAACCTTTAGCTACCAATCGTGCTTTATACCTACTTATGCTACCATCAACATTATGCTTTACCTTGTAAACCCATTTGCAGCCTATGGATTTCTTTCCTTGCGGCAATGGAACCAGCTTCCATGTATCATTTCCATAAAGTGCAGCGATCTCCTCATCCATAGCTTTTTCCCAATCTGCATTACCGATTGCATCTTCAAAACAAGAAGGTTCAGCATCTTGTATTACCTTTGTCATGTAGGCACAATGGCGAGCCATGTAACTATCATATGTCAATCGTTGCACTGAATTACGCATCCTCCCAGATCTTCTTGGTCCTGGGTCACTTCTTCTTGTATCATCTGCATGTACCCTTCTTACTCTTGGAGTCTTCACAGAGGGCAATCCAAGTTCCTCGTCAAGACTCTTTTCTGAACCCCTTGAATCTCCATCAACGTCTTCAAAACCTGCACCTGTTTTACTACCAGCAGAAAGATTTTCTTTACCTTTCTTGGATGTATTTGATGAATTTGCTGGACTAAAATTTCCATGCAATATTCCACTCCATGGATTTGAGTTGGAATTATTGCTTGGTGATGCATCCCGTCCACTCAAAACTTGAGATTATGTACCAGATTTTTCAGCATTTTCTTTGTCGTTTGGTTCAAGATTCAGTCCTTCTTTGGCATCTGCATAGAAGCTTGACATTTCATCAAATACCACATCTCTGCTCACCTTCACCTGTCGTGTGAGTGGGTTATAACATTTGTACCCCTTTTGCTCAAGGGAATATCCAATGAAGACACATTTTTCTGCTTTCGGATCAAGCTTCGTCCTCAACTCATCTGGAACATGTACATATGCAATACAACCAAAAACTTTCAGATGTGATAAGTTTGGCTTTTTACCTGTAAACTTCTCTTCAGGTGTAACTTGATGTACAACAGGAGTCGGAGTTCTGTTCATGATGTATACAGCAGTATGCACAACCTCTGCCCAATAACAATGAGGCATATTCTTCTCAGCCATCAAGGCCCTTGCTATTTCCACAATATGTCTATTTTTGCGTTCAGCAACACCATTCTGTTGTGGGGTGTACCTGCATGAAAACTAACGCCGAATTCCATGATTTTTTAGAAAACTGTTGAACTCATTTGACATGTATTCACCTCCTCCATCAGATCTTAATGTTTGAATGTACTTCCCTGTCTGCTTTTCCACCATAACTTAAAAATTCTGGAAGTGAGTAAACACCTCGCTCTTCTCTTTCATGAAATATACCCATACTTTGCGTGTATGGTCATCAATGAAAGTAACATAAAACCTGCAACCGCCCATAGATGTGGTCTTTGCTGGACCCCAAACATCTGTATGTACTACTTCTAGTACATTCTCACTAACATGCTTGTCATGTGGAAATGATGCTCTTGATTGTTTACCAAATTGACATGATGCACATACCTTTTGCATTTCTGCAACTTTGAAATTTGGTAGTCCATGGACAATCTCCTTTGACTGCATCAGTTTCAGCCTTTGCAAGTTTGCATGTCCAATCCATTTGTGCCATATCTCTATATCTGCAATAAGTCTTGCACCTTTTGCAAACATGGTTGCATTCATTTCAGGAATCTTCACATTTAAGGTGAACATCCTACCCACTTTGTTTCCTTTGGCAACCAATCGTCCATCCTGTTTGTACTCTTCTACATATAATCCATCAGCATTGAACCTAACTTGTAATCCTTGGTCAACCATTTGTCCAACAGAAACCAGATTCTTTGTTATATTTGGAACATGCAGCACATCAGCGAGATATTTTACCTTTCCGTCCTCCATAGACAATGCTCCTGTATGCTCAATAGGATGGGATGTGTCATCACCTATTTCAACATATCCAGGAACTGGCATTTTCTGCAAACTACTAAACCATTCTGCATGATTGGTCATGTGATTTGAAGCACCTGAATCAACATACCAGACATTATCATTCGATTTTGAAACACCAGCAGACATCGTATTCATCATGTGATGTTGAACCATAAATAGCTTCTCAGAATTATCTGCACTTGTGGATGCATAGTTGTTTTGTTGCCTTCTGTTATTTTGATTCTTTAACCTGCAATCACGTTCAAAGTGTCGAGGTTTACCACAATTACAACATCCTTTACTATCATTACCTGAATCATTTCTTTGGAAATTTCTGCGACCTCTTTGGCTCCCCCTGCCTCGAAACTGTCCTCTTCCTCCTGCATGATTCTGTTGTTGACCTTGGTCTTGGTTACTGTTTCCTCTTCCACTTCCAAAACCTCTACCTCTGCCTCTTCCTCTGCCAGAGTAGAATACCTGCTCAGAACTGGGCTTTCCTTGGGAGTTTGAATCCTCACCAAGATTCTTTTCTTCAATAATCAGCATAGAGACCAAATCAGCAAAATTCGGAATATTTCCCTGGTCTGTATAGAAGTTCTGAACTGCTTATATGCAGCTCCTAAACCACGAAGGCACACTTCACCCTTATCATCATCATCTACATTCACACCAATAGATGCAAGTGACTCACATATGCTTTTGATTTTTAGACTGTAGTCACTTACCGACATGCTCTTTTTCTCCAATGTATGCAGCTCGTTCTTGAGTTGCAATTTCCGTGCCTTTGTATTGGTCTCATACAAAGTGACCAAACTGTTCCAAGCCTCTTTTGGAGTCTTGGCATCCTGTATGTGTTCAATCATGCTATCATGTATGCTAACAGATAGCCAATATATTACCTTTCGTGCTCCTTGATTCCATTCCTCATATGCTCTTAACTGTTCTGCAGTCCGATTCCTTTCGGGTAACTGCGGAGCATTTTCATTCTCTCCTTCGATGTACTTCCAATAGCCTTTTCCCATCAGGAAATTCTTCATTCTCAATCTCCAAGCATGGAAGTTGTTCTTGTCCAGCTTATCACTCATAAGCTGGCTCATTCCATCTGCGTTTGCCATTTCTGCAACAATTCACAACACCGCAACACACTACAAGCAGCACTTCTGCTTGAACACTATCGCACTACGACGTGACAGTTCGATCTCAGAAAAACACAGTTTTCGTGTATCAACAGTACACGGAATCGCTTGAAATTCTGAATATGGAATATATGAGTGTCGCCAAACACAACGCAAGTTACAGTTTCTGAAACTGACCTGGTTTTTCTATGGGCCCCACCTTGCAGGCTCAAAACGGAGGTCGAGATGGCTCCGAAACTTCGATCTGACAAAAACAAGTGACCCTAAAGGGATAACTCTCGAAAATATTTTGAGGTCTTCTACCTTCACGGCGATTTTCGTACCAAACAGAGGCCGTTTGTGAAATCGCGTTTTCTCCACGCCTTGCCGCGTAGTCTTCACCGTCGCCTTCTCCACGAGCTCTCTACAGCCACGCTCGCTCTGATACCATGTCACGAGGAAGGAGATAAGGAAGAGAGCTCACACACACACTCTCACTCTCAAGGAGAAGCACACACACAGATTGAGGCAAGGAAGAATGATCTTCTTCTTCTTCTTCTATTACATAAAAGGAATGTACAAGAATGAGCTAAAAACAAGAATACAACAAGTGCAATATATAAAGACCAGTACATAAGGAAAAACCTAATGTCCGCGAATGAGTGAGCTGGCAAGAAACAAATGTGCCATCACTCTCGGTAGATAAATCTAATAAAGCTCAATGAAGTATCCCTGACATATACCGGCGTGACCACTATACATGTCAGAGAAACAAAAAACTGGTACGTGTCATCCTGGATCATCACATGTTGAGCTTGATATCTCAACAAAGATGTCCTCTTCCTTAAGATTGACTTCAACAAAGCTTATGATAGACTCGAGTGGGACTTCATTCTCCAATCTCTCAAAGAACTAGGCTAAAAATTCCCTAAGATGATCTCAACCCTATAAACATCAATGGTCGGCTTTCTCAAGCTACTGGATTAAAACATTCTGTCAGGCAAGGATGAGCCTTGTCCCCTCTTCTCTTTGCAATTGGTGCCGATGGTCTCAACTACCTTATTTAATATCACCTGCACTTAGGTGTTATTCAAGGCTTCTTTCTTCCCCTTAATCAAGACTAGATGATCATGAGACTCTTTGACGATGTAACAAATGCATTTGTGCATAAGGATCTCTCCACCATTGTTACCTTTTGATGTTTCCAAAATACATTTTGTGAGGCATCTGGCTCCAAAAAAACCACTCTAGAACTACTTTCAAGGCTATTATTGGGTATCCACCTCAAATTTTGGTTGACCAAGGTTGTTGCTTGATCTCCAAAGGAAAAATCCTCTACTTGTTAGATATTCCAAATATGGGATTCAATGTTTCGATATGCGTGCAATGGAAGTGCGTTCTTTTTAAGATGGACAACAAGTTGGCATACTGGAAATGTATGCAAAAATCAACCTGGTGGCGTGTGTTATGGTGGTAAACATGCTACTTCTCTCTTTGATACTTTACTTTTTCTTTTCTTGGAGACGGATTGACCAAGAAATTATCAAACTCGAAAGAATTTCTAGAAGCTTTCTCTTGATGAGAGACCCTAATAAACGAGGTGTTCCAAAAATTAAATCGGTTACTTGCATAAGCCAAATATATCAGGGTAGTTTGGACATTCTAGACGTTGAAGGAATGGCCAATAAGTTAGTAGCCAGATTGTTTATTAAAGCATGGAGCAATAGGGATGCCTCTTGGGCTAGACTAATTTTTAGAAACAAGATTGCTCTTAGGCTTGTGGTCCTTCCAAGGTGGAAGGGACTTGATCTTTTCACTCTATTGTTATCCCCCTATCGAGTGAATCCTAGAGGATCAATCTTAGTTTGTTTTATGTGGAAGATTTGAAAATGGGGAGCTCGTATTAGAAAAAAATGATTCGATATGGTTCCACATAAAGGGCATCAGAAATGTCGAGTCTTGGAACCTCCAAAAAGCTAAAAATCTTTGGAACAAAGGCTTTTGTTTGTGGAAACACCTATCGACCCAAGAAACATGCCAATCGATTAGAATTGAGGACATTGACCCAGCTAGGAGAGTGTACTATGAAGAATGGTGCCAATTGTGGACCCGATTCATTGCTAGGGGGTGCTCAAGGATTCATCTCCTTATTGGGCATGACTCTCATCACCTTGAGGGTCTTAGATTCCACAATGGAAATAGAATTGATAAAAATCTAAGATTCATGAGCAATGTGGACTTTTATGTTACGCTTCATAGGAGATGTTGTCTGGATTGGTTGAGTTCCGGGTAGGATTTTAAGTTCCAATACCTTTTGCATTTCCTCATCAAGATAAAGAATCTTTTCTTATGTGAAAAATCCTCCACCTAGGAATTCGGACCAATGTTAAAGCTAACAAAAATTGTGGAGCCCCTCAGTGGTGTGAATAGTGCATTCATAGCAATGAGGATTCTTTTCATGCCTCAAGTCAATGTCAATCTCGTGCGCCCTTGGGAGAATCATGTTGTTGCATAGAAAAATCAATTGGAAGCAAGTCTTATTGGGTGTAGCAATCGGATGTTCCTCAAGTGGAATGTTTTAAAAGGCGAGGCTGTTTGGAAGATCTAGAAAGATATGTGTGCTACCAACTTTGGTAGCCCTCCTAAAGAATAGTCGATCAAAAGTCTCTTTTTCTATTAGTTAAAAGAAGTTCCAATTGTAAGAAGCCCTCGTCTTCTAGACATCATAGAGTGGTTTTCCTCGAGATCAACAAGATGAAAAGAAAGTGCCCCCCCACCTCCCCCCCCCCCCCCTCCCCCCCCCCCCCCTCCCCCCCCCCCCCCCCCCTGAGTGGGATGAAAGGGTTACCAACTTTCTTGGTAATGTTTTCTAGCAAATTTTGAGCAGCCCATGCTTTGTGGGCTCCAGAGGGGCCCATGGGTGCTAGAACCTTTCACTTGTACAATTGTTCTTTCTATTAACTAAATTGTTGGAGAGTAAGCTCTTGCCAAACTTCCTTTCGAAGAAAGAAAATCTTCATACATGCAAGACTTCCTCCATCACGAACCTTCTCAACGAGGAAGCGCTAAGAGGTTTGTTTCTTTACTCTATCTTACCATGTGTTGGTTGAACTCTCACATTGAAAGGTTCAATTTCTCTTACTCTTGAAGGGAAAACCGTTGATCAAGAATCTCAAGAATGTTTCTGGACATACTTCAACTATCATATCTCAGTAGTCAACTTCGGTGGTATATGAACTCAATGCACCTTTCTTGGGGGGTTCTTAGACAAGAAGGAGTTTGAGGGTTTGTAGGAGAAAAGGAAAAGAACAAGAGAGGAAATACACCTTGGAAGCTTCTGCCGATTGATTACAGTAAGAAAATTACAATGTTTGAAGCACAATACAACCAATACTTCTGTGCACAATCACACAGAGTGCTCAATGACAAAATACCAAATACCCCAAAGTCTTCTTACCGCCAGCCTCCTCTGCACCACACCTCCACCTGCTTCAAGCTTATCCTTGTGCACACCTTGCACCAAGCTTCCACTAAGGGGGAGGAATGAATACCTTCTCTCGGCATGCGCACACTACAATGAGACCTTGAGATCCTTGAGGGACTAGCTTAGCACTCTCTCCACAATCCCTTAGTCACTCTCCATGCACTCCTTCAACTCCACTTCTCTGTGTCGCACACTGGTGACTCTTGCACTTCTCTCTCTTGCTTCACTTAGACTATGCTTCTCTTGCTTACTCTAGAATTGGTCCAAGAATAGTCCTTGCCTTGATTTGAGTGTGTCGATCACGTACGCTCCTAACAGCAATAGTATCTTGGTGCTCACTTTGATGTCCCAAGATTGTGTTTACAAGTGGCAGCCAACGACTCCTTGTTTTGTCCTGTAGTGACCTTAGACTAAAACCAAAAATTATAATTGGGGGGCCATATTTTCACCTCTACGTACGCTGTCGCTTCACATACCTTCACATTTCCTTTTAAGTCTTCACTTTTTCACATAAGAGAGGGTTCACCTGAACCTTCCAAAATACTTTAAAAAACACTTTAACCCTTAGGGAAATTAGAGAAAATACCTCTGCAACCTGCAACCCACTTTCTCCAATTTACCCTTTGTGGACAATTAATTGTGCACTACCTGTGCACTTTGACACTTGCACTTTAGCATTTTGACTTTGCACCTGTTGACTTTGATCTTTTGACTTTGACCTATTGACTTTGACCTTTTGACTTTGACTGCAATTGACTTTGACCAACATGACTTTTATGGGCTCAGTAGTTTCCCACCACCTAATGTGCGCTCCGTCCCGGAGAGCTATAGCCAAAACTCTGAGCATATAGGACACCATGATAATGTAGCTGCAGAACTTGAAGAGGACATCTGAGCAACATCCAATTCCACCAAAAGCAAGATAGAACAAGCACCAGAGAAGAACCAAAAATTGGAATTTACCATGGAAAAGCAAAGGGTTGGAATGGGAGGGTAGTAAGGAAGGGGTAGGGAGGGCTGAGGGTGCGGAGATGGACGGGGCAGGGAGGTTTAAGGATGTGGCTGGGCAGATTGGTAAAGGAAGGGATTGGGAGTAGGAATCAGGGGTCTAGAGGGGGCTAAAATGATCAAACTGGAGGGCTATAGAGGGTACATATGGGAAACATAAAAACTTAATGGAAGATGAGGTGAGAATAGACCATGTGGACAATGTTGTGAAATAAAAACATGTGATAAATGTGCTCCAAACATGTGGGTTTTGACCAAAAGTCAGAGAAAAAGTTGGAATTTGGAAAAATAAAGCCAAAAACTGAGTCCAAAGGTGCCAAAAAACATGAAAATGACTTTAGTTTTGTAAAAAACGGCCAACCGAGGCACGATCTAGAGCCAAAAACTTTGAACCAAAAAGTGTAAAAAAAATAAAAAAAATAAAAATTAAATTATATATACTAATAATTAAAAATAATGGTCGTCTCTTTTTCTTTTTTTTTTTGGAACGCTCATACAGAAAAAGAAAAAAAATAAAGAAAATTAAAGAAAATAAATAATAAAATTAAAAAAAATTAAAAATAAAAATAATAAAATAAAATAAAAAAATAATAGAAAAATAATAAAATAAACAAAAAAATAAAAATTAAATGGGGGGGGGGTGGGGGGGAGGGGGGGCAGGGGGTAAGGGGGGGGGGGGGAGGGGGGGCGGGGGAGGGGGGGGGAGGGGGGGGGGGGTGAAAGGGGAATCCATGCACTCCTTCAACTCCACTTCTCTGCGTCGCACACTGGTGACTCTTGCACTTCTCTCTCTTGCTTCACTTAGACTATGCTTCTCTACTCTAGAATTGGTCCAAGAATAGTCCTTGCCTTGATTTGAGTGTGTCGATCACGTACACTCCTGAAGGGTAGGCCAAATATGGCTGTGGTAGCGAACTTCAATTAAATCCTTCAATTAGGCCCTTTCAAATATGGCTTCTATCACCACCACGGTTAGGCAAAAATATTCCTTGTATATGTTCTATTTGACCCACAATTATTTCTCTTTGATCCTTCATGGGAATACTGGAGCCCATCACTACGTGGTAGTTGCCCTCTCATTGCTAGTAAAATGCATTTATTAAGGCCTTGAATCCTTAACCACTACCCTGAGGTCCACGTCTTTCAGAAGAAGATCGATCGTAGATGACCATAGTCAGATAAGACGCTTCCACTATCAGCCTCAATATATGGCACCAACACCCTTAAATAGGGATTTAACTCCTTCCCTCTTGACGACTAGAGAGAAGCAATCAAGGAAGATCGTTATCCGCCTTCCACTGTATTGAGGGGATATGATGTCAAACCATGTCCAGAGAGAAGCAATCAAGGAAGATCGTTATCCGCCTTCGACTGTATTGAGGGGATATGATGCCAAACCATGCCCAGAGGTGATGCTCCACCCAAGAAAATATATTGCTAAAAAGTTATCCCGCACGCTTCCAAAAAGAACTACTAGCTTTAATGAGCACAAGCTTTAATGAACTCGAACATTGGTGCAATGAGGCATCGTTATCTCTTTGCATTGTTTTGGTTCTACGGATGGTCTTTCCATACTACAACAAGAGTTTGGTTTCAATTTCATAAATTCATCCTTTACTACTATGCTTCCTACCGCTACTTTGATCATCCTTCAAGTTAGATCCTTTAAACCTTGCGTCCATGGGTTGTGACCTCCATCAAATATAGCCATTGTTCACCACAAGCTTAATATCAAACTTTGCCCTTTTTTTTTCCCATTTTCCATTGTGAACATTGACATACATAGTCTCTGTAAGCATGCTGAGTACTCTAAGGATATCTCGCATCCATATTAAGGGTCGTGTGGTACGAGGAAAGCAAAAATGGAGGGAGGTGGGTGTGCAGAGAGGAGGGGAAGCGTATGATGGTGGGCTGGCAGAGATAATGTGAGGGAGGAGGTGAGAGAGGGCACGGAGGGGTTTGGGGAAATGGCGACGGCGAGGGGTTGCGGGGTTGTGGGATGGGGCGTTGGCAGGCTGGGGGTATGATGGGCAAGGGGATGGAGGAATGGTGGTCTTGGGGGTGGGGGATGGCGGCTCGGGGGGATGGGGGAATGGTGGGCTGGGAGGCTAGGGGGATGGTGGGTCGCGGGGAGGGGAGAATGGTGGCATGGGGGCTAGGGGGATGATGGGTCGGGGCAGTGTTGATTTTTGACGGTCGTATTGACCGTTTTGGCATTTGTAGACCGTAAAATAAGGTCATAAATTTTACTTGACCTTCAAAAATTACATTAAAAATGTAAAAAACAGGTAGTATGTACGGATAACCTTCAAATTTGAAGGGCATAGTAGACCGTCAAAATACAACATTGGGTCGGGGGGATGGGGGAATGGTGGGTTGTGGGGCTGGGGGGATGGCGGGTTGGGGGGGATAGCGGGCTGGGGGGTTAGGGGATTGGTGGCTTGGGGGGATGACCTATTGGGGGGATGGGGGTGCAAAGAGAGAGAGAGAGAGAGAGAGAGAGAGAGAGAGAGAGAGAGAGAGAGAGAGAAGGGCGGGAGAGAGAGAGAGAGAGAGAGAGAGAGAGAGAGAGAGAGAGAGAGAGAGAGAGAGAGAGAGAGAGAGAGAGAGAGAGAGAGAAAGAGAGCTGGCTTGACTAAAAGGTGCACGCGAGGAGGGAGGGAGGGGAGAGAGAGTTAAGACCTTCAATCCTTAACCACCACCCTGAGATCCACATGTCTTTAGCAAAGAAGATTGACTGCAGATGATGATAGTCAGATAAGAGACCTGCTTCCACTATTGCCCTCAATATATCGCACTAACACCCTTAAATAGGAATTTAACTCCTTCCCTCTTGATTACTAGAGAGAAGCAATCAAGGAAGATCATCATCCGCCTTTCACTCTATTGACGAGATATGATGCCAAACCATGTCGAGAGGTGATGCTCCACCCAAGAAAATAAATTGCTTAAAAGTTATCCTGTGAACTTCCAACAAGCGCTAGTAGCTTTAATGAGCACAAGCTTTAATAAATTCGAATATTTGGTGCAATGAGGAATCATTATCTCTTTGTATTGTTTTGGTTCTACTGACGGTCTTTCCATACTAAAACATGATTTTCCTTTCCATTTCATAAATTCATCCTTTACTATCACGCTCCCTACTGCTACTTTGATCATCCTTCGTGTTAGATCCTCTAAACCTTGGGCCCCTGGCTTGTGACCTCCATCAAATATATCCATTGTTTACGACAAGCTTAATATCAAACTTTGCTCTTTTTTTTTCCCATTTTCCATAGTGAACATTGACATACATAGTCTTTGTAAGCATGAACGGTACTCTGAGCACATCCTGCATCAATATTAAGGGTCATGTGGCAAGAGGAAAGTAAAAATGGTGGGAGGTGGGTGTGTGAAGAGGAGGGGAGGTGAGTGATGGTGGGCTGGCGAAGATAACTCAAGGGAAGAGGTGAGAAAGGGGATGCGAGAGTTTGGGGGAATCACATGGCTACGGAATGGGGGGTTGGCGGTTTTGGGGGATGGTGAGCCAGGGGATGGGGGATTGGTACACATACGGACATACACCGATAGACACACATACACAAATAGATATACAAACATAGAGAGATTTACTTTTATACATGATACGACTTTAACGGGCATTCCATGTCATGCGATAAGCTGTACTATGCCATAAAACATTCCACTAGAGTTGGTCTTCCCTAGTATATAATTCCAAGAAAAGTTCACTTTATCATTGCATCTGAATAAAAATGATCAAACTCAAATAACCATGATAAAACAAGTTGAACATTCTTCTTCCCATCTAACCATGAAAATTAGAAATTCTTTATGGGGATCTTGGAATGTGTGCCATTTTCTTGAGCGGAAAGGCTGGCCTCCACCACCCATTCAAAGTTGTCTGCCTTAGAATGCATATTTTAAAGTAGTTCATAACATTTTTGGACCTAATTTTAGATGCATCAAAGTTCGTGCCATAGGAGTTCCAACTATTGTTTGAGCCGTACCCCATTTAGAAGTGATTCAGGAAAGTCCTCCATGGTATGCATAGGGTCTATGGGTGTGTAGAAGAAGAAAAAACCTTGCTTAAGATGTGAACATAATTTAAGGATTCTTGAAGTGAAATGGAAAATGGAAGGGTGGTTCTTGGGAATCGATAAAGTAAGAGAGATGAAGGTTATATTAAATATAAGTAAAAAGGAGTAGAGTGACAACACATGTGGATACTCTAGTGGTAAAACACCACTTGTGAATTGGAGTTTGTAAGTTCGGATCCCCTCCTTGCTAAATGAAAGGTCCTTATTTCCACTCCTTAATTAAAGAGTGTTTGTGTGCAGCAATCAACTAAAAAGGGATCCATGGTGCTAGGGTTAGTTTTGGTTTACAAAAGTCGCATTCTATTGTGATCCTTATCTCAAAAACTAATTTTATGACTCTTAAAAAAGAACCCTCTATGTGGGTCTTTATTTTTTTTAACTATATGAATAATAAGTGGTTCTTTCACTTATTTGTGTTCAGGTAAGTCCAAACCCATCCACCCACTCACAAACCTTCAACTACTATATCAAAACAAAAAGCACAATAATATCTCAATAATAAACTCCAGTAATTCAACATTCCATAAGTTATAAGAGAAAAATGTCTAATATAATTTCATTAGTTCCCAAGATCTTGTGGATATGTCTCAATAGATCGATTTGATTGGAACAATGAAACAAAAAAAGGTTATTCTTTTAATGCCACTAGAATAGATAGATTTTACATGAATATATATAGCCTTCACGAGCTTTGGAATTTCAATTATGAGCTATACAATTCTTTTTTCTTTTTTGATCATAAGCCTTTTAAAGTTATTCTCAACAAAGATAGTCGTATTTATAGAATTGATTGGCCTCATCTTGATGCCTCCCTACTTAAGGTCCCCTCTATTGTGGATAAATTTAAAAGTATTAGGACTGTCGAGGCACTTCTTTCTCTCTTTAGGAGGTTTTTTCCTCCTAGGTTGTATATATGCCTACAAACCAAATCCATGAATTATCTTTGTATGTTCAATTGGTAATACATTGAATAGTTTGTTGTGCGCCAAGCCTCTTCTTCTTCGTCATGTTGTTTGGGTGCTTCAACAGACCTGAGGCTCCAAAAATTGGTATTAGAGTAGGTGGCTGCTTCATATAAGGCGTCATTGATACCCCTCCATGTAGAATCTTCTCATAATCACCTGAACATTGGTGAGCACAATCGTCATGATTAGAAGTTCAAAATAGCTTCTCTTTATGGCATAAAAACTTTGAATTCAGCCCATTTCAACATCTCAATGCACTATGATAGCAAATGTGTAGGCAATTTTCTCCTTTTTTGCCACACATACACACACACACACATACTCATACAAATACACACACACACACATAACACACACACACACACACACACACACACACACACATATATATATATATATATATATATATATATATATATATATATATATATATATATATATATATATATATATATATATATATATATATATATATATATATATATATATATATATATATGTATGTGGGTGTGTGTGTGTGTGTGCATACATATATATAGGTATAGGTTTTAACTTGCGAGTACAAGTGCGCCAAAGTCTGCTACAAGTTTCCTAGATCTTGATAGGGTATTTATACTCAATGTTTTGAGATACACCCATTTCTCTACGTCAAGGTATTTAGTCATTGGCTATGGCTAAAATCCATCATGTATTTTCTATGTTGGTTGTTAAGGATACATTGGATGGGACTGATTATCCATTGTAGTCATATATGATGATATATTGGTAGCAAAAGGGATGTGGAATATTGTGTAGGGTGTTGAAAAACATCCTATTACACTTGAAAATATAGTTATTGAAGGTGATCAAGATGGCATTGAAGATGAGGGTCTTGAAATTCATTTTCATATTGTGGTTCCTACTGCACATACTATAGAGAAGCTTTGTTGGGATGGGAACAATGCTTAGACACAAGCATTGATAGTTTTATCTATCAGATGTGCCATTATACCTCAAATTCCCTCCTACAAAACAACAAAAGATGCTTGTGATACACTTACAACTGTATACTAGGGAAAAAAATAAGGCGCCTGTTGCTTAGCTCCAAAAATAGTTAGAGGGTGAGCATATGAATGAAGAAGATTCTATGGATAGTCTTTTGAAAAAGATCAAAGATTTGAAGAAGCAGTTCGATTCTATTGATGGTCTTACCAGATAGTTTTCTTGTGTGGACTGTTGTTAATATTCTTCAAGATTCACATCAAAGTTGTTCTTCCACTCTTTGATTGATGATAAAAGACAATCAAAATACCTTAACATTTGAGGATCTAGTCTCTATCTTTCTTTAGGAAGATGATGTTAGCTATACTCAATAATCCACCCTCAAGTGACCATAAATCCTTGGTGCTCTAAGTTGTAAGACCCCTATTATGAGGAGAAGCCACTATGAGAAGGAGGACATTTGTCGAGCCCTAACTCATAAGTTAGATGAGTACTATGAGTCATTCTTGATGGTAATAGATGATCTTTTTGAGCCTAGACATTAGGTTATGTAGGGAATAAACATTCGGGCCATTGGGTTTCCATTCAAGGTAAAACTAAATGCCTTTTGGCACCACATGGTTTCCCCATAACACCTTAATGGGGGAGTGTAGAGTAGGGCTTGTCATCTTTTGCATGGCCTATGGGTCCTATCCCTTTGGCCCCTAGGGTCATGCAAAAGTATAAATGAGGGGTTCTACAGGCTACAATAGCAAAAGAGAGAAGATGTCAAGTGGTGTGTCATTATCTATGATCGGCAATCAAGATGGTCCATCAATAGGAGTAGGTGGAGCACACGAAAGAGCTGGAATGATAGTGTCAGTTATTCCAATATTGCGAATATGACCACCAACATTTAGGAAAGGTAAGATTGATGATACAATTTACACTCCATGGGATTTCACAATCACTTTTGTCCTTGATTTCATATAAACGTATGGAGATCATTCTTGGGATTGATCATGAACCCCAAGAAAAACGTGATCCAAATAATCTTGGTTGAATGATTCCTCTTGATGCTGACCTTCTATGTGCTTGGAAACATCAAAATAGGGATGCACTTTTTGATCTAGTTAAAAGTACTATTCATAGTGTTTTGACTTTAATTCAGCATACTACTAAGGCTTCTAAAGCATGGAACATAGCGGATAAATTTTTTTTGTTAAGTTAAGGTGTGAGAAATGAATATGAAACTCATAACCACACACATAGTCAAAACTTGGAGAGTCAACTAGCATTGTAAAGGTTTTCTGATGGGGGGACTACAAAGATTTTTATCACTCACATAAAGAATCGATGGGATCAAATGTTGAGAGCATGCTTAAAGATCTTTGAGGGAAAATTTGGCAGAGTCCCATGGAGAGATTGGTAAGAAAGGGGTGGACCATCTGATGCTTGGAAGAGTGCTTGATCATGAGAATATGATGGTGAGGAAGGAGGGGTAGGGAGTGGTGTGGTAGGATCAAGGGAAGGAATGAGATCAGTGTCGGCAATGTGGGTAGAATGGGAGGGAGGAGAAAGGGCAACATGTGAGGCAACAATTTCCACAATCGAAGAAGGGCATGGGGATGAAGGTTGGAAAACATCCTCCATGTTTTCTTCGACTGGGGGAATGGAAGGTGGTGAGGAGGGTGGGACCAAAGTGCATGAAGAAGAAGCCTATTGCACTAGAGAAGAAGGAAGAGTAGCTAACAGCTTAACAATCATTCTGGGTCTAGAATTATCTACATGAGAAGAGGAGGAGCTAACCACTACCCTGGCTTGGCGAGAACATCATAGATTCAAGTTGATGCTCTCAATCTCTTCTTCTATAGGTGAAGCGAGTCAAGCAAACTATGAGGGAATCAGTAGTACACGTGTGGAAATGGGGAACTCACCAGGGTAAAGGATCGATAACAAGTAATGTAGGCAGGTTTCTTGGTGGTGTCCAAGATCTAATTATTGAACTATATTTGGAAATTATTTATGAATACAATTAAAAAGAATGACCAGTTGATCAAAAATTGGATGGCATGGGCAATTACATAATAAAATTGGCATGACATGCCATAAGGGTGATGCTAGAGATTTAGGGCAAGAAATAGGAAATGGAGGATAGAACATTCGATTTCTGTGCAAGAGATAATGGCATATTCATTTGAAATGTGCCTAGGTAACAATTGTTCCATTGCCGCATGAGATATGCAAGGGAGAGATGCCAGATCATGGATAGGCATGAAAAATCACTGGTTGAACTCGGTAGGGGTAGTGCAGAGCTCCTATCCACTAAGAAAGACCATCTATGAGGTAGCAAAGGTGGGATCTACCACAATGGTGCATATTATGCTCTCAATAGTGGGGTGTGCCATAACAAATCCTACTTCAAGAGGCAGAAATGTCCAAGCTAAGATAGGTTCAGGAAAGCATTCATCTCATCCAAGAGCACCATTGAGAGGGGATTGAAGGGTGCTCCATAGTGATATAGAACATAGATAGCATGCACAGGTAGCAAATGCAATGCAAGCACAATCACACACAAAATGGAGTAACCATGAATGGCGAGGCAAAGAGATTTTTAAACAAGAGAGAAGCACATCGATAAGATTGAGGAGCAGGATTGCCGAATTGATGAACGCAAACAAATGATTTTACACATGAAGGGTGATAAAAAGGGCAAACTTTTGACCCATTGACTAGATGCTTAATCGATACTGCATCAAATGTTTGCAACCAAAAAGTTGTCGGACTTAGCCATGCCGAAATTTGGTAAGGACTGAACCACCACACTTTGAACTTCCCTATGGCTTGAGCTGACTTCTAGTTATAAAATAGCACAAATTGGCCTACATCAAAGACTAGAGTCCATTGTTTGGTTGCCTTACTATGCGATCTTACACTACCCAAATTATGGGTTCAGGAATAGGGATTCACGAATACACAGTATTCACAAACATGTGTTTCTATTCCTATACAACAGAATTTCGTCACCCCAGCATAGTATGAACAAAACAATATTATGGAAGTAGAAAGAAGAGTCTTTGATTACTCAAAACACATAGGACTTGATTACATCATCTTCATACAAATAATTCTCTGAATAGTATCTTATAGGCTTCTCTCATAGTCTGCACACCATTCCAAACCTCTAAAATACAATAATCACCATAATTACAAACTCCAAATACTCTTAGAATCTCCATAAAGTCCCTTTCTTCCTATTACATCAGAAATACATGTTTACAATAGAAGTGGTCATCCACACCGGCTGCTAACACTAGCACACATGGTGGATCAAAACCCACTGATTACAAACAAAAAATTTTACAAGTCATCATCCTAATTCTACATTTCGGGGAACATAATCCTCTCTATATCGTAGCATAACGCATTCAACATCTGCCTAAGATTTTCCTTTGCTAGATGTTTCTTCGCTTCAAAAAGCTCTTTCGGACTAGAACTTTTATAACTAATTATAGAGGCTTCTAATTCCAGCATGCACTACTGACTATAACTTTTATAACTAATTATAGAGGCTTCTAATTCTAGCATGCACTTAATCCGTCTAATAATTTTTTGAAGGCTTTAGTAACATTAGATAGCTGGGTTATATACTCTACCATTTTTTTAGCTGCTTCCTCTAACTTTACTTTATAAGTTATGTCTAAAACTGTTGCATCTTTGCGAAACTGCTGCACCTCTGCTTCTTTATCTGCCAAAACTACATTTGCATCATTGCAATATTGCTTACATTCATTTTTTTGCTTCTCCAACTTTTTGCTCTAGTGTTGCCTATTCCTCTCTTTCCTTCCTCTTGGCTTCTTCCTTGGGCTTCGTCTCAACTTCTTCCTTGGGCTTCCTCTCGGCTTCTTGCCATTGATTTTCCTCCACCTTTTGCCTTTGGGACTCCTTGTCCTCATCTCTCTCTGTTTCCATCTGCTCATGAGAAGTATCACCCACTGGCTTCCGCTCTACGGCTCTCTTCTTAAGGATCTTTAGAAAAACTTTCACTGAGCATATTGTGTATTCTCGAGGTAAGTATGTTGGAGTCTTTGTAAAAAGTAGAGTGAAAACTACTCCCACCTTGGAGTCTTGTCGGTAATAGGGGGAACTCAATTTATGTTTGATCTAGTACTCCGAAGTAAGTTCAGAATTCAATTGATTTAAAAAATGGGTTGCCCTATCAGACAGGAGTTCCAAAGGGAGGTTGTACCATGAAAAGATTTGATTTTGAAGTTTCTTTGCTATTGTACACACAGTGGCCTGTTTTGTTGCCCAAGGTTTTGCCCATCAAGTGGAATAATCTCTACAAGTTAAAAGATATAAATATCCTATTGGAACTGTAGGTGGTTTAATCGAGCCCATAAAATCCAAACCCCATTTTTAGAAAGGCTCCAGCAGAAGGATAGGCTGCAATGGAGAGTGTTGACTCTCGTGAGGTTTGCCAGTGCATTGGCACGGATCACAGTTCCCCAGTGCATGTTGTACATCTACATACATTGTAGGCCACCACAGTTGACACTAGTAGACTTTTTAGACCGTAATGAGATGGCTAAAGTGCCCACTAGCCTCTCCTGCATGAGCTTCTGAAATGTCTCTTGGCACCTCATGTGGAGATACACAGTGTAACCAAATTCCTATGGGATCTTTATGGTACAACTATCCCATAATCACCGTGAATCTACGACTACATAGGCCAAGTTTCTTCCATGCTACTGCTCGTAAATTAGAAGGAGTGATACCATTTTCTAGGAAACTTAACATTTCCTTGTACTATGTAGGGTAGTTCTAAGGAGGATTCTCAACTTCGGCCACCGAAAAGACTTTTTCATCTAGAAGAGTGTCACTGATAGCTTTGGGGGTTCTCCATGGTCAATGCCCGACAAGAAATTTGCTATAGCATGAGTGGCACCTAGGTGATGAACAATATCGTATTCAAAGTCTTGTAACAAAAGGACCTACCTCGCAAGACGGCCCACCAAGTTTTGTTGTTTCACCAAATATAGCAGAGCACTGTGATCCACATGAAAAGAGAATGCTCTGCCCAAAAAATAATCGTGGAAATTCTTTACTGAATAAATGAGACCTAAGCATTCCCATTCTGTAGTGGAATAATTTTTTGTATAGTTGTTAATCTCCAACTAGCATAGTGTTAGGCCGTCGGATAGGCATCATGCAAATATTATATTTTCCTATACCGCACGTACCAAAAGGTCGTAGCGAAGTGATGTAACCTTTTTATTCGTTAATGAAAAGACAGTACGGTGTTCTCCGAAGACAGGAGACGGGATCGCCAGACTATCTGTCTGGGCAATTTACGACCCTACGGAGACGTCGGAGTGCAAATTCCAGTAACTCCAAGTACTGTTACTTTACTTTGTTGAATTACATTAATTTCTGGTTAACATAGTAATGTTCAATGACGATGATCAATCTACGCTACGGTGATCATTAACTTCTATGTTACCCATGGCGTAAAGAATAACTGGAATGCGTGTAGTAAGACTGTGTAGAAGAATGGATACTGAGTAATAGTGTATTGCTTAACTTTTTAGTTAAGTGGGAAAACTAGATAAAGGGCCTCTGAAGTATGAGACCCCTACCATCCCCAAGAACCCGAACAGAGATTAAAAGGTGGACTTGACGCAAGTTTGTCCTTTTAACACTAGCGCCGTTTGTGGGAAGATGCCAATTGATTAAGAAATCAGTAAAGGTAGAGCAGCACGCAAGGCAAGCGGTAAAGAGGTAATATATGCCAGTTACTCAGTCCGGCGAGTCGTATCCAAAGTATAGAAGAGACCAACACCCCTGGGCAGTTCCAAATCTATTAGGGACACCCGCAAGCGGTAGAAGTGCAAGCCATTTAAGCCCAGTTGTCGAAGGATTAGAGCCAGTTAGCAGTGATTCCGATACCAGTTCCGTGACACATGAGGAATTTCTAGTAGATTCCGGTGTGATTCCGGTGCATTCTGAAGAGGGTACAGTAACTTCTGAGTGTAGAGAGATGCAGTGCGTAGTTGGGTCAACACCATCTGGTCAGAATTTGAACATTTCTAGTGATAACGTGGTGGTACCAAGTGAGACTGTTTCCGGTGAAAAAACAACTTGGTGTGGTGAAAGTTCGACAAGTTCCGCTAGAAGTTCGGAGCCACTTAGTGGGAGTCTGAAGTTTTTCAGTGATACTACAATACTACTTGGTGGATCCTTGTTACGGTCACCACTGTTTGGGGCAAGTTTTCCTACTCTTGATACTAAAGCTGAGGACAGACTATTTGATTTGGAGATACGTAAGAGATTCAATGCTATTTTCCAGTCGGAAGGTGAGCAGTTAATAGAGATTCCGAAGGACAATGCACACCCCCTCAGAACTCAGGAAACAGCAGCAATATTAGCACCACGAGTGATCAACAATAGCAACAACAACAACAACAACAACAGCAACACCCACATCCAATCATCCCACCTCGTCCGGTTCCAACAAGGGTGACTTACACAAAGTTCGGTGGATTTCTCGGTGACGACCCTGATGCACATGTGTGCATCTTTGAGATAAGCTATGTAGTGCTGAACCATCCACCCGATCCGGCGTACAAGGCTATCGTATTTCAAGCCACCTTAGTTAATGAAGCGGCTAGATGGTTGACTGAGTATGATATTAATCATTTCGTTATGCAGTGAGAGACGCGTTTTTACAGAGGTTCTGGTTGAAGAAGAATCCTGCCAAAATCTTTGAATATTTGCAGAACAATCGGCAGAAGCTGCACCAGACTATTCAGGAATATGCAACATTGTTTAGAACTCACTTAAGACAACTACCTCCGGCACATGCTAATCTACGAGATGATGTTATAACCCAGTGGTTCATTAACGGTTTGACCCCACAGTTAAGACAAATAATGATCGTCCGTTGTGTGGGGGCTATGACACTAGATGTTGTTATTGCGATGGCCCTGCAACTAGAGCATAAAGTTTGGGGATTCACCGAAGACTTGGAGTGGCTGAAGGCTAGTAAGAACGTAATAGATGATTTGGCTAAAGAGATGTATTGCACCAAGTGCAAAAATCCGGGGCACACCAGTGCTACATATGCCCTTAACAAGATGTATTGTGCCATCTGCAACACCACAGGACACTCAACGAAAAATTGCGCATATAATGCCAAGGTGAAGGGGCGAGCAGCTGTAAATGCCATCATACAGGAACCAGGTCAGCCAACAGCCCATTATGTGCCACCACAAATGCGAAACAATCAGTTGCAAGGATATCGGAATTACGGGGGTTAGAGGAATACCAATTTCAATTCAAATCGATGGCAGGCGGGTACATCAGCGGAAGGTAATTCTCTCCCACCACCTCGATGTCACTTTTGCGGTGAGATTGGCCACATCTGTAGGTTTTGCAAGGATGCAGCAGAGTACGATAAAAGGAAGAAGGAGCCACAAAATTCAATGACCAACATGGTCTATATTTCACTAGTGGAATCACAAGCAGTAGTGGTTCAGACTAGATCGGGTAAGCAGTTGCAACCCGCCACTGAGTTGTTTTAGCCTGGTATCCGTGAACAGCAGTGAATGTATACAAAATCTAGTCAATGGACAGCTAAAGAGCCACTTGTTTTTCTCGATCCAATTTAGAAACACAAGTTCCCCTGCCTAAGGCAAGGTCGAATGAACAAACTACTACCCCAACAACAGTAGAATCATCATCCGAATCCATGAGAAGTATGATTCAAACAGATCAGGTATGGGATATTCTAGCCAAGGCTTCAATTACACTCCCTTTGGGACAGTTGCTCGCCTTAGTGCTAGCAGTCAGGCAACAATTCCAACAATAGGTTAGTCCTGGATCTTCCTGTACTCTGGCGACTGCCACAATACAACCGGAAGCTGATTCTACGGTGGATCATTCACTTCCGTTGATCACTGTCTAGCATAAAAATCACAAGATTACTCAAGTGCTAATTGATGGCGGTTCAGGTGTGAATATAGCAATGGCAGCACTCTGCAAGCAATTGGGGTGGACCCAAATCGAGCTCGTACAATTTTTTGTATGAATGGCATACCAATCCCGCGTCCATCTAGTGGGACTTGTACGGATATTCCGACTACCTTGCAGGGTATCACGTTCCAAATGACTTTTGTAGTTCTCGAACTACCAGAATCCAGCCTCGACTACAATCTACTTTTCGGTCGACCATGGTTGAAACAAGCCAAAGTTGTACAGGATTGGTCCGCACAGGAGTTAACTTTCAAAGATAACCACCGTAAATATGTAGTTAAATTGGATGCCATGCAGCCCTGCGAGCTTCATGCAAGACCATATGTAGTGAAGCTGGTCCACATGTTGGATGGCTTATTTGACGAGAAGGAAGAGGCATTTCTGAAGACCAATAAGGATCTGATCTCATTAGGTACGGTAGATCTCCAGTCGATTGCAGACACGTGGAGTCCGGCCGCTTGCACGATGGTACCAGTGACCGGAGATGCAGATGCAGATGATAGTGTCACTATGGATGGAGCCACTTTACATCAACTTTTGCAGTCCACTGATGATATGGTAAAACCTAGACAATTTTATGTACCGGAAGATCAGTTAGTAACATATAATTTGGGTGATGCGGTCAACCCGCGACCCGTTAAGATTAAGGCAAGATTGTCAGAGACATTTCAAGATGATTTGATACGACTCCTGCATGAGTTCTCCAATGTTTTTGCTTGGGACTATCGAGATATGAAAGTTCTGGACCCGCAGATTTATCAACATCAGGTAGTGCTCAAACCAGAAGCGAAGCCAATCAAATAGTCCAGTTACCGAATGAACTCCAATTATGCAGCACAGGTCAAAGTAGAACTTGATCGGTTATTGAAGGTGGGATTCATCGTACCAATCGAGCATGCTGAATGGATATCTCCAATCGTGATCATCCCGAAGAAAAATAAACAGCTGCACATCTATGTTGATTACCGGAAACGGAATGCTACTACTTACCGGATCCATTTCCTCTCCTCTTTCTAGACACAATGCTCAACCAGGTGGCAAGGCACGAGATGTATTCGTTTTTGGATGGTTACAATGGTTATAACCAGGTCAGGATGGCCGAACAGGACATACCTAAAACAGCTTTTATCACAAACTAGGGTGATGCTTGTATGGTAATGTGGTTTGGGTTAAGGAATGCTCCAAGTACGTTTCAACGATGTATGTAAGAAGTCTTTTCACCCTGTAGTACCCCTCCTCCTTTTTCTCTCTGGCTAGTGTGAAGAGATGGATAGGTATGTGCTTGAAGATGAAGAGGTGTTGCAAAATCCTTGATCTACACCAGCCAAATGAACTCCAGAAGTATATGGTGGGCCCTTTTAGCTTGCCAATGGATGTATTAGACACCCTATGTACCTTGGAAGATCACTCTCAAAAAGATAGATCAAAATAGATAAGTTGGAGTTAGCTCAGAGAAGAAAACTTGCTATTCTTGGTTCATACACTTGTCCAGTGTTTTACATAATTCTCTGAGCACAGCAGAAATTAGCTTAATTCCTCTTGGTGAAGTCTAGGTAACTTAAAGATCTAACTTTCAAGAGTAATCTCGTCAAAAATAATAAACCACACATTGAGAATGAGTTTTAACAAGTGATGACATCATCCCGATTTTCACGGGTTGCTACAGTTTGAGACCAGTGAGCAGAAAAATCAACATAACTCAAAATGTAAGAATCCAATGATTATGAAAATTTTTATGGTTATACTAGACAATAAGCTAAATCCAACAAGTTTTAAATCACTGAATTTCGATAAGTAATCACTGAGAAACAGCTCTGACAAGATGAGTGAAAAAGTCGGGTACCTGACAGAGAAGTGAAGATGAACAGACCCTATTGACTTCACATGAACATAACTGAAGATTGCAACATCCAAATGACATGAAAATTTGTGAGCATGTAGTATACTTATAGAGCTAACTTTACCAAGTTAAATCACTGACAATGATGCACCAAGCTCAGAGAAAACATCTCTACAAGCTGACTGAGAAAACTGAGAGTAATGGCAGTGAGTAGTATACTTCACAAGAACATGGAAAGATGAAACCAAAAAATCATGAAAATGAAAGTATATTTCTTGTACAATACAATGAATTACTGATACATATGTGTGCCTTGTAATCACACCTTGATATGGCATAAAGCTCAGCTCTTGGAGGTCTTCACATAGGTCTATCTAACCACGACTAAAACTGCCATCTATTTATAGTTGAGTTTGAGAGGCTAACTTCCCTTAATCACTCTCCAATCAATCAATGATTGATTTGATTCTCTACCTACCACAAATCACGAATTCGTGGCTCCTCTTTCCCGTTTTGATCATGTGGACTCAACCACTTAAGATTCTCTTACTTTTACATTAAGTAAACTCTTCAAAAGTTACAAGAGGTAGTTCATAAGTGAACTTTACATAGTCTTCTTTTAAAAGCTTCTTCTAAGACTTTGTGAGACTCAAGCCAATACTTAGGCTTGTCATAGACTTGCTCCAACAGCTCCCCCTCAAGCCAAGTATGCTTGAGGTCTTCAATCTTCCAAGATTACCTGCAAACCCATCATAGCCTTGAATTTGCAAAGTTTTGTACCATCCAATGCTTTGGTTAGAATATCTGCACATTGTTGATGAGTGGACACATATGATATTTGAATCTCTTTGCTTAGAACCTTCTCTCGTACATAGTGATAATGAACTTCAATATGTTTAGTCCTTGCATGAAAAATAGGATTAGCAGCCAAATGAATAGAACTCATATTGTCACCAAAAATAGTTGGAGTTCCAAACTCCAATCCAAGATCTTTGAATAATGTCTTCATCCACATAGCTTCTTCTGTAGCTATGGCAAGACCTCTATATTCAGCTTCAGTAGAAGAGAGAGCAACTGTGGGTTGCTTCTTGGATGACAATGAAATAAGCTTTGAACCTTCAAAGGTAAGATAACCTGAAGTGCTCCTTCTATCTTCCTTGGAGCCAGCCCAATCTGCATCAGAAAATAGCTTCAAACCTAAATCAGATACATAAGGATAATAAAGTCCTTCATTTATGGTTCCTTTGAGATACTTGAGAATCCTTTTGGCAGCATCCATATGTGGTTTCCTTGGTGTGTGCATAAATTGGCTTAGCACACTCACACTGTAACATATATCTACTCTTGTCAATGTGGCATAGTTGAGACTACCCACTAGACTTTGATATGATGTGATGTCCTCTATGAGTTCACCTTCATGTGAGCTCAATTTGTGATTGACCTCCATTGGAGTACCTGCAATCTTACAATCTTGCATCTTGAATTTTGCCAACATGTCCTTAATGTACTTTCTTTGAGTGAGAAACAAACCATGATCTTTGTAGACAACTTCCAAACCTAGGAAGTAGGTAAGTGAACCCAAATCACTTATCTTGAACTCTTCTCTCATCTGATCTTTGATCTTCTTCATACCATCTGCATCATTTCCTGTTAATATAATATCATCTACATATACACATAGGTAGATGACCTCGGAATTACTCTTTTTAATAAAGAGTGAAGGATCTGCCTTGCTTGGTTGAAAGCCTTTGTCCTGCAAGAATGAAACAAGCCTGAAATTCCAAGCTCTTGGAGCTTGCTTGAGACCATACAATGCTTTGTTAAGTTTACACACATAATCAGGATAAACTTGGTTCTCAAAACCAGGTGGTTGTGCCATATATACCTCTTCTGTTATCCAACCATTCAAGAATGCATTCTTTACATCTAGTTGAAGTATCTTCCAATTCTTGGAAGAGGCAATACTAAGCAAAACCCTAATAGTAGGCATCTTTGCCACAGGAGAGAAAGTCTCCTCATAATCAATTCCCTGAGTTTGTGCAAAGCCTTTTGCTACAAGCCTTGCCTTATACCTGTTAATGGAACCATCAGAATTCTTCTTGAGTTTATAGACCCATCTTGAGCCTATTACCTTCATGGATGAAGTCTTGGGCACCAAATCCCAAGTGTTGTTTTCCTCAAGTGCTTCGATCTCTTCCTTCATTGCATGCTTCCATTCTATTTTTGCTTTGGCCTCTTCAAATGATGATGGCTCCTCTTGGTTTATGTCCTGTGCTATGTAGATAGAATGTTTAGTTACTAATGAGGTGTCAAACCCATACCTTTCTGGTTTTTTCTTTTCCCTCATAGATCTTCTTAGGCCATGATGTGATGATTCTGCCTCATGTCCAAGTTCCTGCAATTTTGCTTTACCTTTAGACTTCCATGCTTTGATCTTTTCCATATGAGATTCTTCATCATCCTCCGAGGTGTCTTGTTCTTCAATCTTTGGTTGTTCTCTACCAAGCTTTGGAAAATCTTCTTCAAGATCATATGGTAAATTGACCTTCCTGCATGAATCTTCATACCATGAATTGTTCTCATCAAAAGCTACATCTCTGCTTACCAAGAATCCTTTGTTGGTAGGGTTGTATAACCTGTAGCCCTTTTGATTGTTGTCATATCCAATAAATACACACGTTTCTGCCTTTGGATCCATCTTGCCTCTAACCTGTGAAGGAACATGAGCAAAAGCAATACATCCAAAAATTTTACAATGATCTAAGCTTGGTCTTCTTCCATTCGAAGCCTCATATGGAGTCATCCCATCAAGGGATTTTGAAGGCAACCTGTTAATCAAGTAAGTGGCTGTAGATACAGCCTCAACCCATAAATAATTAGGTAAATGCTTTTCATTTAACATAGACCTTGCAGCTTCAACAATTGTCCTATTGCTCCTTTCTGCCACTCCATTTTGCTCAGGAGTGTACCTTGTAGTTACCTCTCTTTTGATTCCTCTTTCTTGAAGAAAAGAATCAAACTCATGGGAGAAGTATTCTCCCCCTCCATCTGACCTTAGCCTTTTTAGTGATTTACCTGTTTGATTCTCTACAAGAGCCAAATATCTTTTGAAACATGAAAAAACTTCATCTTTGTGTTTCATAAAGAATAGGATAGTCCATCTGCTGCAATCATCAATAAAGGAAACATAATACCTTGATCCAGATATTGAAGCTTCCTTGCTAGGTCCCCATACATCTGTATGAACCAACTCCAAGAGATCTCCATGCATATAACCTTTCTTCATGAATGGTAACCTGTGAGACTTTCCAAATTGACATGCACTACACTTATAAATCATATGTTGTTTTGACAAATTAGGAAGTCCAAGTACACTTTGGTCCCTGCAGATTTGCTTTAATGACCTTTCACCAATATGTGCTAACCTTTTGTGCCATACTTCCAATTCTGTGAGTGTCTGACTACCATAATTAAAGAGAGCAATGTTTCTAGTGTCCTGTAATTCAAATGTGAACAATCTACCTGTCTTTTCACCTTTTGCAATTCTTCTCAATCCTTGACTTGGATCTTCAACAAATGCTCCTGCTTTTGTGAACCTGACTTGCAACCCTTTCTCTACTATCTGCCCAACACTTATCAAATTCTTTGTAATGGTAGGGACATAGAGTACCTTACTGAGTAGGTTGATGTTTCCATCAGGTGCTTTGACATTGCCTATTTTCTCCACAGGATGTTTTGTATCATCTCCTGTTTGTACCTCATGCTTATTCCTTGGATCTTCTAAATCTGATAGGAGTGCCACATTTCGTGCCACATGATTTGAACAACCTGAATCTATATAGAAAACATGCTCATCAGATTTACCTTGTGGCATAGCCATGTTCATGACCAATAATGAATCCTCTTTGTTTGAGTCTTCTGTGTAGTTATTGTAGTCTCTCCTTCCTTTGTAGCCTCCTTGATAGTTTGTATGATTGTAGTTGTTGTAGTTGCCATGGTAGTTGTTGAACCTTTCTCTTGAGTAGCCATAACTTCCTCTATTGTATCCTCTGCCTCTTTGATTCCTGGAATTCCTAAAGCAATTTTCAGTTGTATGATTAGTAAATCCACAAATAGAACATGAGTTGGAGTCTTGGGATCTCCCCCTGCCTTGTCTACCTCCTCTTCCTCTACCTCTGCCATGTCTTCCTCTACCTGCATAGTTAGCTTGATATGTACCTGCTTCATCATCCACTTTCTTTGCCTTTCCTTTGTTATCTTTAGACTTGCTTTTATCCGTGTATAAAGCTGAAGATTGATTACCTTTAGAGCTTTCTCCATTTTTGATAAGCTTTGCCTCGTGAGTAAGTAGTTGTCCAATGAGTGTGTCGAAATCAGGTACATGCATGTCCATGTACAAATCCATAGCTGTGGTGAATGCTTCCCACTTATCATCTACCTTCAAGCCATTGATGACCTGCCTTACAATTTGCTATTCATCTATTACCTCTCCAATGCTTCCCAACTGATCCGCTATGTCCTTGAGCTTTGTGACAAAATCAGTCACATTTTGTTTGGGAGCCTTCTTGAAAGTTGTGAAATCCAGCCATAGTTGATGCTTCCTAGCTTTAGTACTTGAAGAAAAGAAAGCTTCAAGTGCATCCCACACTTCCTGAGATGTCTTACAACTTCTAATGTGAGGCAACAAAAAATCTAAGATAGAGTTGAGGAGATAAGACCTTGCAAGTGCATCCTTGGAGCACCATGTGCTCAATCTTTCTTGCTCTTCTTGTGTTGGTTGACTTTTGTTCCTGAAACTTGGCATAACTTCATCTCCAGCCACATAACCATATAAACTTCTACCTTGGAGATAGACTTCCATTCTTAATGACCAAGCTGAGTAATTACCTCTATCCAATTTGTCCATTGATGAAGGAAATCCATCTGCCATGTTGTCCAACCTTGCTCTGATACTACTGTGAAGAGATGGATAGGTATGTGCTTGAAGATGAACAGGTGTTGCAAAATCCTTGATCTACACCAGCCAAATGAACTCCAGAAGTATATGGTGGGCCCTTTTAGCTTGCCAATGGATGTATTAGACACCCTATGTACCTTGGAAGATCACTCTCAAAAAGATAGATCAAAATAGATAAGTTGGAGTTAGCTCAAAGAAGAAAACTTGCTATTCTTGGTTCATACACCTGTCCAGTGTTTTACATAATTCTCTGAGCACAACAGAAATTAGCTTAATTCCTCTTGGGGAAGTCTAGGTAACTTAAAGAGCTAACTTTCAAGAGTAATTTCATCAAAAATAATAAACCACACACTGAGAATGAGTTTTAACAAGTGATGACATCATCCCGATTTTCACGGGCTGCTACAGTTTGAGACCAGTGAGCAGAAAAATCAACATAACTCAAAATGTAAGAATCCAATGATTATGAAAATTTGTATGGTTATACTAGACAGTAAGTGAATCCAACAAGCTTTAAATCACTGAATTTGGATAAGTAATCACTGAGAAACAGCTCTGACAAGATGAGTGAAAAAGTCGGGTACCTGACAGAGAAGTGAAGATGAACAGACCCTATTGACTTCAAATGAACATAACTGAAGATTGCAACATCCAAAATGACATGAAAATTTGTGAGCATGTAGTAGACTTATAGAGCTAACTTTACTAAGTTAAATCACTGAAAATGATGCACCAAGCTCAGAGAAAACATCTCTCCAAGCTGACTGAGAAAACTGAGAGTAATGGCAGTGAGTAGTATACTTCACAAGAACATGGAAAGATGAAACCAAATAATCATGAAAATGAAAGTATATTTCGTGTACAATACAATGACTTACTGATACATATGTGTGCCTTGTAATCACACCTTGATATGGCATAAAGCTCAGCTCTTGGAGGTCTTCACATAGGTCTATCTAACCACGACTAAAACTTCCATCTATTTATAGTTGAGTTTGGGAGGCTAACTTCCCTTAATCACTCTCCAATCAATCAATGATTGATTTGATTCTCTACCTACCACAAATCACGAATTCGTGGCTCCTCTTTCCCTTTTTGATCATGTGGACTCAACCACTTAAGATTCTCTTACTTTTACATTAAGTAAACTCTTCAAAAGTTACAAGAGGTAGTTCACAAGTGAACTTTACATAGTCTTCCTTTTAAAGCTTCTTCTAAGACTTTGTGAGACTCAAGCCAATACTTAGGCTTGTCATAGACTTGCTCCAACAGCTAGGCATACAGGAGGTCCACATTTCGTGAGTTGTGACATCTCTATATCTGGTGACCAAGGATGTACATTGGAATGCGGATGAAGCCAGGGTTTATTTGGAAGACAAAATTGTCAACGGACTGACACCATGGATCTTGCTGAGGAGGATGGGGAAATACTTGATGTCTATTTGCATGTGCAAGTCAACAATGAAGAAGCCCTTCAGTTCTATCAGAAGATTGGTTTTGAGGTTCAGGATTTGATACGGAATTGGAATAGGTGCATAGATCCTCTAGATTGTTTTCTTTTAACAAAGGAGTTAGGATCTAAAAAGGATGATGGGTCTGATGCTGAAGTACCCATTTCAGCTTGAACCAGCTAGCTTTCATTAAATCCTGATTCCTGATGTTATTTCTTTCTCTCTCTCTCTCTCTCTCTCTCTCTCTCTCTCTCTCTCTCTCTCTCTCTCTCTCTCTCTCTCTCTCTCTCTCTCTTTCTCTCCCTCCCACTCTCTCTCTTCCCTCTCTCCCCGCTGCCTCTCCCTTCTCCCGTCTTCTCTCTCTCTCTCTCTCTCTCTCTCTCTCTCTCTCTCTCTCTCTCTCTCTCTCTCTCTCTCTCTCTCTCTCTCTCTCTCTCTCTCTCTCTCTCTCTCTCTCTCTCTCTCTCTCTCTCTCTCTCTCTCGTCCTTCTCTCTCCTTCCCCGCCACCCCCGCTATCCCACGCCGCGGCCCCGCTGCCCCACCCCGCCACCCCCGCTGCTACTCCCCGGCACCCCCGCTACTACTCCCCCGCACCCCCCGCTTCTACTCCCCCGCACCCCCCGCTGCACTCCCCCGCACCCCCGCTGCTACTCCCCCGCACCCCCGCTCCTACTCCCCCGCACCCCCGCTGCTACTCCCCCGCACCCTGGCTTCTACTCCCCCGCACCCCCCGCTGCTACTCCCCCCAACCCCCGCTGCTACTCCCCCGCACCCCCGCTGCTACTCCCCCGCATCCCTCCGCCCACTCCTCCCGCATCCCTCCCCCGCCACTCCTTCTGCTCACCCCCCTCACACCCCCCTCCCCTCAGCCTCTCGCATCCCCGCCCCCTCACGCACCCACACCCACACACTCACACCCCCACACATGCACACACCCTCACGCACCCACACGCATACACACACACACTCACACACATATAGGCACACACTCACACTCGCACACACACACTCTCTCATGCATACATACACACACACTCACACCTACACACACCCATACACACCCACACACACACACACCCACACAAGCACACAATTCTCCAGTTCCTTATCACATACTAGTTGGAGCAGATGGAGTACGATCAGCAGTCCGTGAAGAATTCATTCGGTAGAGAGGCTTTGATTTTCAGCAGATAAATATGCCATACACCTTTAAAGTTCTTCATGTAGTGAGACCTCCTGAGCTATCGCCAAATGTTGTTCATACTTTTAGGAGGTCAACAGAAGATGCTCAGAATAAGGAAAGCTGGAGTGGATAGAGGATTCTCAACCTAAAGACCTACTAGCTATCACATCAGCAATAGAGTTCAAAGCATATGTTGAGAAATACATGCCTCCATTGAAAGTCTCCTTAGAGGCTGCTGAGGCTTTTCTTGCACAACGGCCAACCTCTTCAATGAGGGTTAAATGTAACAAATTCTTTGATGCCAATGGAAGGGCTGTCTTGGTTGGTGATGCTGCTCATGCAATGTCAAATGCACTTGGTCAAGGGATAAGCAGTTGGACCAATCAGCTTCATTTAAATTTCTCGGGATTAAATCAGTGAGGAAATAACAAAACCACAAAATGAGAATCTCAGATGGCAAGTGAAAAGGTAAAAGGTAATTGTTAAAAGTGGAGTTGCCGCCAACCATTCATCACGACTACCTATTTTTGTGGATCCAATTCAAATTAAGGGAATATTTGACCAACTCCTCCAATTTTGGGCCTTCCATCGGAAGACCACTCAAGATATAAGGAGACAAATTTGGTGTACAATCTGTAACAACAATGGACATTCCAATGCTAATTGCCCTATTAAGGTAAGTTGTCAATTTTGTGGAAAGGATGGTCATGAAGCTAGGGATTGCTACTACCTCAAGGGTACACAGCAGAGAGGTAACCCTCAAAATTTGGATTCATATTATGCTAGTACCTCAAATACATCAAATAGAGAGGAGAATCGGCCTGCAAAGCCTAGATATAATAGACCTTTGATGTGCTATCGTTGTGGTGAGTACGGCCACATGCAAAATAGGTGTTCTCTCCCAGAAGATGCATCTTCCTGTCAACATTGCCCGGAGGCAAAGGATCATTATACCAAAGATTGCCCAAGGGGTCGTCCTGCTCCAATCCACATGATTGCAGTCTCTCCACATGAAGAAGGGAAAACCACTTAGTCTTATGCCGTTTCATCCTCTGCAATGCCCATGATGACTAGAGCTAGGCAAGCAGCTGCAACCCAAAGAGATGAACAACAAGGATTTCAGGATAAAGAGGAGGAAAAGAAGTCTCGATGGAAGGACCAGGTAGAAATTGAAGGAGCTTATGATAAGATGACTACTTCTCTAAAGGGCCAACCAACCAATCTGCAAGAAAACACTCAGGAGGTAAACATTGAACAGATCTTGAAAGGTATTCATCACAAGGTTAGTCTATATGAACTTATAAGGATGGATTCAAAAATAAGAAGTGACATTAGGAAAAAAGGTGAACCCTGCATGGGCCTTGTAAGGATCCCTAATTTTTAGGGATTAAAATTAATCTTGTGTGGTATTGAGGAAGAAAAAAAAAACCACTGGTGGTTTTTAATATAAAAATACTATTCCCAAGGGACTAGATTCGAATTTTTCCCCATGATGGATTTGTGGCTATTAAGAGCCATTGGATAATTCTCACGAACGGCTGAGATCTAGACGAAGCATCTGTCAAAAAACGACAAAATTGAATGCTCAGTGTCCTTGGGATCGTGGGTATTTCAGGCCATTGGATCTTGGAGATGGATGGACACGATTGAGCAATGTGGGTCTGGCAGAAAAAGACAAAATATAGCAATCATTGACTTGTCTGATATGGGAAAAAGGAAGTGAGAGAGTGCAATCGCGTGGGTACCTTACATCCGTCGGATGTAGCTCACGAACGAAGCAGATTGAGGCTCTTTTCCTGGCAGAAAACGACAAAGTAAGCCTTCTTAAATGCATGGCAAGTGGGAAAAGCAAGAGAGAGAATGTATGGGGACGCGAATGAATGTAGTCCACTAGATTTGTATCGATCCAACGTCTCAAATTGAAAAGCCATCAATCCAATCTTAAAGAGATCTTGAGCATTGGATCAATGGGCTTATCGAACGATGGCGATTGAAAGGCACATGCATTTCTTTTTCTCAATCTTGACCATTGGATTTCTTGCACATCCAACGCCCTAAATAAAAGTTTGATGACAAAATTCGAATTTCGTGGTTTTTGAAACCACTAAGTAACGTCTACCATCACATTTTGGTTGTTTTGACCAGTCCAAAACCAAGGAAAACTAGGCCTAGCCTACTTGATTGAGGCCCTAGACTGTGGCCACCACCCTCCTCTCATTGGTCCATCACTAATCACTCCTTGAGCTAAAAGGCCCATCCAAGGTTCACCTTTTTTCCTAATGACTTACTGAAGATTATACACTCTGCTCACTTGGTCCAATCACCTAGTATAGATGGTTTCATGGTTGATTTTCCCCCTGCACCCTTAGCAGACTACCAAAGCTCAAGATTATCTGTTTGTATAAAGGATGAAGCTCTCACAGGTGTGATCATAGATGGAGGCTCTGGTATCAATGTGATACCAGATTTCACAATGAAGAAACTGAATTTGAACCCCACCAAAATGGCACCATTTACGGTTACACTAGCAGATCAACATCGGGTTGCGCCTCTTGGCATTATTGAAAAGATACGGATGATAGTACAGGGTTTCCACTTCGTGTTGGATTTTGTTGTTATTGCACTTCCACAGGAGATTTCCTATCCTCTGCTCCTAGGGAGACCTTGGTTGAGGCAAGCAAAAGCTTTGCAAGATTGGGGAAAAAATAAACTTTGGATTTCAACAAACACCAATAGCCAACTGCAATTACGTTTGGAAGAGGGATTCGACTCAGGAAAAACCACTAGATATACTATGGACACTCAGGTAATGCCCTCTCTACCCCAAGAAGATGATACATTGTTAAATTGGATGATGGGAAGTGTAGAGTGTTGCACAGTGGAGATCAATGAAATTGAGGAAGAAGTTGCAGATAAGGTAAATGAAGACCACAAGGTATTGGAGAATGAGCAATTGCAGGACAATGCAAGCTTTGAAGAGGCAACCCATATAAAAGTATCGGAGGTAGAAGGTTATGAATTTAAGAGCAGAGAAGATCTTCCTTTTGCAGATATACCTCAAGGATGGATGGAAGAACATGTTGCAGAATATAAATTAAAATCCACTCCTGCATATAGTGGAGATGATTTCTCAAGCAAGAGTAGTCCTGAAACATTGGTTCAAGAAGTAAATTTAGGGGATGAAGAGAACGCTCAAGTAGTCCACTTGGCATCTTGGTTGTGGCATTATCCTCCTCTGCTACAGAAGGTAACTTCTTTGCTTTTCACTTACAAAAGTGTCTTCGCATGGTCCTACAAAGATCTAACAAGGATACCAGAAGAGCTTGGGTTACATTGGATACCCTTAGTTGAGGGAGCCACGCCTGTAAGAAGTAGACCATATCGACTCAATCCGAAGTATGCTGAGGCGGTAAAAGCAGAGATTACAAAACTAGAAGAAGCAGGTATAATTGTGCCAGTAGAACATTCCAGGTGGCTTTCTTCTATGGTTATTGTGCCCAAGAAAAATAGTGGAAAAATAAGAGTCTGTGTCGATTTTCGTGCTTTGAATAAAGTGACTATTCAAGATGGATTTCCTCAGCCCTTCATAGAGCAAGTACTTGAGGAAGTAGCTGGTCACACTTTGTATAGTTTCTTGGATGGTTTTAGTGGCTACAAACGGATAGCAATTCATCCTGATGATAGGGACAAACACCCTTTGTTACTCCCTGGGGCACTTATGTCTATACTCGCATGGCTTTTGGTTTGAAGAATGCGCCAGCTTCATTTAATAGAATGATGTATCTGATATTGGGCAAATGGTTAACAACCTTTCTACGCATTTTTATGGACGACCTTTCAATATTTTCAGGTACAGATAAAAGAGCAGCAGTTCAAGATTTCCATGACCATTCGGAAAATCTAAAAGAAATTTTTGAGCAATGTTTCAAAACAGGTTTGAAATTGAATCCTGATAAATGTCACTTTTTGGTCACCAAGGGTACTCTTCTTGGTCACATAGTATCTGTTGAAGGTATAACTGTTGACCCTGCAAAGGTTACAGCTATTCTTTCCATGCCAATTCCACAAAGCCCAAAGGAAGTGCAAAGTTTCTTGGGCCATGCAGGGTATCACAGAAGATTCATTAGGATGTATTCAGAAATTGCCAAGCCCTTATCAAGGCTTACTAGTAAAAAGATCCCTTTCTCATGGAGTGCTGAAGCTGACAAAGCATTTTGTGAACTAAAGTTGAGGCTATGTACTGCTCCACTTTTAAGTGTTCCTAATTGGTCATTGGAATTTCATGTGCATACAGATGCTAGTCTTCATGCTGTTGGTGCAGTTCTAGCTCAACCATCATCTCACAAAGTGGATAGACCTATCTCTTATGCCAGCAGACTACTCAACCAAGCTGAAAGAAATTACAGTACAACGGAAAGAGAAGGTTTGGCTATCGTATTTGCTCTTCAGAAGTTCCGACATTATCTCCTTGGTGTACATTTCATTGTTATTTCTGATCATCAGCCCTTGAAGTATTTGATAAACAAGCCTAGAGTAGCTGGAAGGATTTGGAGATGGTTACTCCTATTTCAAGAATTTAATTTTGATATTCATATTAAGCCAGGAAAAGAGCACTGCATGGCAGATCAAGTGTCTAGGACGGCAATTAGCGAGAAGGCCACAGGTATCAATGACGAACTGGTGGATAGCAATCTCTTCCTAGTAACAATTCGGACAGGTTGGTATGATGAAATTCTTCATGTTCTTACCACTGGAAAGATCCCAGAACACTTGACACCTGTAGAAAAAAGAAGATTGCTTTTGAAAACCAAAGCATATTCTCTTATAAATGGAAATTTATATAAATACTGTCAGGATGATATATTGAGAAGGTGTGTCTATCCAGAGGAGGTAAATCTTCTGCTAGAGGCTGCACACAGTGAAGGACATCTAAAGGGAGAGGAATTGGCTCATAGAATCATCCACAAAGGTTTATGGTGGCCTCATATTTTCAAGGATGCAATCAAGTTTACTAAAGAATGCCACATCTGCTAGAGGTGTGCTCCCGCGCCAACCAGATTGAATTTCCAACCATTAGTCATATCCACAGGTTGGCTTCCATTTGAATGATGGGGTCTTGATTTCATAGGACCAATTACTCCAACTGGTCAACCTGGAGGTAAAAAGTATATTTTGATGGCCACATGTTATGCCACTAAATGGATAGAGGCTAAAGCTATTGTGGACTGCACGGCTTTAACAGTAGCTAAATTTGTGTATAAACGTATTTTCTCAAGATTTGGTTGCCCACTGGAAATTACTAGTGATAGGGGCACACATTTTGTAAATCAATTGCTCCAGTTTATATTTGACAGATACAAAATCTTCGATAAAAAATCTTGTGCCTACTACCCAAGGGCCAATGGCCAAGCAGAGAGTTCCAATAAGATTTTGATTGGATTGCTTCGCAAATTATCTTTCGATCATCAAAGCTCCTGGCCGCTAGCACTGATCGGTGCAATTTGGGCTTTCAGAACCACGAAGAGGGGAACCACAGGCGAGACTCCATTGCGGTTAGTATATGGGAAAGAGGCATTGGCACCATTCGAGTTCATTATCAGAAAGGAAATAGGAATCAAAACCATTGGAATTGAACCCCCCATTCAGAGATTGGTGGCATTAGAAGAGTACAGAGAAGGGGCAATGCAGAAACTTTTGGTAACACAAGAAGAGCGCAAAAGATTGCATGACAAGTATCTGAGATCCAATGAAGTTAAGGAGGGGTCCATGGTTTTAGTACATCAGGTCCCAACAATTTCAACTAAATTGGCACCTAAATGGATAGGACCTTATAAGGTAATCAAGGTATTGCCACATGGCGCTGTGCATCTGGAAGATCTGCAGGGTAAAAGGATTCCCCTATTCAACATCTCTAGGGTGAAGAAGTATTTGAACTAGGTCAAAATGGCATCACTCCATCCATTGTACATACCGTATTTCTTTTCAGTAAATGCAGTATAACTAGATCTCATTGAAATGAGTAAAATAAGGAAGAAATTGCACCAGGGACGGTGCAAAAGCTTGATGTGGGGGTCTGTAGTACCCCTCCTCCTTTTTCTCTCTGGCTAGGCATACAGGAGGTCCACATTTCGTGAGTTGTGACAGCTCTATATCTGGTGACCAAGGATGTACATTGGAATGCAGATGAAGCCAGGGTTTATTTGGAAGACGAAATTGTCAACGGACTGACACCATGGAGCTTGCTGAGGAGGATGGGGAAATACTTGATGTCTATTTGCATGTGCAAGTCAACAATGAAGAAGCCCTTCAGTTCTATCAGAAGTTTGGTTTTGAGGTTCAGGATTTGATACGGAATTGGAATAGGTGCATAGATCCTCCAGATTGTTTTCTTTTAACAAAGGAGTTAGGATCTAAAAAGGATGATGGGTCTGATGCTGAAGTACCCATTTCAGCTTGAACCAGCTAGCTTTCATTAAATCCTGATTCCTGATGTTATTTCTCTCTCTCTCTCTCTCTCTCTCTCTCTCTCTCTCTCTCTCTTTCTCTCCCTCCCACTCTCTCTCTTCCCTCTCTCCTCGCTGCCTCTCCCTCTCTCCCGTCTTCTCTCTCTCTCTCTCTCTCTCTCTCTCTCTCTCTCTCTCTCTCTCTCTCTCTCTCTCTCTCTCTCTCTCCCCTCCTTCTCTCTCCTTCCCCGCCACCCCCGCTATCCCACCCCGCGGCCCCGCGGCCCCACCCCGCCACCCCCGCTGCTACTCCCCCGCACCCCCGCTGCTACTCCCCCGCACCCCCCGCTGCTACTCCCCTGCACTCCCCGCTGCACTCCCCCGCACCCCCGCTGCTACTTCCCCGCACCCCCGCTGCTACTCCCCCGCACCCCCGCTGCTACTCCCCCGCACCCCCGCTGCTACTCCCCCGCACCCCCCGCTGCTACTCCCCCGCACCCCCGCTGCTACTCCCCCACATCCCTCCGCCCACCCCTCCCGCATCCCTCCGCCCACCCCTCCCGCATCCCTCCCCCGCCACTCCTTCTGCTCACCCCCCTCACACCCCCCTCCCCTCAGCCTCCCGCATCCCCGCCCCCTCACGCACCCACACCCACACACTCACACCCCCACACATGCACACACCCTCACCCACCCACACGCATACACACACACACTCACACACATATAGGCACACACTCACACTCGCACACACACACTCTCTCATGCATACATACACACTCACACACACACTCACACCTACACACACCCACACACACCCACACACACACACCCACACAAGCACACAATTCTCCAGTTCCTTATCACATACTAGTTGGAGCAGATGGAGTACGATCAGCAGTCCGTGAAGAATTCATTCGGCAGAGAGGCTTTGATTTTCAGCAGATAAATATGCCATACACCTTTAAAGTTCTTCATGTAGTGAGACCTCCTGAGCTATCGCCAAATGCTGTTCATACTTTTAGGAGGTCAACAGAAGATGCTCAGAATAAGGAAAGCTGGAGTGGATAGAGGATTCTCAACCTAAAGACCTACTAGCTATCACATCACCAACAGAGTTCAAAGCATATGTTGAGAAATACATGCCTCCATTGAAAGTCTCCTTAGAGGCTGCTGAGGCTTTTCTTGCACAACGGCCAACCTCTTCAATGAGGGTTAAATGTAACAAATTCTTTGATGCCAATGGAAGGGTTGTCTTGGTTGGTGATGCTGCTCATGCAATGTCAAATGCACTTGGTCAAGGGATAAGCAGTTGGACCAATCAGCTTCATTTAAATTGCCCGGGATTAAATCAGTGAGGAAATAACAAAACCACAAAATGAGAATCTCAGATGGCAGGTGAAAAGGTAAAAGGTAATTGTTAAAAGTGGAGTTGCCGCCAACCATTCATCAGGACTACCTATTTTTGTGGATCCAATTCAAATTAAGGGAATATTTGACCAACTCCTCCAATTTTGGGCCTTCCACCGGCGCGTGATTAGTGGACGTGAAGATTCGGCAAGGCCCTCTTGGCCTATTGGGGCCTATTAAAACAATGGATTGTGAGCATTTGGGGGTAGAAGTTTTAGAGTTACATTGGTTCAGATACGCGTATGTACGTGCAGAAGTCCTCTCTTGCACTTTGTGGTCTCAAGCCTACTGTAGGAGCCACTCTGTAGTGTGGATACAGAGCGTGAGTTTCCCAGTGGAGGGCTCACAACACCATAGTGTAAGAGAGTGGCTTGAATTTTTTAGGGCAATGATATTGTAAGCCCTATTTTCTAGAAGAATTCTCCACCACTTGTATTGATCTGTGTTTGCCTGCATAGAGTGCCGTGAAGCTCTGAGCATGAGTTTTTGAGTATCTCTTTGACCAATCTTGTAATTATCTTATTTGAATCAAGAAGTGGATAGTCTTCTTGTTGTTGATGTTTTCTAGAGTATGTATGACTCTGTGCAATTATTTACCCCTGCCTGCTCACAGAAATGTTAAAGGGTATACTTCCCTAAAGAGAACCCCCCTTGAATAGGTGAAGTACTGGAAGTGCTTATTCTCTGCTCCTAATAAAAGGGGGTACCCAGTACCTCCTCTACACACCCTACCTGACTACTTTTATGCAAGTATATTTGGATGACTTTTTCTTATTTGGCAAGATTGCGGCGCACCTGTATCATTTACGGTGCTGCTTTGAAAAATATCGCGAATACCGATTATGCTTGAATCCGACCAAGTCTGTTTTTGCGATCTCTTGTGGCAAACTACTCGGACATATTATCTATGCACAAGGAATACATGTTGATCCGGATAAAGTTGCAACTATGTTGGAGGCTCCAATCCCCACAACACCGAAAGAAGTTATGCGCTTCTTGGGCCAGATCCGGTGGCATGGCCGACATTTACGGTGGTTAGCTCATTTAGCAACACCACTTAATCGGCTTATGACTAGTCCTCCACGGCAGTACGAATGGACTCCCCAGTGCCAAAATGCATTTGATCGTTTAAAGGTGTTATTGACGCAGGCTCCCATTTTTCAACCACCTGATTGGGACCATCCGTTTCATGTCTTTGTGGATGCATCAGACATAGCTATTGGCAGCGTTCTAATGCAACAAACTGCCAAATGGTTTCAGCCTGTATATTATGCAAGTCGCCGATTAGCCCCTGCTGAAAGGAACTATTCAGTGACCGAACAAGAATGTCTCGGGCTGGTGTACTCTGTGAAGAAATTCCGACATTATTTGTTGGGCCAAAAATTCACCTTCCACGTGGATCATGCCGCACTTGTGTATTTGGTCCGGTAGCAACATTTAGGTGGTCGCTTGGCTCGATGGGTTTTATTATTACAGGAATTCGACTATGAAGTTATTCATCGACCTGGCGCAACACATGCATTGGTGGATTTTCTATCTCGGTTGGATTCCGGTGAAGCTCCGATGGGAGTTGATGACACTACACCGGCAATTGACACTACGGAGTCAACTATTGAAGAATCTACCAAACCTTCTGTTCTTCCTACATACTACGATACGTTACTCACTTTTCTAACTGACGGGTGTCTTCCTCCTCATACTCCCCCTGCTTTGCGGCAGAAATTTGCAGTTTACAGTCGCAGATTTCGGTTGATTGTAGGCCAACTGTACTACATGGATCATACTGGTGTTTTACTTCGATGTATTCCACCACATGAAGTAGAATCGGTTATTGCTATGGCTCATTCATTACATTCGGGTGGACATTTCACAGCTGATCTTACTCACCGTAAAATTCTACAAAGTGGGCTTGGGTGGCCTACAATGAACAAAGATGTGACTCAATTTGTGCAACAGTGTGATGCTTGTCAACGGTCTGGACAGCCATTGCAGCGACATTTCTTTTCTCTGCAACCTGTCTTACCTTTGGAACCCTTTCAGAAGTGGGGTCTCGATTTTATTGGTCCGATAACACCACCAGCGACTCTTAGCAACAATCACTACATACTGACTTGTACAGATTATGCCACTAGGTGGGCAGAAGCTTGGGATTTACGGTCCGCCACAGCTGTTTCAGTGGCAAAATGCCTGATGGAGGACGTCTTTCCGTGTTATGGATTACCTCTGGAAATAGTGACAGATCAAGGCACACATTTTGCAAACCGCTTAATGCAAGTACTGACTCAAACTTTTCAAATTCTCCATAAATTCAGCTCACCATACTATCCACGTGCTAATGGTTTGGTTGAAAGCACCAATAAGACTTTGTTGAATATGCTCCGTAAATTGATATTGGAATCTCCGGAACGTTGGGACTAGTTACTACCTACAGTTTTGTGGGCTTACCGGACTACCTACAAAGTTGCTATTGGCATGATCCCATTCAAGCTTGCTTATGGATTGGAAGCCATTGCACCGATGGAAGTAGTAGTGCCGAGTTTACGCGTTGCCTTAGCTCAGAAATTGCTGCCAGAAGACTCTTTGTCATTTCGGTTGGATGTACTCAGAGCATTGGATAAACAGCGCTGGGAAAGCTTCATGACTCTTCAAGAAGTTCAGCTTCATCAAGCCCGTACCCATGATCGGTTCCTCAAGACTCTTGTGTTTACGGTGGCCCAACTTGTGTTATTTTATAATGCTAAAGCAAATCGATCTGTTGGCAATATCTTTGTCGTTTTGATCCAAAGGCTCCATACAAATAGTGGCCGCCATACTATCCCAGCCTAGACTGATGATTGAATTCACATCTACCACTCTGAAAGATAGAAAATCTTTATTTGCTTCTAAGAATTGCTGCTCTTCATCATCCTCAAGCCCATCGAGCATATGTGGAGGTTCTACTAAAACTATTTTATGTTTAGGGAGGCAATATTGCTCTTTCTCTAATGGAATAGAAAATTTTGCATATTCATTTCTAAATGTGATTGTCTTTTTGTCCTAGTTCTATAGACCTTAGCATTTCATAACCATGGCCAGCCCAACAACAAATTATAATCCAAATTTTGCATCTTAAGCTTCAGCACAACAAATGTAATGTTGAATAAGACGTGAGAAATAAGTATAGGAATATCCTTAACTAGCCCCACTAGCTACACCCACGATTGATCCACCGTTGGGACAAAGAAGAGAGCTGGCTCTATTCTGTTCCAACCCATTTGCTTACATGTGGTGGTCAAAGCAATGTTAATGTTGCACCCATCGTCAATCAACACCTTAGGAATGGCTGTAGTTTTATATCTTACTATAATCGTAGGAACTGCATAATCTTCTATTTTGTCAGGTACATCACTTACCATTGAGATGGATGGTTCAGGATTTCTAAGTGGTGAATATTTTTCTTGTAACTATCGTAATAGCTACTTCCAGAACGCTTGGACAAGCTCTAGTAAAGCTCCCAGTGATAGTTTAATATATGAGTCCTACAAGAACACACAAAACTCACCACCCTTTGATGTTTCGAAGTTTGTATTCTCTTGTCTCTACTTTGTCCGGAACCTCTGGCTTTGAAGCCTACTATTCTTTACCTGATCAGTAGACCTTGCATATAAAACTTTAGATACAGGTGAATCTGTTGGTGGCTCGGAATTCTCTTTTGTCTCCTAAATAGATTCACAAGCCTTCATACCCAATTTAATATATCATCCTTTTTTGGAAGGTTCTAGCAGAACTAACAGAGGCTCTACATAATGTGCTAGATAATCCGATTTTTGGCCATTGTGGTACTCTTTCTACGACCTAGTGACCATTGATGCTGAAGGTTCTAAGTATTTTAGGGTCACCACATTGGCCATGGGTGTCTTAAGCTTTGCTTCCTATTTCCTCTGATGGTACTCTTTGGCCTCCTCGCATTCCCATCGTCTATGGCCATATTGTACACAAACCTGGCATTGAATCGATCGATTCCTCCAAGTCCATGGTCTGGGTTGTCGTAACCTCCAACCTCGGTCAAATTCTTGTACATTTTGCCTCAACCCACACTGCTCTTTCAAAAGTTGTGGTGGACTAGAATACTGCACTGGTCCTGCAAATGTAGCATTTTGGCTCTCTTGCCATTGTCCGAAGGGGGTTGGTGGCTTATATCCAGTTGCATTCACTTTCCACAAAGGACCATCCACTTGTGCAATAGAAACTATTATATTTCGCACATTAAATGAGAGTTCCTCCAAGCTATGGTTATCTTATTATACACTCGACAAAATACCTAGTTCAATGCATCAATCTGCCATGATGTGTTCTGCATTGCTCAACCGTAAAAAATACAACTGCTTTTTTGGAGTTATACCTTTCTTGAACACTAGGTTAGTCTTCTCAGAGCCCAAGTTGGCAAATTGTATTTTCCAGTCCATCCTTGTGGCTAAGTCAATGATTTGATCAAGTTTGTGTGATTGATCATGCATGTACATATAAATCTTGTCTTTAATAGATGGTTGAAGTTCGTTAACAAAGAACTTTGTTAACGTTTCTTTGAAAGGACATCTCTATGTTGAAAACTACCGCATCCTCGATCTGAAATCTAACGCATATTGTTCTACTGTTCCTTTCTGTATCATATACTAGAGAGAAGAATAGAGCTATGAAATGCTCTTGGCGGTCCGGAATCGCTCTAATAATGCGTCCTTCAACTCATTGTAGGTTCAAAAATAATTTGAAGGGTACAAGATCAGCCATTTCAATGCATCACCTGCCAACATGGCTTTGAATACCTGGAACTTATTCTACTCATCATTTAAGTTACGATGATTACATATATATTAGTTTTCTAATGTGTGTAGGTGCACATTCAGATCCTCATCCACTCGACCATGAAAACGAGTGTAGTTTAGCCCTCGCAATTGATGCCTTTGTGCCATTGGGTTTCCAAGTGTTTGTAAGGTACCGACTTGAGTCGAAGGAACTATGGCTAACATCAACTCTGGTGGGGGTTTTCTGCCATCACTTTGCCCTGGTTTAGTAGGGTGTATTTCTTCTGATGGATGGCTCTACTCGTCGATGCCATTGAATTCCCCTTGCCACAAGACTTTGGTTAGCTTGCTATCCTTCCACTCAAACAACCCGTCCTTCAAAAGCCTCAGAGGTAGAACTCAAAGTTCCACCCAATACTCCACTTCCTCCGAAATAGTAATTGCATCTTTAAGAGGAATATCTTCAAGTTTCACCATTGCTAGGGTCTACTGCATGAATTCGTCTAGATACTCATGATGATAGGTCTTCTTGAAGTACTCCTTACTGATGGAGAGTGTTAATCTCCAAAAGAACAACCTACTCTTGAATTTAGAACACCTCTATATCAAGAGTAAGTCAAAACCTTCACCAAATTATAGGTCCAATCTCCAAATTATCAAATTTGAGAAAATCTGTGAAGAAGATGAAACACAGAAAAGTCTGCTGCAGAATTTCTTCACATTGACTTATCAAATGTGTAAAGTTTTTGATGAAACTTTGTACGAATCATCTCCTAGAGATTGCGCATCACCTCCAAGTTGAATTACTTCAAAAGCTTTAGTATAACTTGAGAAATTGACTTCACAAGTTACCTATGTCTGAATCTGCACTTCTGAGAAGTCGATTTAGACACCCCTAACTTCTTAACTTCAATTCTCTCAGTACAAAACCCGTTTAAGCAAATGCTTCTAGCCACGAGTAGATCATCTTCCAACTTAAAGATTAAGTGCTTGCTTGCACAAAACTTTAAACTATGGAGTGAGAACTGACCAAAAGATTAAACTCGAAATTTGCGCCTGTTTCAGAGAACTGTAGACACTCAACACATATGAATGTTCCTACTAACAATTCTCCTAGCCTGTTTACAATTAGACTCTGAAATTCAGGTCACAGGCTCATTAACTAACAACTTAGATATCCTCAAAAGGATTTCACAATTGATCAAACACAGAAGGAGCAGACACGGAAAGATCGGGCGCAATATTTCTTCATTAACTCAGAAAATTATAACTGAGTGATGAGAGCTAACTCAACTAGCTTTTCTCTATCTCATGACTTCTAACTTCTTCAATCTTGGCTTCTACATATGCTCTCATACATGCCCCGACTTTTCTCAAAGTATTTATAGATAATTTGTACAAGATTCTTACTCAAGCAAAGATCTAAGTCACCTATGACTATACTAATGTACATATGTGTACACTTCTCTTATCCTCTGAATATGTCTTTCTTCCAAGCTTCAATGGTTGATCCTTCCTTCATTCTTTATCTTTCCAAGCCTTCAATTGGTGATTGGTCTGCACCAACAGCTCCCCCTCAATCATCAATTGAGGTCTTCACTATCTTCTTTATACCTGCCATGTCTTTGAACCTTTGTAACTTTGGTCCATCCAAGCCTTTTGTCAGCATATCAACTATCTGATCTTTTGTTGAAGTATGTATGACTTCAATTTCCTTATCCATCACTTTCTCTCTTAGAAAGTGATACTGAATCTCAATGTGTTTGGTCCTGGCATGAAAAACAGGATTAGCAGCTAAATATAATGAACTCATGTTATCTCCATATATAATTGGTACCCCATGCATAATGTCAAGACTCTTCATCAATGTCTTGAGCCAAATCACTTCTTTTGCAGCTTCAACCATGCCTTTATACTCAGCTTCTGTAGAAGACAAAGCAACTGTATGTTGCTTCTTAGAACACCACGAGATTAACTTATCTCCCACATAACACATGTATCCATAGGTTGATCTTCTATCATCTGGATTACCTGCCCAATCTGCATCACTATAAATTTTGATATTTGTATCTGAGGTAAACCCATAATACAAACCTTCATTGAGTGTACCCTTAATGTACCTCAACACCCTTTGTCCTGCAATCCAATGTTCTTTCCTTGGGCAATGCATAAATTGAGACAAAACCCCTACTGCATATGATAAATCAGGTCTAGTTAGTGTAGCATAGATAAGGCTACCAACCAAACTCTGATATTGTCTCATGTCCTTGAATTCTTCACCTCCATACTTACTCAATTTGTGATTCACCTCCATTGGTGTAGATGCTACCCTGCAATCATCCATTTTAAACTTGATTAACAAGTTCTTCAAATACCTTTCTTGGGTCACAAATACTCCATGTTGAGTATATGTAATCTCCATGCCCAAGAAGTATGATAAGTCTCCCAAGTCACTTATCTTGAACTCCTTTTCCATTTGCCTCTTAAGCTTTTGTATTCCTTCTTCATCTGTACCTGTAAGAATTATATGATCAACATATATGCACATGTATATGAAACCATTTTCACTTGCCTTGACAAGCAAACTACTATCTGCTTTAGACACCTGAAAACCAAGTTCTTTTAGGAACTTCACAAGTCTATAGTTCCATGCCCTTGGGGCCTGCTTCAAGCCATACAAAGCTCTCTTGAGCTTGCACACATGATCTGGATACCTTTTATCTCTGAACCCTTGAGGTTGCTCCATGAATACATCATCTGAAATATAACCATTCAGAAAAGCATTTTGCACATCAAGTTGACATAGCTTCCAACCTTTACATGCAGCAATAGCAATAAGTGTCCTTATAGTTGTCATCTTTGCCACAGGACTATAGGTCTCATCATAATCAATACCATATGTCTGAGCAAAGCCTTTGACAACAAGTCTAGCTTTGTATCTAGACACACTTCCATCTGCAAACCTTTTTGTCTTGTAGACCCACTTGCATCCAATAATCTTCTGACTATTGGGTTTAGGAACCAAATCCCAAGTTTGATTCTCCAATAGTGCATCATATTCCTCCTGCATAGCATTCTCCCATTTTTCCTTACCTTTTGCCTCTTCATATGTAGAAGGGTCTTCATCTGTATTCACCATATAAGCATAATCTTTTGTGGCTAGAAATGAGGTATCATAACTATACCTTGTAGGTTGCCACCTATTTCTTGTTGACCTTCTGAGTTCTCCACTCCTTGAGGTTTCTGGCTCTTCACATTCAGGATCAAATCTTGGTGTCTCTTCCACTTCAACCTGCACTTCATTATTTTCTTGCTCATCAAATATCTGAACTTTTGATTTACCTTTTCTTTGACTCACTTCTTCTTCATCACTTGTATTGATGTTGATTGTACCTGCATACCAAGTGCTTTGTTCATCAAATGTAACATCTTTAGAAACCATAAACTGCTTTGTTGATGGACTCCACAATCTATAGCCCATCTGCTTGTCATCATAGCCAATGAAAACATACTTTTCAGCTTTGGGTTCCAATTTGTGTCTTAATTGTGATGGCACATATGCATATGCCACACACCCAAATACTCTGCAATGATCCAAGGTAGGTCTTTTACCCCACCAAGCCTCATATGGTGTCATACCCTGCAAGGCTTTACATGGTAACCTATTGACCAAATAAGTGGCTGTATTTACAGCCTCAGCCCACAAATAATTAGGGCAATTTTTCTCCTTCATCATGGATCTTGCAAACTCAACAAGAGTTCTATTTCTCCTTTCTGCAACACCATTTTGTTGAGGAGAGTACCTGCAAGTAACTTCCCTTTTTATACCTGCATTCCATAACTAATCACTGAACTCATTTGAGAAATACTCTCCCCCTCCATCTGACCTTAGTCTTTTCAACTTATGACCTGTAATTCTTTCTGCATATGCATGATAGTGTTTAAATGTATTAAACACTTCTGACTTATCTTTGATCACATAGATAGTGATCCACCTAGTAGCATCATCAACATAAATCACATAATACCTTGATCCATTTATACTGAAATCTTTTGATGGTCCCCACACATCTGTGTGTACCAACTCAAGCTTCTCTGAGTACATAAAACCATGCTTGGAATAGGAGTGTTTATGAGCCTTACCTAATTGACATGCCTCACATTTGTATGTCATATGTTGACCTGCAACATTAGGCAATCCAAGCACTGAACCATTGTTAACCATATCTTTAATACCTCTTTCATTGAAATGTCCAAGCCTCTTGTGCCAAAGATCTAACTCAGAGATCTTATGACCTCCATATGTGAACATAGCATGACCAATGTTGCCTTGAATCTTCAATGTAAATAATCTTCCTTCCTTTTTTCCTGAAACAATCTGTTTATACCCTTGGCTAGGGTCTTCCACATATACTCCATCATTAGTGAACCTTACTTCATATCCCTTTTCAACAATTTGTCCTACACTTATCAAATTCTTAGGGATTGTAGGAACATACAAAACCTTACTCAATAAGGTGCTTCCATCCTTGGCCTTCACTGATCCAATTGACTTCACATTGTGCTTTGTGTTGTCACCTGTTTGAACAACATGATTAAAAACTTTACTTTCCAAATCAGTCATCAAAGATATGTTACCACTCAGGTGATTGCTACACCCTGAGTCAATGTAGAAGACTCTTTGATCTTCACTCTGCCTTTCACAAGTTGCATTCATTATCAATGTTGAATCTTCCTTTTGTTCTGAAGCATAATTGTAGTAGGTGTTGTTGTATTGTTGACTTTGGAATCCTCTACCTGCATTTCTTCCAAAGTAATTCCTTCCACCTCTACCTCTGTAATTACCTCTTTGATTTCTGCCACCTCTTCCTCTTGAATTATAATTTTGATTGTATCCACCATTATTCTGATTATTATGCCAACAATCATTAGCTAAGTGATTTGTCTTACCACAAATCCAGCAAGCTTTTCCTCCATCTTTGTTGTTCCTGCCTCTTCCTCTACCTTTGCCACCTCCTCTTCCTCTTAGGAAGTTGGCTTGAGTAGTTGTTCCTTCATCTTCACCTGCTTGTTGTTTTCCTTTGCTATTCTTCTTCTTGTCCTTTGAGTACATTGCATGTCCTGTACTCTTGTCACCATCTCCTTTAACATCCTGCTCAAATGTTAGCATATGACCTAACAATTGATTTAAATCAGGAGTGAAATGGTCAAGTGATAGTTCTGTAGACAAAATAAATGGCTTCCATTTGTCATCACCTCTCAACCCTGTAAGGATTTGCCTTACCAATTTATCCTCCTCAATGTCTTCATCAACAGCTCCTAAAGCATCTGCAATATCTTTCATCCTTGTTACATAGTCTGAGATAGATTGAGAGGCCTTCTTCTTGAAGGTAGTAAACTCTGCCCATAAGGATGCCTTCCTTGACTTTGTAGTGTTCTGGAAATGCTCCTCCAAAGCATTCCATATGTCAGTTGCACTTTCAAGACCTCTAATATGAGGTAACAAGTAATCATTGACTCCCATATAAATAATGCTCCTAGCTTGAGCATCTTTCTTCATCCAATTTTTCAGATCTGCTAACTCTTCCCTAGTTGGAACACTAGGATCTCTGAACTGTGGCTTCTCTTCTTCTCCTGTGATGTAAGCAATTAAATCTTTGCTCATAAGATGAGCTTCCATCCTCATTGACCATGCAGGATAGTTTTCCCTATCCAATTTCTCTATCTGTAGAGCATCTCCCATCTTGTATCCACCTGTATATTGAAAACTTCAAGCTTTACAAACAATGTATGTACCTTTACTTCGAATTAGACTCCTTTTGCCTTCTTGATGCTGAGTAGTCTTCTCCTCAGGCTTTTGACTCCAAGCTTTTCACTTCTTAGTTCTTCAAATGTTGAACTTCTTGAATCTGCAGCAGTCGGGACCTTCCTTTCCTTGATTTTAATGTCTCCTGCTCTGATACCACTGATGGAGAGTGTTAATCTCCAAAAGAACAACCTACTCTTGAATTTAGAACACCTCTATATCAAGAGTAAGTCAAAACCTTCACCAAATTATAGGTCCAATCTCCAAATTATCAAATTTGAGAAAATCTGTGAAGAAGATGAAACACAGAAAAGTCTGCTGCAGAATTTCTTCACATTGACTTATCAAATGTGTAAAGTTTTTAATGAAACTTTGTACGAATCATCTTCTAGAGATTGCGCATCACCTCCAAGTTGAATTACTTCAAAAGCTTTAGTATAACTTGAGAAATTGACTTCACAAGTTACCTATGTCTGAATCTGCACTTCTGAGAAGTCGATTTAGACACCCCTAACTTCTTAACTTCAATTCTCTCAGTACAAAACCCGTTTAAGCAAATGCTTCTAGCCACGAGTAGATCATCTTCCAACTTAAAGATTAAGTGCTTGCTTGCACAAAACTTTAAACTATGGAGTGAGAACTGACCAAAAGATCAAACTCGAAATTTGCGCCTGTTTCAGAGAACTGTAGACACTCAACACATATGAATGTTCCTACTAACAATTCTCCTAGCCTGTTTACAATTAGACTCTGAAATTCAGGTCACAGGCTCATTAACTAACAACTTAGATATCCTCAAAAGGATTTCACAATTGATCAAACACAGAAGGAGCAGACACGGAAAGATCGGGCGCAATATTTCTTCACTAACGCAGAAAATTATAACTGAGTGATGAGAGCTAACTCAACTAACTTTTCTCTATCTCATGACTTCTAACTTCTTCAATCTTGGCTTCTACATATGCTCTCATACATGCCCCGACTTTTCTCAAAGTATTTATAGATAATTTGTACAAGATTCTTACTTAAGCAAAGATCTAAGTCACCTATGACTATACTAATGTACATATGTGTACACTTCTCTTATCCTCTGAATATGTCTTTCTTCCAAGCTTCAATGGTTGATCCTTCCTTCATTCTTTATCCTTCCAAGCCTTCAATTGGTGATTGGTCTGCACCAACACTTACCACTTCACAACAGCATCAATCCACTCTCTACTATGTTTTGTTAACCCATCCCATCATCATCGCCAATATGTTTGGGTGCCTTACTGTTCAATGCAATCGTACAACACCCAAATTATAGGTTTAGGAACAGGAATTCACAAATACACAGTATTCATAAAAATGCATTTGTGTTCCTATACAAAAATATTTCATCACCCCAACATAATATGAAAAAAATAGTATTATGGAAATAGAAAATAGAGTCTTTGATTACTCACAACACATAGAACGCGATTACATCATCTTCATACAAATAATTCTCTGAATAGTATCTTATAGGCTTCACCAACTTAGGTACTCTATGTATCTTCGTTCTTCGTACTCGTCACTACGTACCATAAAGAACATCACCATACTTCTCATAGTCTGCACACTATTCCAAACCTCCGAAATACAATAGTCATCGTAATTACAAACTCCGAAAACTCTTAGAATCTTTGTAAAGTCCCCTTCTTCCTATTACATTAGAAATAAATGTTCACAATAGAAGTGGTCATCCACACCGGCTACTAACACCATAAAAAGAGATCATGAGTCTACACTTGTTGGAGCTACACTTCTTGCATGAGTAGAAAGCTTTCAAACCTCTATTCATTGGGAGCACGCAAATCATCAACTTTGAGCATACAACGAATCAAGTAAGAAAATAAAATATATCCATACATACTTATATGTACACATACATGCATACACACACATACATACACACACAGACATATATATATATATATATATATATATATATATATATATATATATATATATATATATATATATATATATATATATATATATATATATATGTGTGTGTGTGTGTGTGTATGTATGTGTGTGTATACTGCCTATATAAACATACCTATATGAACACATGTAGAGAAAAGGGAAAGCCTTGATGCTTGGTGTTTTCTTTATGGCATTTCTATATGAGCTTCAGGGTGAACATAATCATTTGAATTTACTTTAATCATTCTCTTGTATAGACTTCGGTAAAGTATTCTATGTGTACTGGGCTTAAATGTGGTCAACCAGCTTTTATGAGGGGAAAAGAATGAATATCCATGAGATTTAAAAGTTATGAGTCATTAATTATGGTTGTTTCATTTAGGAGTCATCAACGAAAGCTCAAGAGGTTCAATCACATTTAGGTGATTACTACAATAATGCAGCGATCAACGTTTGTGTATCTCTGAGTCCACCGTATGGAAATAAATTTATTTTCTCCTTTCTCACAGCATTACGAAAAATTCAAGGAAGATATCCATCAGCTCAAATAATTATACTATGAATATCAATCAAAGAAAGGAAGTTACGACGTGATCTTTGTACGTTTCTGTACTACTCCATCTAGATTCTTCAAATAGTCAACTGTCAATTCATATTGTGTGAAGATTATGATTTTTATCCAATAGGTTTTAGATGATCATCGAGCCAGCACTTCATACTACAATTAAAAAACAAAAATACAACATATCCAAGAGATATTTCCTTAGTCCCAAGTATACACTTTCCTTGAACATAAATGAATTCAATACCTAGATAGTATTTGACAATTCCAAGTTTAAATATTTTAAACTCCTTGGTGAGATATGCTTTGATGGCCTTCATACTTGCTTATCACGTTTTTTTATAATTAGATCTTTGACATATATGCTTATGTAGAACATGTTATTTGCTTCTCTCTTGATGTATATAGAAGGATCTGTAGCATTTGAGTGATATCCATATCTACGAAGATATTCCACAAGCCTTTATTGAAACCATATGAAGCTTTTCTCATCCTACACACATAATGCTTAGAGACTTCAAACCATAGAGGTTGTGTCCTGTATACTATTTGATGTAACTAACCATTCGCAAAGTTCATTCTTTATGAACTCGAATCTTAGTGTATTTTTCTTCTAATGCTTTGAAATCTTCTTGTATAGTTTCCTCCCACTCCTTTGTGTCCTTTTCCTCTTTGAAAGTGGATAGATATTGATCCTTCATGATCTTAGACATATATTCATAATGGCTAGCAATAAAAAAATGCATATATTCACCCTTTGGTGGAATGAATCTTCTTTGCCTTTGCATCTTGATCTCTACCTTTGAGGTAGCTCATCCTTCAATGATTAGACCCTCATTATCTTCAATTCCTTTGATTATCCACCTCTACAAGCCTTGCCTTGCCTCTATCTTGATTGGATGATTTGTATGTTGACATGCTCCCTCTTCATGTGGAATCCATGATTTAATGCCTTTATTAGATTCCTTCATTCAAATGCAATCTCTCTTGAGCCCTAGATGCAATGTCCTCTTTTGCCTCATCGATGTCCTCATCCTACAACATGACTTTGGGATTGTACCAAAAAATCAATTCATCAAATACATCTCTATATACCATATTTTGAAGATGATTATAGGAAGGTCAAGTTACCTTATGATTTGGAAAATGACTTTCTAACTCTCACTCAAAAAGATTGACAATTACCAGAAGATACCAACTCAGAGGATGAAGAGTAGATTCACTTCAAGGCCGGAAGTCAAGACGCAACACCAAGTTCAAGCAATTGGAAGACATTTCAGAGTCCTCTAATCAAGCACTCAAGAGATCTCAAAGGGAGAGTAAAAAGCCCATAAGGTATGGCTAGAACACATCATTAGTCACCAATCATTCTATGTCTATCACTAAAGACTCTATGACAAAAGAACCTTCTTTCATTTGAAGAGGCCAATAAAAATGAAGAATGGAGAGAAGCCATGCATGAAGAAGTTGAAGCACTTCAACAGAACAATACTTGGGACTTTGTTCCCAAGAAGCCAAGTATGAAGGTAATAGGATCCAAGTGGATATATAAGATCAAGAAAAATTTAGATTAGTGGCAAAGGTACAAGACAAGATTAGTGGCAAAGGGGTTTGCACAAACCCATGGAGTGGACTATGAAGAAACCTTTTCACATGTGGATAAGATGCCAACAATTAGGATTTTGGTAAGTATTGTTCCTTCCGAGATTTGGAAACTATATCAGTTAGATGTTAAGAATGCATTCTGAAATGGATGGATCAGAGAAGAAGTGTATATGGCACAACCACCAGGATATGAAGATAAGGATAAACGAGGTTATGTGTGCAAACTAAGGAAGGCACTTTATGACCTAAAGCAAGCTCCTAGAGCTTGGAACCATAGCCTTGTTACTTATTTGTAGGATCAAAGTTTTGTGGCTAGCAAAGCAGATTCTTCTTTATTTACAAAGAGGACCAATTCAGAAGTTATCTACTTATGTGTCTATGTTGATGACATTATCATTACAGGGAATAATGCTAATGGCATCAAACAAGTTAAAGCTCAAATAATAGAAAAATTTAAAATCGGTGATCTTGGTTTTTTAACATACTTCCTTGGTCTAGAACTTGTGTACATAGATTCTAGAGTATTTATTACTCAAAGAAAGTATATTCATGATACGTTGATAAAATTCAAGATAGAAAACACCAAAATTGCAGGTACACCCATGGAACCCAATCATAAACTTATTTCTCATGAAGGAGAACGTCTTGAGGATGTTACACACTACCAAAGACATGTTGGGAGTCTTAACTATGCAACCCTAACAAGAGTGGACATTGCTTATGGAGTAAGTACATTAAGCCAATTTATGCATGCACCAAGAAAGCCTCACATGGAAGTTGCAAAGAGAGTACTAAAGTATTTAAAGGGTACAATAAATAAAGGGTTGTTTTACTGTTTCACTTCTCACATAGACATAAAGATGTATTCTGACGGAGATTGGGTTGACTCCAAGGATGAAAGGAGGAGCACCTCAGGATACTTGTCTTTTGCAGGTTCAAAGATTATATCATGGTCATCTAAGAAGAAACCAACTGTGGCATTGTCATCTACAGAGGGAGAATACAGAGGTTTAGCAAATGTAACTCAAGAGGCTATGTGGCTCAACCAACTCTATGCGGATTTGGGATTACATTCTTACACTCCAATAATTTTTGGAGACAACACTAGTTCACTTCATTTAGCTGCTAATCCTATATATCATGCAAGGACTAAGCACATTCAAGTGCACTATCATTATATAAGGGAGAAATCACTTAGCGAGGACATTCAATTGTCCTGTGTATCAAATCATTTACAATGTGCACATATACTCACAAAGTCTTTGGATGGAACCAAGATGAACAAGTTCAAATTGATGATTGGTTTGCAAGAAATCAAGGAGGAATGAAGAACAAGCATGCTAGGCTTGAGGGGGAGCTATTGGTGCAAAAGAACCCAAGCCCACATAGTTGGATGATTAGTATATTTCTAATAGATCTGTATATGATCAATCCCTTGTAAAATCAACTACATTTACCTTTGTAAAAGAATCTTACTTCCATGAGGATTTAAGAAGCATCAAATCTCTATTCATTTAGTAGTTGATTGATGAGAGAATATATCCTATAGTTTAGGATTTACTTTTAGGTAGACTTTGAATTTTAATTCAAAAGATTGGCTCCAAATTCAACTATAAAAAGAGGATCATAAGACCCGTGTGATATTTCAAATTGAGGAGATCATTTTGAAGGAGATACATTGAGATTTGAGAGCTCACATCATAGCTCAATCATCTTTCTCACATTGTGCAATAGATTATTTCCAATGACATTGTATCTGTATATGATCTAATACATACATTCTCATTACATCTTCACTTCACTTTTGTGCCATGACTACATAAATGTAGTGATCTTCTCAGAGCTTGTTCTCAGTGCATGATTGATCCTTTATCATGATTTAAAGCATCATAGATTCAGTATATCATCTATTATATAGCTACGAAATCTCATAATCATTGGTCATCTTAGTCGTTAGATATTATCATTTCTTTACTCACTGGTCTGTTGTGTGATGCAGCCTGAAAATGTTAGGGCACTTCTATGTTTTGCTAAACATCATACTCAACATGTAGTTGATCATTTTATTGAAATCACTCATGATTGGTAGCTTTCTAAGTTAATTAGACATTGCCTAAAGGAATTAGATTGATTGCTACTATGGTCTCAACACTATTCAATATATTGAACAGGTGTAGAGACAAAAATAGCAAGTCTATGACCTTGGATTAGATTCCTATCTATCTATTTTGATCCATTGATTAGTGGATCATGTCCCATACAATGTAGGTGATTATTTATGATCATTACCAAGCTAAAGAGGCCCACTACATTTTTCTGCAGTTGTTCTTGTCTAGTGTGAAGCAGGTTTAAGCAATAGCACTTTATCTTTGAAGATTATCCACCATCTCCTCCAACAAAAAAAAAAACTCTTAAAGAGGAAAGAGAGCCCCTAACATCCTAAGAGTGTTAACACATATCACTACCAAAATATATCAAGAATGTGGTTACTTTCAATTCATGTGAGTTATTTCTGTCAGAATCTTGCTCAACAAGTCAAAATCATAGGATCGCGATCATTCTTTTTTCTCTCTCTTGCACACACTCTCTCGCACACTCACACACAAACACTCATCGAACTAAAAGCCATACTAAGTGTTTTTTTCATGCTTCTCAAAAAGTCATACTAAGTATTGTTTTTATACTACTCATAATATATGATCAATTTCAACATTTTTTTGCAGATTATCACAATCACATTTTTATTTTACTTGCCCCTTGTACTTGATACCCGCCTTCCAAAATGAATTACAATTCCTCTTGTAAAGAGAATCTCAATTCTTTCTACCTATCTATCTCTTAATCAACCTCTTTATCTGTTTGTCTATCAACCTATCTATCTATCTATCTATCAGATATCTATCTATCTATCTATCTATCTATCTATCTATCTATCTATCTATATATCTAGCTAAGAATCATGATTTTTGGTTTATTTTTTTATTCTTGATTTTTTTCCACTCCACCAATAATTTTAGAGTATACTTCTTGATCTTGATCCTATGATTCAAACTTTAAAACTACATTCATTTGATTATTTTTATGATCTACTAGAAGGATCCAACAAGCATAAAAGCATCTTCTCTAGAAATGATTCCAAAAATATTTTTTTTACTTTAGAGTTCTCCTCTCCAATCATTTTGACATAAAGAATCAACAACTAGAAACACTAAATTTTCAATGCGAGAGGTATTTATGATCCATGAATCACAATATATTACAAGCAAAGACCTCCACAATCATTAATTGACACAATCTAAGCAAAAGATATAAAAACTTGCCATTTTTGTTGATATACTTTCTTTTGATCCCAATCTGTATGGAAATAAACTTATTTTATCATTTAAATGCCTAGATAGTGGTATTTTTTATAAGAAACATATTGATAGCATCATTTTTTTATTTTTTGATCTATGACACAGTAGATATTTTTATTGTTTGCAATTACAGAGTCAACAAAAAATAGGTCCTCTTTTCTAAGCTTCAATATTTAGATTGAGAATAGGTCAATGAAAGCATAGTTAACATTTCAAACAATAGATCATCATTGTAGATCTAAGGGGATACTCAAATAGTTCACTTTAGAATCACCTTCAAAATATAATGACGGTCTTCCCTCATGAAGAGCTCTTGAAGTTCTCAATTAGAAAATGATACCAAAGTTATGTTACAACAGAGTATCCATTGTCCTTTATAACGTTTTAAGTCTACATGTTCACACTAAAAAATTGGTACTTTAACTTTCTAGGTAAAAAATAAATACGCTAAAGGGCTCCAAAAATTCTTAGAAACTTATATAAGGCGTCTATGACCATGAGAAAGACTCCTCCTTATGTTTACAAAAGAATAAATAATTTGCAAGGCATGTATTTCATGACAACGTCATCAAAATTTTCTCTTTAAAAGCTCTTTTGCCATACATTTCAACATCTCTCTACATGGTGGTGTTCGTAATCCTATACTTCTTCACAAGTTGCTTAATTTAGAAACTCCTATCTCAATTTTTTTCCATGGAAGGAAGATGAGGTCATATTTTTTTCTAGTTTAAGTTGAGGAAGAGACACAATTATCTCGTTGTGTTATGATTTTTCCTCTTTCTTCCACTTGTAACTTTCCTTTGCCGTAAAATAGAATATTTAATACTAAGAAAAGGTGATTGAAATTCACACCCATTGGTGGGAGAATGTCCACCTTCCCTTTGAAGCATAGATGGTCTCATGGTTATGATCACAAATACCTCTTTTCAATTAAAATAATGGTTATCCTAGCGCTTGGAGAATGAACTTGAGAACTTATGTAAACCAAAACAATACTATGTGACCTTTATAATGTACATTATCTCACCCAAAATACTTGTTCCTACTCTGAGAACAAATGCCTCCAAGATAGAATATTTATTGACTTCACTAAGCATGCACACACATACACCTGTTCAACCAAGAATCAATTTCTATGAGAATATGCATAGTTAATACTAGATCTTCATGCCAAAATTAGAAGAAAATATTATATTTGGAAAAAACAAACGATTACAACAAATGGATACAAAACGATCAAGAAGCTTTGCTCATCACTCAAAGATAACTAGCTCCTACACACAAAACTCTCTGAGAAAGAGATGGCGGATGAAAGTCTAAATGAAAAACATTAAGCAACCAAGGGGCCTTATCTACTACCTTATTCAAATCCTATGAGAGATAACATAGGCAATATCTTATTGATTTGAAGTACATTGTGTGTATATAAGTCTTTGAAATGACTCCCTATTTGATAGGGAGTCCTTTTCCTAAATTCTAGGCTTTATAACACCTAAATGCAATAGGTGATATTTGATTGTTATGAGGGGAAATTCAAATTCAAATTTGCGTGTGACTCCTCATGCTTGACTTCTTGCTTCATAAAGTCTCTAGAGTGTATCTATTTATTGATTTTCATTACATCCAAGGGAGACAATTACAATGAGGATAGCTGCTTAGAAAAGAAAACTCATAATGAAAAGTTCCTTGATTTTATGATGGGCTTTAGCTTTATTAACAAAAGTCACATTTTAGATGAGGACTCGGTCAACCAACGAAATAAAAAAAATATTGAGAAGAACAGAGATGGAGATGGCGCCGCGCTTGCCGGGGATGACGGAGGGTTGCTGTTGTCTGTGTCAACATCACCAATCCGACTTATGCTAAGTCTTGCCCGCTACAACTGATAACTGCGTTGTTTATAGTTGTCGGGGAATTCAGAGATCTGCATTGTTCGATGCTGCTATGGAGCTATGCTTTTAGCTACAACGAGAGGAGGTCTCTATCACGACCGACGGATTGTCCATCGCGACCGACGGGTGGTCCATCGCGACCGACGGGGAGGCAATCTTTCTGGGGGGTCAAAGGCTTATCAATCGCGATCAATGGCTAACTGGCGATTGACTGAGAACCAAGCTTAACTGGCGATTGACTGGGAACCGAGCGAGGGGTCGACGATTGATTGGAGTCTGGCCCTCAATCGCCGCGCGTGGAACTTCTTCAAAAAGGAACTAACGGCCTCTCAATATCTAGTTCACCGCCTGTGGAAATCAAAATGGCTTAATGCCCTCTCTGTCACCGCGCGTCTCCTTCCATCACGATTAATGTAATCTGACAAACTCTGTGAAGGTTTTATTGGCCGTTGTGCAGCTTGTTGCTTAGTGTTAGCCATTGCAAATCTTTTGCTACTGCATGGCAGCGTCTGGCGGACAGAAAACTTTTTATAAAAAAGAGAAAAAATTATTAAAAAAGAAAAAGAAAAAAGTAAAAAAGAGAAAAAGAGTAAAATAAAAAAGGGGCCAGTGCAGAGGGGATGATTAATTCTCGATCTTATCTCTTTTGAGAAAGTGGGTAGCTTTACTGTGGGTTTCCAAAAGGCTCTTCAAATGGAAAGGGGCCTTCGCATTTTGTCATATTTCCAAAGCAAGTAATTCGTGAGCCCTTTTTGCTTTGTCGGGCCTTTGTCATGGATTTGGCGATTCCCTCATTTGTGAGAAGCAACCTGGCCCCTCCTCCGGGGGAGACCAGTAACCTGGCCTCTTTGCTGGAGGGGGGATCTTGTGCCGCCCTTGGGGCCTCCGAGAGCATTGAACCCCCCTTGGTCTCCCTGAGCAGATCCGCAGTTCTGTCAACTCAGGAGGAGCTCAAGAAAGTTTGCCTTGTCGGCCAAATGTTTGGCCCTAGGCCCCTGCTCGAAACCGTGCGACAGTGGCTTCACAACGAGTGGTTCCCCCATGGGCTAATTGTTTGTAAGTGTCAGTTCTTACCGGCAAGCCACATGTTGTTAGTCTTTGAAAATGAAGATATGGCATTTCGGGCACTAAGCGTCGGAACGTGGCAACTCGGCCGGGCAACCTTATGCCTATTCAGATGGTCCCCTGATTTTACTCCCGACAAATCAAAATCGCTTCGGTACCCTCTCTGGGTTGAGCTCCCTAACCTGCCATACTTCTTGTACAACTTCGTGTGGGACATTGTTTCTCCTATCGGCAAGCCGTTGGCCTCACACGAGGACATTGGTGGTCTCATTTATGAAGGTGCAAGACACTCGTTCAATGCTCGGTGGCACCCTCAAATCTGTATCAAGGCTGACCTCAGCATGCTGCTTCCATCAAAGATCAAAGTGGACTTGGGCGAAGGGGATGTATGGGAGCAAGACATCAGTTACAAAAACCTTCCCAATGCGTGCTTTCGTTGTGGCCAACAAGGTCACAAGATTAAAGATTGCCCTTTGAGACAAAAAAGCAAGCGAAATCAAGAAGCCCTCAGAAACGCTCAAGATAGCAATGGGGCATTGATTCACTCGACGAAAGTAGAGGAGGTCAATGGCCCCCTTAATCCAGAAGCTGATGCAGATGGGTTCATCGAAGTCAGAAGAAGAAGGAAAAGAAGCCCTAGGGCAACTTTTGAGCGAAACAACATGTCAGTTACCCCCTCCAGAAACTTGTATTGCAATCTAGAAAAGGAGATCAATGAGTTTGACTACCCAAGTGGGAACCAATTAGAGGTGGACACCAACAACAAAGCCCTAGAGATCCCTGACAGTAAAGAAACCTTGCAGGAAGGTTACACTACAAGCAAAGAAGACGGCTTTACTACTAGTAACGAAGATAACATGGATAGTGAAAGCTCCATCATCGGATCGACTATTCCGGAAACGGAGTTGAAAACGGTGTCCAGTTCTTCCCAGCAGGAGGCATCCTGCAAAGGAAAACAACCTATGGAGTTACCGTGGAAAAGCTCCCAAAAGAACCTTTTGCTAACTCGGGATCCGATCCGAGCGAAAAAGAAAGATGAATCCAAGAAAAGAAAGGACAAAGCTCCCTCCCGTGAAGAGGGCTCACTACGACAATGATCATCATCTTGTTAAATGCTAGAGGGCTAACCGACCCCTCAAGAGCAATCATCATTGGTCAATGGCTTCGCGACATTAGCCTAAACCCAGATTTTATATGTATTCAAGAGATTAAAATTGACGGAGAAGACCTCCAAAAACGGCTTAGACATGTCTCCTCGACCCATGTTTGGATTTCAACTGCGCATCAGCGGGGATCCGACGGAACGGTTATCGGTATTCATCAATGCTGGTTTGAAAATCTTGAGAATTCCATTGAAGATGAATGCCATCGATGGATTGCTGTTTCTTTCGGTGCTCCCTTTTGTTTTACTTTAGTTTCTTTGTACGCCCTAATGGGGAGGTAGAGAGACTTAACACTTGGGCCTCCTTGGACTCGCTCCCCCACAACGTGCTTATTTGTGGTGACTTCAACATGGTGGAGGACCCTATGGACAGATGAATGGCTTTTCTTGGTCAAATCTCCAAGCGGGCGAGGACCTGAGGAAAGCTAGACTTGATAGATGCTACATTTCTCAGAGTTTTACTCATTAGTGGGGCCACCCTTCCCTCTCGCAACGCACCGACCTCACCATCTCTAATCACTACCCGATCGTCATCACTTTCCAACCCCCCATCAAGATCCGTAAGGCTCCTTGGTTCCATGCCAGTGTGCCCTCCTTCTCTCTCCCCTCCGTCCACCAAGAAATTTCTGATGTGTGGAAGGAGGCCTTCGCCTCTGGCTTGTCCCCAGCCAAGTGTTGGAGAAGTGCGGTCGATAAGTCACGACAGATCATGATTAGATCCAAGAAGATGCTCGAGACTGTGCGGCGGGCTCGTAGAGAAGCTCTATATCATAGACTCTGGCGGCTCGAGGAGGAAGTGAACAAAGGAAAATCTCAAGCCCACAAAGGACTTCGAAAAATCAGAGCGCTGCTGAGATACGAGGAAGAGATACAAAGGAAAAATTTGCAAATTTTCTTCAAGGAGTGGTGGGCTGGCAAAGCCGACAAACCCACCAAAGAGATGTGCCGTATCCTCAAAAGGAAACACAACAGAGAATCCATCCCCTTATTGCTAGACACAAATGGCAATGTATGCAATACGGAAGAAGATAATTTTGGGATCATTGAAGGGCACTTCACGAGACTCCTGGGGACGTCGAACCCCCTCTCCCACCATAGAAGGGACTGTATGGCAGCCATATCTAGGGTTTCCCCCCACAGGATACCACTCAACCTTCACTCCCTGCTTCATGCCTCTATCTCTGAAGCCGAAATCATTGAGGTCATTGATGCCCTCCCTTCAAGTGAAAGCCCAGGACCCGACGGGCTCACTAATGAGTTCTTTAAATCCTTCAAGTTGGTGGTTTCCACCCCTCTTTGTTTGGTATGGCAAGAGGCACTCAAGTTTGGCGCGCTTCCTTCTTGTCTCAACAATGGCATTATCAAGTTAATACACAAAAAAGGGGAAAAAAACAGAATAGAGAACTGGCATCCTATCACAATGCTCCAAACAGGATACAAGATCATTGCCAAAGTCATTGCCAACAGAATCTCTTGCCACTTGAGAGCGTGGTTAAGCGAGGACCAAAAAGGTTTCATCAAGGGTAGGTCAATTTTGGAAACCATTATAGATATCTGGGAAGGTCTTGAATTTGCAAATGAGTCTAAAAAAGATGTGGTCTTCCTCAAGATCGACTTTGATAAAGCCTACGACAGGCTAGAATGGGACTATATTCTACAGTCGCTCCAAGATCTTGGATGTAGTCAGAAATTCACCAACATGATCGCGACCCTTCTCGGAAACGCATCGACCCAAATTAACATTAATGGAAAACTTTCAAAGGTGATCAAACTTAGAAGATCTATCAGACAAGGGTGCCCATTGGCTCCTCTTCTCTTTGCCATTGCCACGGAAGGGCTTAGTAGGCTGGTGGAGCATCAGGTGGAAGCTGGTAACATTAAAGGCCTTCGTTTGCCGCATGACCACAGTCAGATCACCATGAGACTTTTTGCCGATGATATGAACGCGTTTGTTCACAATGATAGTACCAGCCTGGAGACGTTCTGGAAGTGTCTTGCTACTTTTTGTGAAGCCTCTGGATCCATAATCAACCACTCTAAGACCGCCTTTAGAGCTATTGGTGGGCCACAGCCCGACCTTCTCATTGATCATGGCTATCAAATCATTCCGCAGGGCCAAATTTTTCGGCTTCTTGGGATTCCCTTGGGGTTTGGCGTCTCTATGGAACAACGGTGGAACTGGGTGCTAGCCAAACTCAAAAACAAGCTTAACTATTGGAGAGGTATGCAAATCAATCTTGTTGGTCGTGCTATGGTTATCAACACGTTCCTCTTATCATCTACCATTTATTTCCTTTCTTGTTGGAGACCGAAAGAGCAAGATCTGTCCAAACTAGATAATATTTGTAGAAACTTCCTTTGGACGGGTGACCACAATAGGAGGGGGGTGATGGAGAGTGTTAATCTCCAAAAGAACAACCTACTCTTGAATTTAGAACACCTCTATATCAAGAGTAAGTCAAAACCTTCACCAAATTATAGGTCCAATCTCCAAATTATCAAATTTGAGAAAATCTGTGAAGAAGATGAAACACAGAAAAGTCTGCTGCAGAATTTCTTCACATTGACTTATCAAATGTGTAAAGTTTTTGATGAAACTTTGTACGAATCATCTCCTAGAGATTGCGCATCACCTCCAAGTTGAATTACTTCAAAAGCTTTAGTATAACTTGAGAAATTGACTTCACAAGCTACCTATGTCTGAATCTGCACTTCTGAGAAGTCGATTTAGACACCCCTAACTTCTTAACTTCAATTCTCTCAGTACAAAACCCGTTTAAGCAAATGCTTCTAGCCACGAGTAGATCATCTTCCAACTTAAAGATTAAGTGCTTGCTTGCACAAAACTTTAAACTATGGAGTGAGAACTGACCAAAAGATTAAACTCGAAATTTGCGCCTGTTTCAGAGAACTGTAGACACTCAACACATATGAATGTTCCTACTAACAATTCTCCTAGCCTATTTACAATTAGACTCTGAAATTCAGGTCACAGGCTCATTAACTAACAACTTAGATATCCTCAAAAGGATTTCACAATTGATCAAACACAGAAGGAGCAGACACGGAAAGATCGGGCGCAATATTTCTTCATTAACTCAGAAAATTATAACTGAGTGATGAGAGCTAACTCAACTAACTTTTCTCTATCTCATGACTTCTAACTTCTTCAATCTTGGCTTCTACATATGCTCTCATACATGCCCCGACTTTTCTCAAAGTATTTATAGATAATTTGTACAAGATTCTTACTCAAGCAAAGATCTAAGTCACCTATGACTATACTAATGTACATATGTGTACACTTCTCTTATCCTCTGAATATGTCTTTCTTCCAAGCTTCAATGGTTGATCCTTCCTTCATTCTTTATCCTTCCAAGCCTTCAATTGGTGATTGGTCTGCACCAACAGCTCCCCCTCAATCATCAATTGAGGTCTTCACTATCTTCTTTATACCTGCCATGTCTTTGAACCTTTGTAACTTTGGTCCATCCAAGCCTTTTGTCAGCATATCAGCTATCTGATCTTTTGTTGAAGTATGTATGACTTCAATTTCCTTATCCATCACTTTCTCTCTTAGAAAGTGATACTGAATCTCAATGTGTTTGGTCCTGGCATGAAAAACAGGATTAGCAGCTAAATATAATGAACTCATGTTATCTCCATATATAATTGGTACCCCATGCATAATGTCAAGACTCTTCATCAATGTCTTGAGCCAAATCACTTCTTTTGCAGCTTCAACCATGCCTTTATACTCAGCTTCTGTAGAAGACAAAGCAACTGTATGTTGCTTCTTAGAACACCACGAGATTAACTTATCTCCCACATAACACATGTATCCATAGGTTGATCTTCTATCATCTGGATTACCTGCCCAATCTGCATCACTATAAATTTTGATATCTGTATCTGAGGTAAACCCATAATACAAACCTTCATTGAGTGTACCCTTAATGTACCTCAACACCCTTTGTCCTGCAATCCAATGTTCTTTCCTTGGGCAATGCATAAATTGAGACAAAACCCCTACTGCATATGATAAATCAGGTCTAGTTAGTGTAGCATAGATAAGGCTACCAACCAAACTCTGATATTGTCTCATGTCCTTGAATTCTTCACCTCCATACTTACTCAATTTGTGATTCACCTCCATTGGTGTAGATGCTACCCTGCAATCATCCATTTTAAACTTGATTAACAAGTTCTTCAAATACCTTTCTTGGGTCACAAATACTCCATGTTGAGTATATGTAATCTCCATGCCCAAGAAGTATGATAAGTCTCCCAAGTCACTTATCTTGAACTCCTTTTCCATTTGCCTCTTAAGCTTTTGTATTCCTTCTTCATCTGTACCTGTAAGAATTATATGATCAACATATATGCACATGTATATGAAACCATTTTCACTTGCCTTGACAAGCAAACTACTATCTGCTTTAGACACCTGAAAACCAAGTTCTTTTAGGAACTTCACAAGTCTATAGTTCCATGCCCTTGGGGCCTGCTTCAAGCCATACAAAGCTCTCTTGAGCTTGCACACATGATCTGGATACCTTTTATCTCTGAACCCTTGAGGTTGCTCCATGAATACATCATCTGAAATATAACCATTCAGAAAAGCATTTTTCACATCAAGTTGACATAGCTTCCAACCTTTACATGCAGCAATAGCAATAAGTGTCCTTATAGTTGTCATCTTTGCCACAGGACTATAGGTCTCATCATAATCAATACCATATGTCTGAGCAAAGCCTTTGACAACAAGTCTATCTTTGTATCTAGACACACTTCCATCTGCAAACCTTTTTGTCTTGTAGACCCACTTGCATCCAATAATCTTCTGACTATTGGGTTTAGGAACCAAATCCCAAGTTTGATTCTCCAATAGTGCATCATATTCCTCCTGCATAGCATTCTCCCATTTTTCCTTACCTTTTGCCTCTTCATATGTAGAAGGGTCTTCATCTGTATTCACCATATAAGCATAATCTTTTGTGGCTAGAAATGAGGTATCATAACTATACCTTGTAGGTTGCCACCTATTTCTTGTTGACCTTCTGAGTTCTCCACTCCTTGAGGTTTCTGGCTCTTCACATTCAGGATCAAATCTTGGTGTCTCTTCCACTTCAACCTGCACTTCATTGTTTTCTTGCTCATCAAATATCTGAACTTTTGATTTACCTTTTCTTTGACTCACTTCTTCTTCATCACTTGTATTGATGTTGATTGTACCTGCATACCAAGTGCTTTGTTCATCAAATGTAACATCTTTAGAAACCATAAATTGCTTTGTTGATGGACTCCACAATCTATAGCCCATCTGCTTGTCATCATAGCCAATGAAAACATACTTTTCAGCTTTGGGTTCCAATTTGTGTCTTAATTGTGATGGCACATATGCATATGCCACACACCCAAATACTCTGCAATGATCCAAGGTAGGTCTTTTACCCCACCAAGCCTCATATGGTGTCATACCCTGCAAGGCTTTACATGGTAACCTATTGACCAAATAAGTGGCTGTATTTACAGCCTCAGCCCACAAATAATTAGGGCAATTTTTCTCCTTCATCATGGATCTTGCAAACTCAACAAGAGTTCTATTTCTCCTTTCTGCAACACCATTTTGTTGAGGAGAGTACCTGCAAGTAACTTCCCTTTTTATACCTGCATTCCATAAGTAATCACTGAACTCATTTGAGAAATACTCTCCCCCTCCATCTGACCTTAGTCTTTTCAACTTATGACCTGTAATTCTTTCTGCATATGCATGATAGTGTTTAAATGTATTAAACACTTCTGACTTATCTTTGATCACATAGATAGTGATCCACCTAGTAGCATCATCAACATAAATCACATAATACCTTGATCCATTTATACTGAAATCTTTTGATGGTCCCCACACATCTGTGTGTACCAACTCAAGCTTCTCTGAGTACATAAAACCATGCTTGGAATAGGAGTGTTTATGAGCCTTACCTAATTGACATGCCTCACATTTGTATGTCATATGTTGACCTGCAACATTAGGCAATCCAAGCACTGAACCATTGTTAACCATATCTTTAATACCTCTTTCATTGAAATGTCCAAGCCTCTTGTGCCAAAGATCTAACTCAGAGATCTTATGACCTCCATATGTGAACATAGCATGACCAATGTTGCCTTGAATCTTCAATGTAAATAATCTTCCTTCCTTTTTTCCTGAAACAATCTGTTTATACCCTTGGCTAGGGTCTTCCACATATACTCCATCATTAGTGAACCTTACTTCATATCCCTTTTCAACAATTTGTCCTACACTTATCAAATTCTTAGGGATTGTAGGAACATACAAAACCTTACTCAATAAGGTGCTTCCATCCTTGGCCTTCACTGATCCAATTGACTTCACATTGTGCTTTGTGTTGTCACCTGTTTGAACAACATGATTAAAAACTTTACTTTCCAAATCAGTCATCAAAGATATGTTACCACTCAGGTGATTGCTACACCCTGAGTCAATGTAGAAGACTCTTTGATCTTCACTCTGCCTTTCACAAGTTGCATTCATTATCAATGTTGAATCTTCCTTTTGTTCTGAAGCATAATTGTAGTAGGTGTTGTTGTATTGTTGACTTTGGAATCCTCTACCTGCATTTCTTCCAAAGTAATTCCTTCCACCTCTACCTCTGTAATTACCTCTTTGATTTCTGCCACCTCTTCCTCTTGAATTATAATTTTGATTGTATCCACCATTATTCTGATTATTATGCCAACAATCATTAGCTAAGTGATTTGTCTTACCACAAATCCAGCAAGCTTTTCCTCCATCTTTGTTGTTCCTGCCTCTTCCTCTACCTTTGCCACCTCCTCTTCCTCTTAGGAAGTTGGCTTGAGTAGTTGTTCCTTCATCTTCACCTGCTTGTTGTTTTCCTTTGCTATTCTTCTTCTTGTCCTTTGAGTACATTGCATGTCCTGTACTCTTGTCACCATCTCCTTTAACATCCTGCTCAAATGTTAGCATATGACCTAACAATTGATTTAAATCAGGAGTGAAATGGTCAAGTGATAGTTCTGTAGACAAAATAAATGGCTTCCATTTGTCATCACCTCTCAACCCTGTAAGGATTTGCCTTACCAATTTATCCTCCTCAATGTCTTCATCAACAGCTCCTAAAGCATCTGCAATATCTTTCATCCTTGTTACATAGTCTGAGATAGATTGAGAGGCCTTCTTCTTGAAGGTAGTAAACTCTGCCCATAAGGATGCCTTCCTTGACTTTGTAGTGTTCTGGAAATGCTCCTCCAAAGCATTCCATATGTCAGTTGCACTTTCAAGACCTCTAATATGAGGTAACAAGTAATCATTGACTCCCATATAAATAATGCTCCTAGCTTGAGCATCTTTCTTCATCCAATTTTTGAGATCTGCTAACTCTTCCTTAGTTGGAACACTAGGATCTCTGAACTGTGGCTTCTCTTCTTCTCCTGTGATGTAAGCAATTAAATCTTTGCTCATAAGATGAGCTTCCATCCTCATTGACCATGCAGGATAGTTTTCCCTATCCAATTTCTCTATCTGTAGAGCATCTCCCATCTTGTATCCACCTGTATATTGAAAACTTCAAGCTTTACAAACAATGTATGTACCTTTACTTCGAATTAGACTCCTTTTGCCTTCTTGATGTTGAGTAGTCTTCTCCTCAGGCTTTTGACTCCAAGCTTTTCACTTCTTAGTTCTTCAAGAATGTTGAACTTCTTGAATCTGCAGCAGTCGGGACCTTCCTTTCCTTGATTTTAATGTCTCCTGCTCTGATACCACTGATGGAGAGTGTTAATCTCCAAAAGAACAACCTACTCTTGAATTTAGAACACCTCTATATCAAGAGTAAGTCAAAACCTTCACCAAATTATAGGTCCAATCTCCAAATTATCAAATTTGAGAAAATCTGTGAAGAAGATGAAACACAGAAAAGTCTGCTGCAGAATTTCTTCACATTGACTTATCAAATGTGTAAAGTTTTTTATGAAACTTTGTACGAATCATCTTCTAGAGATTGCGCATCACCTCCAAGTTGAATTACTTCAAAAGCTTTAGTATAACTTGAGAAATTGACTTCACAAGTTACCTATGTCTGAATCTGCACTTCTGAGAAGTCGATTTAGACACCCCTAACTTCTTAACTTCAATTCTCTCAGTACAAAACCCGTTTAAGCAAATGCTTCTAGCCACGAGTAGATCATCTTCCAACTTAAAGATTAAGTGCTTGCTTGCCCAAAACTTTAAACTATGGAGTGAGAACTGACCAAAAGATTAAACTCGAAATTTGCGCCTGTTTCAGAGAACTGTAGACACTCAACACATATGAATGTTCCTACTAACAATTCTCCTAGCCTGTTTACAATTAGACTCTGAAATTTAGGTCACAGGCTCATTAACTAACAACTTAGATATCCTCAAAAGGATTTCACAATTGATCAAACACAGAAGGAGCAGACACGGAAAGATCGGGCGCAATATTTCTTCATTAACTCAGAAAATTATAACTGAGTGATGAGAGCTAACTCAACTAACTTTTCTCTATCTCATGACCTCTAACTTCTTCAATCTTGGCTTCTACATATGCTCTCATACATGCCCCGACTTTTCTCAAAGTATTTATAGATAATTTGTACAAGATTCTTACTCAAGCTAAGATCTAAGTCACCTATGACTATACTAATGTACATATGTGTACACTTCTCTTATCCTCTGAATATGTCTTTCTTCCAAGCTTCAATGGTTGATCCTTCCTTCATTCTTTATCCTTCCAAGCCTTCAATTGGTGATTGGTCTGCACCAACAGGGGGTGCCTAAAATCAAATGGTCCATCTGCACCAGCCATAGAGATAGTGGGGGTCTTGGTATCTTGGACATTGGGTGCATGGCTAACAAACTGTCGGCCAAATGGATGATTAAGCTTGGTGCAATGGGGAGGCCTCGTGGGCCAAGTTGATCTTCAGAAACAAGAATGAGTTGGCACTCATGGTTTTCCCAAATTGGAAGAATCTTGACATCTTGACCTTGCTGTTTTCCCCGATCCCCGTCTTCCCGAAAGGCTCTAATATCGTGTGCTCCCTATGGAAGAGTTGGAATAAAGTCAAAAGCTTCACAAGAATAAGTGAAGACTGGAAGTGGGCTGTCGGTATCAGACAAAACGACTCTATCTGGTTTCCGATCCATGGCATCCGGAGTGTGGAATCTTGGAACGTTCAAAATGCCAAGAAGTTATGGAACAAAGGCTTCAAAAAATGGAAGCATCTCTAGAAACAAGACACCAACCGCTGGATCAACTTCGAGGATATTGACGCTTGCATCAACATTTCGCATGAAGAATGGAACACTTTGCAAAGCAGATGTCTCGCCTAGGACCGACACAAAGTTCGCCTTCTCATGGGACACGACATGTTGAGCTCACTTGGTCTCAAATGGCACAATGAGAATAGCCTATCAAAAATCCCGAACATCAAAGAAACGATCGACTATCAGGTTAACCTCAACAAGAAGTGGTGCCTGTCATGGACGCGGCTTCGGTGGGACATGAAGTTCATGGCTATCTGGCACCCCCTCATAGAAATCAAAAAGTTTGTCCTCTTATGGCAAATTCTTCATCATGGTATCTGGACCAACCTTAGGGCTAGCAAAATTTATGGGATCCCTCCCTGGTGCAAACGCTGCTACCGGTCTATCGAAGATGTTTCACACATCTTCTTTACCTGCCCCAACTCCAACGGACTCTGGCAGATGGTTGGAAAGAGAATTAGACTTCAAAAACGTCTCAGTTGGAAGCAAGCCTTGCTGGGAGAAGCGATCGGCTGCTCCGCGACTCTCTGGAACGCCATCAGAGGGGAGGTCCTTTGGAAAATCTGGCGGGGAAGATGTGCTTTCAACTTCAGTGACTCCCCCAAAGAGTGGTCAATTGAGAAATCGTTGTTCCTCCTTGGCAAAAGGATTGTCAACTGTAAGAAATCCCCCCCCTTCAGGCATCATCAAGTACTCCTTTTGATCAATAACAAGCTTAAACCCAAGTGGGCCCCACATGAGGGTGATGAGAGGGTGATTAACCTTCTTTGTAATGTCATCTAAGTTCTGTAAAAGCTTCCCCTGCTTTGTGGGATTCGGGGGGTCCCGTGGGCACTAGTCCCCTTCTCTTGTACTTTTCTTTATTTAATTCAAGTCCGGGAGAATAGGCTAATGCCGAACTTCCTTTATATTTAAAAAAAAAGTCACATTTTATAGAGATCATTAGTTTAAACCATTATTTTAAAACCTTAAAGACTCTAGATGGGTATTTTCTGTAAGAAACTAAATAAAAAATATAACCTCTCTAAGTGTGTCCCAATGCATCCATGCCCTCACAAAACATGACCTGCTAAATCTAAGAAAAAAGCATCAATTGATTATATTTAACACATAAAAGGTGGCTAGACTTGTGAGTATTATGTGGTAAGTAGAGGTAAAATAAAATCGAACTAATAACAATGGGATAGTCTTTTGAGTCTTGTTGCCTAATTGGAGATGCACCTCGAAATCCTTAGATCACCAAGTGATATGTGTATGAATAGGTTCTTGATTTTCGTTCCACTTATCTCCTACTTGAAGATTCAAGTAATTTGAGGTGCGCAATAATCCTTAAGATAGAGGCATATGGTTTCAAATACTTTTCAACATTGTCTAAGTCCTCACAGATTGGGAATCGTGTTCATTCAGTTCTAAGAATGAAGGAATCAAGTAGTCTAAAGGTTACCTCCATTTTTCGTTGCAATCCATGTAAACCTTAAGCCCTTAAATAAGCTTAATGATGTCTCTAGCCCTAAGAAGGATAGAGACATCATTTAGAGAGTTTTAAGCCCTTGCAAAGAGTTTTATAAGGATGATGAAAGGTATTATCCTTCTATAATCCTTTTAGTTCTTTATGAATTAGAGTGTTTCCCTTTAGGAGCTTAAAATGCCCAACTTCCCACCCGATGATGTGTTTGAGCATCAAATGGATAAGTCCATCCTTTGCGTTGAAATGATTCGAGTTTTCTTTAGTTTCTCTAAATGTAGGGTATGTGCAAGTAGTCATAGATGGTTCATTGGCTAATGGCTCTTTTCCTTAATATTTCCCCAAAATAATCAAAGGATTTATCGGCACATCATATGGTTAGGAACAATATTTGACACTTTTTTAATGGCTCCAACTCAATAATCTTGCGTTTTGTTAAATTTCATACTTCCACGTACTGTAAGTTCACTCAATTCCTCCTTTCCTTTGGGTGAGTAATACCTTTGCTCAATGACGAGTTGAGGATATGGTTTCCTATTTTTAGCCCTTGTCTTATAATTGTTTCCTATAATGATGATGTAGTATCATTCCCTTTGTCCCCCAACCCACTAAACATTGAAAATGTACTTGAGAAATGGTCAATGTCTCTAGAGGTCATGTACCTAAGGACATGTTCAAGTTGTATTTCCTATTTGATTCCACACTTAGGGTTTCAACTAGAATACTTTACTGTCAGCTTATATTTTCAACTCACTAGGATGCATAAAATCAGTGTTGCTCTAGCCAATGGTGAGAACCACGTTAAGAAGCTCCACCTCCTTAATGTCAATCCGTGGAAGAGATTGGAGTGATATGAAGATCGTGAATGTGAGATGAAGTGAGAGCGATGGTGAGAAGCATAGAGATGCACACACACACATACACACACACAACAAAGAGACAAGCAAGACACAATGGAAGGTAGGAAATCAACTCTATTGCTCAAGAACACTCTTACAAGCTCCAAATAGCTCTAAGCTCTTCTCTACCCAAACAAGCTAACCTCAAAAATGAGCTCTCTAGCTCTTTTTATAGTTTTTAGAATAGTTTTGACTGGTTTCACATCTAGTGACCGGCATAGTTAAAAAATAGGTTCTAGGCACTATTTGAAAGGGTAAACGGTGTCTAAAAATAGCCAAAATTGGTAGGCTTGTTCTACCTAAGTTCCTCAAGCTCAAGGACTCCTCGGCTTGCACAAAATGGAGCTATAAATTACAAAAACGGTTTTTCTATGTTACATATGGTACAAAAGTGATGAAAATCATTGTTGGAGGTTTTGAAAAGTATTTATAAAACATAATTCTTTGAAAACCTGATTCGACTGACTCCCTGCTACTTCATTATGCTCTATCTTTACATGCTTCCGCGTCTTCTATGCCTCTGGCTACTACCAACACCCCCATCCCTGTCGCTTCTGACGTCCTTGACAAAACCTTGTTTGCGGTCTGTCAGATATAATTCTGTAGGAGGTCGTGAGCGAGGGTGTGCTCGGATATTCGAATGCCTCGAGTCAGATCTGCCTCGAGTTTCTCCCAATCAATAGGCTGCGGTTCATCGGATGGCCAGAGTTGATAATGCGTGGAATATACCATTTGTTCACAGCCAAATAATTGCAAGAGGTGTGTAGGCCTGCTGATGAACACCTCTGAATGGTATTCTGAGAAACCGGTTGTGAACATTTCTTTGAAAGTCTGCTTATAGCACGCTCGTAAGTACTTGATTCGACAATGCCAGGCATAACACACCCGGAGCGATGGTGTCATAGTCATGTCATAAGCTAGATCTAGATTGCCATGCTCGAAACCCGGGGTGTTTACATGTGGTGCCTTTACGCAACTGAAGACTTTGAATACCATCTGCATCATGTCAAATATCTTGACAGTCATATGCCCTACAATATCGTCCATATGTATTAAGTGAGGGAGCCAGTGGTGAATTGTTGCCATCATGTATCCAACTATTGGTGGTCCTGTGGGTGGAGTGAAGTATGGGAAATTCAACCAATCGTGGCATTGCTTGTTATTTTGAACTTTAATTGCAAATGCCTTCCAGGATCGTCGACATGGCATGGGTCCCCAACATGGGTTGTATTTTAAGTGTAGTGGTGCCTTGACCCAAGTACTCATCATCTCTAGATATGCCTGTAATAAATCTTTGCGCCAATCTGGTTGATAGATTTCTCCTCGCTGCGCATCTAGTGGCAAATCTTCAGGCTCAAACTGGGTCACGTGAGAGGGTCTTTTGCATGTTTCTTTTTCTATGGCCAGCTGATATTCCGCCATTAACATAAAATACGGCTTGTATTGTAGCTCATGGCTAGATATGTATCTGCGAGGGGCCAAATGAGCAAAGTATGGAGACTGTAAAATTCTGTCTTCTATCATTGCCATTGCGTGTAACTGTGTCTCTACCTGTGCTGAGTGGGTTCTTCCAAGTTCTTCAATCGTCTTCATCCATGCGGGAGTTGGAAGTTCGAAAGTCACTTGGCCTTCGATCGTGACTCATCCGCTTGGGATGGGTTGGGGTTCATATGCTTCTTCAAAAGTTTCCTCCACCGCAATAGTCACTGTTTCTTCCTCTGCTAGTAGTTCCGATGGTGAGTCTGGCCTTAGTGGTGCTTCATATACTGCTATCTATGATTGAAGAGTTAATACCTGGGTCCGTAATGCATTGAGTTCCTCTATGATGTCAGGAGATGGGTTCGCAGGGGCTGGTAGTCCTTGTTGTACAGGTGCTCTTAACTGCAATATCTTGTGTTCTTCTTTGAGCTTATGGAACTCCTCGTTCATGTTGTCATATTCTTTTAGCAACATCAGGGGAAAAAATGAACCCTGCATGGGCCTTATAAGGATCCCTAATTTTTTGGGATTAAGCTTAATTCTGTTCTTGTTTAAGGGGACAAAGTGCATTTAATAGGGCACTTTTTAGTAGGCTGGAGTAGGCTTTTTTTAAGACTTCAGTAGGCCTCTCTCTTTCTTCTTCTAGAGAGAGAGAAAGAGACTCTATTTTCCACATCATCAAACTCGTACATGTATTTGAATAAAAAAATGAGTTTTTTTTTTAAGTCTCATTTTTAGTGTATATTAACTCAAACGGACCTATTTTTTAATATATATGTCAGAGGTCACTTTTTTTGGGCCCATTTTTTGAAGTTTCTTTTAGAAAAAGTATATTTTTCAAACTCCCTCCAAAAGTAAGTGCCACATCATCAAATCCGTGACTATGCTTCCCCCAAAAAATGACTTTTTTCAAATTTCATCATTTTCAGCCATACATAGTGGAAAAATACACTTTAACCCATACACATACAAGAAAACATATTTTTTGAGCAAAACATATGCTTTAGAGTCCCTTGCAACTAGTTTTTCATCTTTGTTTTTGATATTGCTGGTCATTAGCAAAGATGGTGTTGACATGTATCACAAACTTCACAGTCGAACGTCCGCATGCTCCTGCATCAACAAGTATCCATGTCCGTGTGCCTAGAGAGTTTGCTCCAAATACACGATGCAACAATGATGCCGATTCTCAAAATGAACGTCGTGAAACAGGAGAAAAAAGTATTGATCTTTGGGCCCATGGTTCACTATATCCTCTTGATCCAATATCTTCTTACCATCCAACATTCCATAACCTCTGAACTTTACTTCAGTTCATTGATGTGGGTGAAGCTGGACTATTAGGTTACTGCAAGCGATTATCTACACATTCACTTGCTACTGCTAAGTATTGGTTCCAACAATATCACATCCATCATATGAGGGTGGTCACTTTAGAAAGCACAATCATATCTTTACAAAAACAACTTGCAGATTTGGAGCAGGATATTGAAGCAAAACAAACCACAATTTCAAAGTTAACTGCCAATCTCCAGCACCTGAAAGAGACTCCACTTGGTATGAGACATAGGAAAAGAGCATTGTCATCCTTTGAAGCACTTTCAAAAGGTGGTGGAGCACGCAAACGACGTATATATGCAACAAGGTGAGTATTTGTTTTACTTTTATATGTTTTAATGAAGATTTGTAATGGAATCTTTCATTGCGTAGGTCGTTTATTCAAGACATAACTGCTTCATCAACAACACAAGACCAATTCAAGCTGATGAATAGCTGTATAAACACCAAAGAAATCACTTCTGCTTTAGAATCATGCATAGGAAAGTGTATTAGAGTTGTTGTTGAAGATGAGTTTTCAAAGAAATTAAAAAACCTTATCACAGTGCAAGATGTGCAGGCAATATGTGACGAAGCGGGCATCAATAGAAATGGGTATACTGCAATGTACACCCTTCTCAGGCAAGCCTTACAATCAGAAGGTATTTCTCAAAGTATATTTCCATGCCCATATAAAGTGTCTATCAATAAAAAAAACTTCAAATGAGGATGTGGCTCGTACTATTGGACAATATTTATTCATAGAAGAAACTATGCCTACCTCTGTTTATCATCCAAATATTCCCAAGAAGCAATCAAAAATCCTATCTACACAAGGATTTACGTACACTAAATTCAAAAATATATTTGTGGATCTTTAGAAGCTTCAACAAGCAATGGTTCACTTTTATAGTTCAACAATCAAAGGTACCCTTACTACATTTTATTTGGTGTTGAAGTTTTATTGCATTCAAGTGTCATATTAAGATAATGTTTTCTCCTTTGTGCAGACTGTAATGTTAAGTTAAAGTTCGTACTGAAGCTTGATGAGTGTCAAATCATAAAGGGTCGGCGACTAGAAAGGTTGAGTATGATGCTAATGAATGAAATTATGGACCATGCAATGAGTGATGAAACTTTAGGAGGGAGGGATCATTTGACTTACAATGTGCAATCAGAGATATCTAGTGGTTAGCTGCTATAGAAGTTCCCAAAGAAACAAACAATGTTATTTCGTGGATTTTTAGTAGGACTCCATGGATTATGGAAGTAATCTCTTCTCAAATACATGGGCAAAAGCTTTTTGTAGATGATATAGGTGACTTTGAGGTAGAATGGCATTTGGGTGGAGACCTTAAGAGTATAAAATGCATGTTAGGTTGTAAACAAGGAGCATCTTCTCTCTATCCTTGCCCATATTGTACACAAGGTTACAAAGGATCTAAGAGACAATCTAAACCTGCAAGGGCATTGATAAAATAAGCAATGATTGGAACCCCATTATTTCATTTCCATTAGTCAATGTTCACTTTTGTACTTTGCATGCATTCATGAGGATCTTTGATAGGCTTTTGAAGCTCCATGTTGAATATGCATTTGCAATGAAACCACTAGAGAGGTCTACAATAGCAATCCAAAAAATAAGAAGATCTTTTGAATTCTATAGGTTGTCATGGTGGCCACGTATCTTTAGTTGTTAAGAAGTATGGTGAGTCTCAAGAGATTTTACAAAAAGTTTCAATGATTGGGAAGAAGGCAAGACGTTTCTTTAAAAGAGATGTGAATAGTCAAGATGATGGGAAATGGGAGCTTTGGAAGGACCTCTGTTCAATTACAACAGACAATGATAGTCAGGTTGATCTCATTAACAAGCGAAAGAAGGTATGGTCATCATTCGATCAATTGTTACATTTGATGTGTTTGGTTTCCACTAATGCTTTACAACGAGAATTATTCCAAGTGACTTTGAAGGAGTTTACACAGTCATTCATCTTATCTTGGGGAGAAAGAAACATTTCACATTACATAGTAAGTTTCGCTTACATTTTTTTATTTGGTTTTAGATAGTATGTGTATATCTTATTGACCAGATCATAGCATATTTTTAATGTGAAAAGGACAATTTTAAGTGAAAGCCTATAAATAGAGGTGTCCTTCCTCATTTTACCACTTTACAACCTAAGAGAATGGCACGCACAAAGCAGACTGCTAGGAAGGATCATGTCGTCTATCCTAGCCATGTGCAAGGTACTCAGCGCCCAATATGGATGACACCCCAAAAGAAGCGTCGAACCACAAGCCAATCTTCCAGACAAAGCTCGGGTGCAAGTACACAATCCGGTAGCATTCCATTGCGGGGGGATGAAGCTTCACCACAGAGAGATGTATCTCAAGAAATAAATTATTCCCCTCCCCCATCTGATGATGAGCCCCTAGTCAGGACACCAATCAAGTCAAGGCCCAAACAACAAGGACATAGGAAATTTGTGATTGAGACATCAAATTTATCAAGTTCCTCAGATGAAGAAAGTATAAATGAGCCACGATGGAACAATGATGATATCCCCGTGAACCATCGAGTAACAAAAGGAGGCAAAACACTCCCCCCAGGACAAGGACAAAGACCAACCGATGAAGAAAGAGAGCAAGGTCGGGCAGAGGAAGTAAATGATGAGGTAGGACCATCTAGGCATCCTCCAAGAAGAAAGAAGAACTACCAACCACGTTGTAGACCACAATGACCACAACCCAACATCCCCCCAAATGCAAGAGCACCACAAAGGCATAGAAAGCAAACTAGAGCCTTTGCACAGATTCGACACTATCAAAAGTCTATGGAGCTTCTTATTCCACGAAGGTCATTTGCAAGAGTTGTGAAGGAAGAGATCCAACGCTATTGCATTGGACTTCGTATCCAAGGGATAGCCATTGACGCTCTCCAAGAAGCTGTAGAGGCATATCTTATATCAATGTTGGAGGACTCTAACCTATGTGCCATCCATGCAAAGAGAGTGACAATACAACCTAAAGATTTGTAGCTAGTTAGGAGAATTAGAGGGAATAACCCTTAACAAAAATTTGTACTCCCTTGTTTGGAGAACCTTTTGTATATCCCATATGATGAATATTTTGTAAATCCCAAATGATGAATATAATCTTTGTCTTCTCATATTTGCTCTTCCAAGTGTTTATCTCTTACTGTACATGTTTTGAAGTTTATTTCTCCTATGTTTCTAGGTGTCGTTTTCCAGTACCTCTTTGAAGTGTGTTTCATAGTTGTATCATTCTTTTTTTTGTACTTGTTGTAAGTGGTAATGCTATTTAATGCATTCCATGGCTTGGAAATGCCAAAAAAAGGCCTGCCATAGAAACGCGGGAATGGGCCCTACAAAATTTTTGCAGGGCCCATCCCTGCGTTTCTGTTGCAGGCCTTTTCTTGTCATCTACAAAACCCCCAATAACAAGATGGGGTAGGTCCATGGGTGAAGGTTCAGGCTCCTCATTCACAAAAAATATGGTTGTTGCTACCTAGGAAAGATATTTTCTTCCCATTTTTCTTTTCTTATTTAATTGTTTAATTAAGGGCACTGTGTCATCTAACAGGTGCCCTGAAGCCTCCGCAATAGCCATGAAACGCTTTAAGCGTTTCACAAATGCCTCATCTCCTTTATGAATGTAGAAAAGCAGGTCACATGTGATCCATTTACACTCATATACTGGAATATCTATGGCATATCTTAACATATAGAATTCTAGAAAATCTGTGATCTCATCGATCACATCGGAGTTCATGGCTATTGTCCCTTCAAGATTAGGGACTCTACAGACTAGGTCATACAAATCCGTACGAACATTGTATTCTGTAGTATCCAAAAACTCCATGAATAGATCTTGAGGAGATTTCATGGGAGTGGAAGTGCTAGCAGCCACTGCTTGCGCGCGGGAATTCTAGAGGCTTGTAGTCTGTGCTTTCTAGCTCTTTGAGAGTGCAAATGTGAGAAATGAGCACATAGAACCATTTTATAGCAGTTTCAAGTTTTTAAACGGACTGGGTCCACTTTTAAAAGTATAGAATAAAGAAGTGCAAATCCAAAAGTGTTTCTGATGACAAAATAATGCACAGAAAAAAACATGAGCAACCACATTTCAAAGTATTGAATAGACTTTTTGACATTCCAAAAGTTTTGAAATAAGCATTACAGAGAAGAAGGTATACACAATATCTAACATGAATCAATTGTCCTACTTTTTACATGGTTCTTGAAAATGCAAAAACCATGAGATACAATGACTAAGGCCCAAGAAGTGACATTATCAAGTTGCAAAAGAACTATGACAATTAGAGTTCTGTTCCATCTTTGCTCCAATGTACAGGGACTTTCTATTTGTATTCCATTCTCCCGCCCACCCGTAATCAATTTGCAAGAAATTGAAGTCATTAGAGTAAAATAAACAATAATGAAAAGATTACTTTAACAAAAGCACGAAACATTTCTCACCTTATGTCCTTGAATTTTGAATTTGGATTGAGTTAGTCCTTCAAACCCCATAATCATCAAGTGTTCTCTATGATTATTCACTAAAATAGTTTTTGTTTCATTGTTAGGCAATCTAAGCTTTATTTCAAATGAATGCAAAGATCCCTCTGAACTTTGAAATGGTATCCATTTGCCAAGTTTGCACATGCAACGATCATAGTAGAATCTAATGTATAATGAAGAACGTTGTTTCAAATATCGAAATCCTATACCTGTTCCACCTATTTACAAAGATATTTATCACCTTTTGCAATTCCTTCCATCAAACCCCAATTTTCACCAAGAAGACTTTCGACTTGCTCATATGTGATATCTTTACACATGAACATGGTGGAAGTCGCTTGGAATGAGAATCCTTGGAATAAATATACAAAACAATGAATGAGAAAAGACCAGTGCAAACCTACAGACCTAGACACCTTTGTGAATTTCAAAGAGTTATGTATATCCATTACCATCTTTTGCTTCAGAGATGATATGGACCATATATCATGTTTTGGCCACTCCAAGCTAAGAAGAGAATGTACTTCAATTCTCTCTAAGATTCCAAAACCATTCATTGTAGAGGGTACAACATATCTATGTGTGTAAAAGAAAACTCTATCATGGTAAAGTTGAGCAGGAGATATATTTGGAAAGACTAGTGCACCAACATCTGCATGCAATGCCTGGAAAGTACCTGTAAGACTATGAAGTGGTTGCTCTTCCACCAAAGTAGAAGGAAATATATCTGAAACAAACAAAAACATATCTAAATAGTTCAAAAATATATCCGACACAAGAAAACATAAAATATTGTAGAGTAATACTTACAATTCACAGGATATCTCATACTACTAGAGTTTTGAAGTTTCATAGTTGCCATTGTAAAAACATGTTGTACAATATCAACCATCCCATTGTCTCTGTGCTTCTTGAAGCCAAGTAACTTTCCCTTCCAATGAAGATCTAAGTTTCCACGATCTCTAACTCGATGAGGCCCAACTCTAGAGGGCTGCATGTAGAACCATACAGCTTTGGAGTACTCATGTGATAACCACTGTCCATCTGTGGCTTTGATATTGTGACATCTTAATGTGAGGATTTCATCTTTTGGTCGCCTGGAAGCTTTAGATGTTGCCATTGAAGCTAAAGGTCTTCAAGCTATAACAATAATTCGAGATAGAAGATGCAGGTAGGTTGGAGTGTAGAAATAGGAGCTTCAATGGTGTGCTACAGAGTGAAAGTAGTGGGAAAAGATGACTTTTTGGGACCTGGGTATGAAAATGTGAGGTTTAGGAGGGAAATAACTCTTTTTTGAGTATTTTTGAAAAAATCCATTTTTTTCAGCTCAAAACATGCACGGATTTTGAATTTGTGGTCAAAAAGAGTACTTTTGACCCTAAAAAGTAATGGGGGGTCCATTTTCAGGTGTTATGATGAGTTTTTTAACTTTTTAGAAATTTTGAATTTTTGGGCCCAACTGAGTTACGAGATTCCTTCTCTCTCTAGAGGCAGCTCATTAAATAAGGGAGAAATATGTCCCCTCTCCCCCCTTCAGCCTAGTATTTTATAGGGCATAGATTGTGGCCACCACGCTCTTCTGATTGGTCCATCACTAATCACTCCTTAATCTAAAAGGCCCATTCAGGGTTCATTTTTTCCCCTAATGAATCTGACATGACCATCTAGTAACATCTTTATATATTTCGAAGGAACAACTTTAAAGTGACTGGGGCTTAATGGTTGGTCGGGTTGATCTAGGGAAGCTTCTAAATTTTCTCTGTTCTGTTCGACTGTAAATCGTTGGTTGTCTTCTGTAGCATCTAGTAGCTAGTTCCAAGAGATCCAAACTCATCTCTTACTTGAGTCATACATGTGAACATTTGTCGAAATGCAATGTCTATAGTGGATGATAATATTAGTGACGGAGTGAATGCAGTTGCGGTGTGTGTGGTTGTTGATGCAATGGGAAGGGGGAATAGGGGTGGGAATGTGGATGCAGTGGTGATTCTGGAAAACATGGGAGTGCCTAAATATGGTGGTGCCATGAATGAAGTGAGCCGAGGTGCAGCGGGTGGTGATGTATCCATGTCATTGGATGTGGTATCAAGTTCGGTGACTGTGAATAATGGAGTGATAGCGGGTGCATGCGTGGGTGTAAATACAAGTTTTACAAAGGTTGAAGAGTAATTTACAGAGGGGGTGTATTGTAGTGCTTGGTGGAAAGGGGAAAGAGGAATTGCGGTGGGTCGAGAAGGTGAGACTAGGGAAAAGGTCAATGGAGGTGGGAATGGGAAAAGGTGTCTTTGAGGTGTGGGGAAGGACGGGAAGGATGGAGGGAAAATTGGACTGGATAGAAAGGTAGATGTCTGAGAAGGAAAACTAGGTTGGGTGGGTGCGGGAATTGTGGGATGAATGGAAGTAAGGAAGGCTTTTGCTACAATGCTATCCATAGATGTGGATGGTCTGGGAGAGATTGGATGTACAGGGGAGATTGGAGAGACAGGAGGTGAAAGAGGAGTGGTTGGGGTGGCGTGTACTTTGGTTACAATGGTGGTATGTACAGTAATAGTGTGGGGCAGGGAGTCGATGAGGATAGCATCTTCAACCTCAGATCATTCTAGAACTAGGTGTGCTTCCTTGGCCTGTTGGGATGACTCAACACCTCTCGGTACACGAATGTATTAACTCGGTTTTGATAATGATTGTACTCGTCGGGGGTCAAACTGCAGTAATGGCTTCTTGTGCAAATATCTTAATGCTTCATTAGATCCTACTGATTTAACAAGTTCCCTGAAGCCTTTGATGTATACTTCTTCAAAACCGCATGTGACGAGTTCTTGCTCTATGAGTGCTTGGCTCTCTTCCTCAGTTAACTTTTTAGGTGCCCAAACTTTTTCCATAGTACCATATAACTTCTTGATGGCCAGCGTATAAGCTGCTGCTTCAAAGGTTTCATCTTCATGCGTACTGGTATCACCATGGGTGTCCGTTTGCTGTTCTTGCTCATCTACCTACACATTTTCTAGGGATTCATGAGTGCCCTAGCTGGCTTCATCATCACCCTCGTCATCATCTGTTTCTATCCTTTCTTCTTCTGAGCTGTGTTGGAACAAACCAATCACAAATTGGTGATTACAAAGAGCTTCAAGCCAGCTTATGATCAGATTGAAGTGGAAGAAGGCACTTGAGAAAATGTACATTACAGTTGGAAACTCTTGTAATTTGAGTATAGATGATCCTTAGTATGATAAGAAATAATGTAATAGACATGGGATAAGTCTAGAACCATATGCATATAAGTCAATGATGTAAACTAATACATAAGAGAGTCATTAGAAGACAAGTGTCAAAGAGATAGATGTGAAGAGAGTCATCTTCAAAAAATAGGGACGGGTATTTCGTAGATTTCTCTTACTCTGATCATGTGGATCAGAAATCCTTTTGTACACATCTAATCTAGAAGCTAATGAAGCTATGTTCAAAGTTTCATGGTCTATTTCCTCTTCTGTTGTGAGTATGATCAATAGGAACATGTATATGTAAAGACTGCAGATAAACTTCTTAGAGTCGTGCACTTTTTCGTGTCAATGATTTGCTTAGATCTCAATATACAGTGAAACGTTTTTTATGAAAGAACATTCAAAATCTAAGTTAGAAGGTAAGGAAGCTATGGCAAAAAGCATTTAGCAAAATGGGATATGTGTTGTGAGAAATCAACCTTAGAAGTTACCTATGTCAAAGTCGCTTGTTCAGAAAGACAGTTTTTGACATACTTTTGATCTTAAGGATCAAATTAAAGTTTTAATGATTCTTTTGATGAAATAATGGTTGATATGATTGCTCAAAGGTAGTCTGGAGATATGTGCATCATTGATTTGAAGAAATCTAAAGATACGTGCAAGTAATGAAGTCCATTTCTGAAGCAAACTTTCTGAAGAAGGAATTTCTTCACTCAGAGAAATGTTAATGAAAGTTTTGTGTAAAGTTTGATCCATAACTGATATAGAAGTGTTCTTAGATCAGTATAGATCAAACCTTTGGAGATTAAGAAGTCTCCAACAGTGGTATCAGAGCAGAAGGTGCAATACAAGTAAAGTAAAAGCATTAGAAGTCTGGACTGTTGCAAGTATTGAAGTTCCTTCTAATTGAAGGTGAATAAGGACAAATTCTTGAATATAACCTGCAGAAGTACAAAGCATGAGCTCGAAGGATTAAGAAAGATTAAAGTTTCATATCAAAGGTACACTCTATTATCATAAATCATAGTAATTGCAGACACAGATGGGAGAAAGCTTTCAGATTGATAAGCTAGGTAGGGAGAACTATCGAGCTTCGTCCATGAGGATGGAGGCACACCTCATGAGCAAAGATTTGACGACATTCATTACAGGAGAAGAAGAAAAGCCTGACTTTGAAGATCCTAGTGTTCCAACTAGGGAAGAGCTTGTAGATTTGAAAACCTGGATGAGAAAAGATGCTCAAGCTAGGAGCATCATTTACAGGGCTGTAAATGATTATCTTCTACCTCACATCAGAGGTTTGGAAAGTGCAACAGATCTGTGGAATGCTTTGGAAGAGCATTTCCAAAATACAACCAAGTCAAGGAAGTCTTCATTATGGGCAGAGTTTAAAACCTTTAAGAAGAAGAGCTCACAATCAATTTCTGATTATGTAGCAAGGATGAAGGATATTGCAGATAGCTTGGGAGCAGTAGATGAAGACATTGAAGAGGATAAGTTGGTAAGGCAAATACTTACAGGTCTGAGAGGAGATGAGAAGTGGAAGCCTTTCATATTGTCCATAGAATAGTCACTAGATCACTTTACTCCTCATCTTAATCAATTGCTAGGACACATGCTAACTTTCGAGTAGGACATTAAGGGAGATAATGAAAGGAGTGCAAGACAAGCCATGTACTCCAAGGACAAGAAAAAAAATGGAAAAGGGAAGCAGTCAACTAATAATGAAGGAACCTCAAGTCAAGCTAACTTTACAAATGCAAGGATGAATTTCAGAGGTAAAGGAAGAGGAGGTAAGAACAAAGATAATACTAAAGCTTGTTGGATTTGTGGTAGAACCAATCATTTGGCAAATGATTGTTGGTATAACAATCAAAATGGTGGAAGTAATAACTATGTTTTCAATCAAAGAGGTAGAGGAGGTAGAAATCAAAGAGGCAACTTCAGAGGAAGAGGTGGTAGGACATCATATGCTAGAGGAGGTGGAAGAAGTTTTCAATCTCAGTCCTACAACAACAATTATTATAATTATGCATCAGATCAAAAGGATGACATGACTCTCATCTTGAATGCAACTCGTGAAGTAGTAGGAGAAGACCAAAGGGTGTTTTATATTGACTCAGGATGTAGCAATCATCTGAGTGGCAATATATCATTCATGATTGATATGGAAGCAAAGGTGAATGGACATAGAGTTCAAAGAGGTGACAACACTAAGCATAAGGTGGAAAGCATTGGATCAGTGAAGAGAAAGAGTGGAAGTACACTCTTGAGCAAGGTACTTTATGTTCCTACTATTCCTAAAAATTTGATAAGTGTAGGGCAAATTGTGGAAAAGAGATATGAAGTCAGATTCACAAATGATGGTGTTTATGTGCAAGATCCAAATCAGGGATATAGAAACATCATTGTAGGTAAAAAGGAAGGAAGGTTGTTTACTCTCAAAGTCTAAGGTAATGTAGGACATGCCTTATTTACTTATGGAAGTCAAAAGATGTCTGAGTTAGACCTATGGCATAAAAGGCTAGGTCATTTCAATGAGAGAGCCATAAAGGAAATGTCAAGGAATGATGTGGTGCTTGGTTTGCTAAAAGTTGAAGGACAACATATGGTGTACAAGTGTGAAGCTTGTCAATTAGGTAAATCACACAAAAGTTCATACAATAAATCAGGATATAAGTATTCAAATATGCTTGAATTGGTTCATATAGATGTGTGGGGTCCTTCAAGGGACTATAGCATAAATGGATCTAGATATTATGTGTAGTTTGTTGATGATGCAACCAGATGGATTACTTTATATGTAATCAAGGACAAATCAAAAGTGTTGAAGACATTCAAGCATTATCATGCTTATGCAGGAAGGATTAGAGGACAAAAGCTCAAGAGGTTGAGATCAGATGGAGAGGGAGAGTATTTTTCTAAAGAGTTTGATGATTTTTTGTGGAATGCAGGTATAAAAAGAGAAGTAACTTGCAGGTACTCTCCTCAACAAAATGGAGTTGCAAAAAGAAGAAATAGAACTCTTGTAGAGTTTGCAAGAGCAATGATGAAGGAAAAGAATTGTCCAAACTACTTATGGGTAGAAGCTATTAACACTGCAACATACCTTGTGAATAGGTTACCTTGTAAAGCTTTAGATGGAAGAACTCCTTATGAAGCATGGTGGGGTAAGAAACCTACTCTTGATCATTGTAAAGTATTTGGATGTTTAGCATATGGTTATGTTCCTTCACAATTGAGACATAAGCTAGAACCCAAAGCAGAGAAGTATGTGTTTATTGGGTATGATGATAGACAGATGGGTTACAGATTGTGGAGTCCATCTACAAAGCAATTTCTTGTTACCAAAGATGTTACATTTGATGAGGAATGTACATGGTATACAGGATCAACAAATGAGTATGCAGATGTTAAAGAAATACAAAGGAAAGAAAAGACAAAAGTAAGTGTGTATGAAGAAGATATTGATGATGATGATTATAAAAGTAAATTGCAGGATAATGTTGAAGATGGGCCAAGATTTGATCCAGAATCAAATGTGGCTGAGACTTCAAGAAGTGCAGAGGTTAGAAGATCCTCAAGGGAAAGAAAAGAGCCTATCAGGTATAGCTATGATACATCTTTTTTAACAACAAAAGAGTATGCTTAAATTGTGAAGACAAAAGAGGATCCAATCACATATGAAGAAGCTAAAGGTAAATAGAATTGGGAGAAGGCAATGCAAGAAGAGTATGATTCTCTACTTAAAAATGAAACATGGGAATTGGTGCGAAGACCAAAGAATCAGAAGGTCATTGGATGTAAGTGGGTGTATAAAACAAAAAGGTTTGCAGATGGTAAGGTGTCTAGATACAAGGCTAGACTTGTGGTCAAAGGTTATGCCCAAACCTATGCGGTAGATTATGATGAAACCTTTAGTCCTCTTGCTAAGATGTCTACAATTAGATCATTGATTGCTATTGTTGCTTGTAAAGGATGGAAGTTATCACAATTAGATGTGAGGAATGCATTTCCGAATGGATACATTGCAGATGAAGTGTACATGGAGCAACCACAAGGCTTCATGGATTCAATTGGATCAGATTATGTGTGTAAGCTCAAGAGAGCTTTGTATGGGTTGAAGCAGGCTCCAAGAGCATGGAATTACAGGCTTGTAAATTTCTTGAATGAATGTGGATTTCAAGCATCAAAGGCAGATAGCAGCTTGCTAGTGAAGGCAAGTGAAAATGGATACATATACATGTGTATTTATGTTGATGATATTATTGTCACAGGTACAGATGCTGAAGGAATCAATGAGCTTAAGAAACAAATAGAGAAGGAGTTTAAGATAAGTGATTTGCGAAACTTATCTTATTTTTTAGCAATGCAGATTGTGAATACTCAACATGGAGTATATGTTACATAAGAGAGGTACTTGAAGAATCTTCTGGTCAAATTTAACATGGAGGATTGCAAGCCTTCAAGCACACCATTGGAGGTAAATCATAAATTGAGCAGGTATGGAAGTGAAGAGTTTAATGACATGAAGAAATATCAGAGTTTGCTACCTTGACAAGGCCAGATCTATCATATGCAGTAGGTGTGTTATCACAATTTATGCATTGTCCAAAGAAGACTCATTGGATTGCAGCTCAAAGGGTACTCAGATATATCAAAGGAACCCTAAGTGAAGGTCTGTATTATGGATTTACTTTTGATACAAGAATCAAAGTGTTTAGTGATGCATATTGGGTAGGTGATTCAGATGATAGAAGGTCTACTCATGGGTATCTCTGTTATATTGGAGATAAATTAGTTTCTTGGTGCTCAAAGAAGCAACATATAGTTGCTTTGTCATCTACAGAAGCTGAGTATAAAGGAATGGTAGAGGCTGCAAAAGAAGTAATATGGTTAAAGATCTTGTTGAAGAGTTTTGGAACTGATCAGAGTACTCCAATTATTTATGGAGATAATATGAGTTCATTGTAATTGGAAACTAACCCTGTTTTTCATGCGAAGACTAAGCATATAGAGATTCAGTACCATTTCTTGAGGGAAAAGGTACTTGATAAAGAGATTGAAGTGATGTATACTCCAACAAAAGAACAAGTTGCAGATATGGTAACAAGAAGAAAGCTTGGATGGACCTAAGCTACAGAGATTCAAAGAGATGGCAGGAGTGAAGAAGAATGGAATAATCACAATTAGTGATTAGGGGGAGCTATTGGAACAAACCAATCACAAATTGGTGATTACAAAGAGCTTGAAGCAAGCTTATGATCAGATTGAAGTGGAAGAAGACACTTGAGAAAGTGAAGAGATCTCAAAAGTGAAGTTTGTATACATATGTACATTACAGTTGGAAACTCTTGTAATTTGAGTATAGATGATCCTTAGTATGATAAGAAATAATGTGATAGATGCGGGATAAGTCTAGAACCATATGTACATAAGTCAATGATGTAAACTAATACATAAGAGAGTCATTAGAAGACAAGTGTCATAGAGATAGATGTGAAGAGAGTCATCTTCAGAAAATAGCGATGGGTATTTCGTAGATTTCTCTCAGTCTGATCATGTGGATCAAAAATCCTTTTGTACACATCTAATCTAGAAGCTAATGAAGCTATGTTCAAAGTTTCATGGTCTAATTCCTCTTCTGTTGTGAGTATGATCAATAGGAACATGTATATGTAAAGACTGCAGATAAACTTCTCAGCGTCGTGCACTTTTTTGTGTCAATGATTTGCTTAGATCTCAGTATACAGTTTAAAGTTTTTGATGGCTGAACATTCAAAATCTCAGTTAGAAGGTAAGGAAGCTATGGCTAAAAGCATTTAGCAAAATGGGATATGTGTTGTGAGAAATAGACCTTAGAAGTTACCTATGTCAAAGTCGCTTGTTTAGAAAGATAGTTTTTGACATACTTTTGATCTTAAGGATCAAATTAAAGTTTTAATGATTCTTTTGATGAACTAATGGTTGATATGATTGTCAAAGGGTAGTGTGGAGATACGTGCATCATTGATTTGAAGAAATATGAAGATATGTGCAGGTAATGAAGTCCATTTCTGAAGCAGACTTTTTGAAGAGGGAATTTCTTCACTCAGAGAAATGTTAATGAGAGTTTTGTGTAAAGTTTGATCCATAACTGATATAGGAGTGTTCTTAGATCAGTATAGATCAAACCTTTGGAGATTAAGAAGTCTCCAACAAGCTAGATACTACTTTGCCTTGCTGTTGATGAGGTGGAGTGGTCAGGTAGCTTGGACATTCATATTCCTGGGAGAAAATATGGCCTTCAGAAAACTGAAATTCATTTGAGAAAGCATCTGGCATTTAAAAATCAAACCTCGTATCGAGTGGTTCTACCTCCATGTTGGGTATTGGAAAAGAAAATGCTTCTGCACCAATAGTGGTGGGAACTTCTATTGTAGTGGTGGTAGGTTCCTGAACTGATGTTGGTTGTGAGGTAATCGCACTAGTAGTGCCTTCTGTAGTGATAGGTCATGATAACCGTATGCCAATAGGTTGTACAGCTACAAGGGATTCCGTTGGAGACTGTTCTGGAGAGGGTTGTGGTGACGGTGATTGTGGGACCTGTAGGCATGGAATGGTTCCTCTCATGGGCTTCCCTGCTCGTCCTTTGCTAGACTTCCTAGCTTTCTTTGTTGTCCCCTTGAATGCTTTCAACTCCTCGCTTGTCATTGCACGCTTGATTGGTAAGTCATAGGCCAAACACATATAAAGAATTCTCGTGAGAGCAAAGCATCCATGGATTTTCTTTCTTTCCCATATGTATTGTGCTAGATACAATTGATCAATAATCCAGCTGGCCAGACCAAGTGTTTGTGGCCCACTACAAGCTAAATATAGACCAAACCAGATGCACTTGTGGGGCATAGTGAATCCATCCTTTGCTGGGGAAGTGAAGTGCTACATACATATCCGTAATGGTTTAGAGAGCTCAGGTGTGATCGCTGAAATATCTTTCCACTTAATGATGTCTCCACGTTTCATTGGCTCTAGAATCAGCCTCTCGTGCTCTGTCGAAGTGTCCATTCCATGTATCTTAATAGCAGCTTTAATCAAATCTTTAGAAAGATAAAACCTCTTAAATGGTGGGTTGTTCACTAAGGATGGCAAAATAAAGGTGCCTGGTAAATCCTTGTTTTCAGACGTTGTCAATGTTGGTATCAAGTAGTAGCATGTGTAGAAATCTAGTTTAGGCAACCGATCACTGAAATATTCTGTGAAGCCTGCTCTCGCACAAACATGCTTTAAGTCTTCTGTATTCTATAGTCCTTCGAACTCTCTTGAGAAAAATTGGTACTTGCTCCATGTACGGGTATCAAAAGTCAAATTGGCCTCAAAAAGGAAATCTGCATCCACCAATGGGCGTGCTAAACCTTGAAACCAATGAGATTTGCGATGAATCTTTTCAGTATAACCCCTAGGAGGATCATCAATTGGCATAGGTCTTGGAAATCCTTGAAATTCTGGTGGTTGAGCCGTAGGATGTGGTTCAGCTAGTAATTTGCCAATATTCGCCATGGGTACACTGGTGCCAGCTTCAGATGGTCCTTGTGCCTGTATGATGAATGACACAAGTGTGTAGCAGATCTACTACAAAAGATTGACACATTAGTATGGAAAGTAATCATGATCCCATTAAAGTGAGACTGAAATCCCTTTCCATAACCGATGTGTAACCCATGTAGCTGAGTGTTGTGATGTGGTTTATGGAATGATTGTTGCAAAACTAATGCAGGTCTCTAGACACCTACATGCTTCAGATAATGCATACATTTCTTGATGAGATGTTATTACAAGTGATGTTGGGTTATAGTGTGTGGATTTGTACAAGGTTCAGTTGTGAAAGAGTTATTACAAGGATGGTGTTTATTCCGGATGGGAGTAATGTTAGGTAAGGGGGTCGGAGAAGTCATCTGGATACGTTTTGGTATCCATTTCCTAAGAGTTTCTGAGCAGGTGATATGTTTCTGCTGAGGGACAAAAGGTGATATCGGATGTGGTGGTATTGAAGGGCGAAGTATTTTTGAGGAGTATATATTACATGGCTTGAGAGTTGAACTATAATACACTATTTGGGTACCCAAATGTGCGTGGGTGTGGGTCGATTCATAAGGTACTTCTTGGCGATCCAAATTTGTCGAATGTTCGTACTCGTAGAAGAAGGTCGAGGAGGTGTTGAATATTGACTCTGCTTCTGCCTTGACTTCTCCTTGCCAATGTCTGCTTTGTTGCAAACTGTCAGTGGTGTATGTCCTTTTGGCACCCATATTTATCTCGTGCCTCTTGCTTTGTGATACTGATACTCCTGCTTTCTTCCTTGTGTCATCTGATATTGTCATCGGTCTTGGTTCCTCCATTGTGGATGAATCCTTTGTGGTTGAGGTTGAGAGGCCGGATGGACACTCTACTTTGGAAGAGAAGGGAGGTCCAACACTTGTGAAACCTGCCCATTAGGAAGTGAGGCATTCTGTACCATAGATCTAGGCCAGTCCGCAGTAAGTGTGGAAGGATGGGCACTGCAGGGTATCTTGCCCATGTGGTTGCTGATGTAGTCCACCTGACCGCTGATTGTCCCCATTTGATCGGTAATCGTCCCCATTTGTCTGTTGATGGTGCCCATTTGGACGCTAATGGTCCCCATTTGTCTGCTACTGGAAGACCAGGGGAAAATTTGTTGACGTCCTTTTTTCTGGACCCTATCCATCGGCAAGCTCTCATGGGTTGACTTTGGAATGAGCGTGCTTAGCCGAGGGATCTAACCAAAGATCTTCCGGTCCTCCGTCATGAGCGTTTCATAGGGTCCAAGGTTACATACCTCAGGCGGAGGGTTGTTAGGGAATTCAAGCGGTATCACTCGCTTATAATTTAAGGTTCCAATCTGCAAGGAGCCTTGTCTAAGATTTAGGTCCACTGAGTGATCGTATAGCCAATCTTGGCCAAGGATTAGGGGTTCTATCAGGTTGTCATCATGGCACACTAGTAGTTTCACTGTTAAGGTTACTTTGTTTATGAGGATAGGAAGGACCACCTCACCCATGCAAGGGGTTTCCATGCCTCCTAGCCCTATGAGGTATGCCTCAATTGACCGCATTTCTATTCCTCAGTCTTTATAGTGGGACCATCTATTCACACTAGTCGCGGTACCTGAATCAATTAAAGCCCTGTGCTCTCGGCAAGGGTTGTCATGCTCTAGCCTGACTGTAATGAATGGTCTCCTGTCCACTATGCTAGGATGAGTGGTTGAATTTACTTGACACATGGCCATGGGGTATCTGGGTGTGGTTTCTAGATGGTTATAATGTTCTCTCCCTAGTCCTTGTCTTCTTAACTTCATGCATTTAATGCGTTCTATAGCTTTTGCCTGAGCTTCAGCTCGTATCCTATTTTCTTCCTCCTTATGCTTCTTTGCCAACGTTAGTCGTCTAAGGATATCCTCAGTAAGAAGTTCTTGGTATAGCCTGACTCTATAGCCACTAATGTAATTAGGCATTATGTCTCCTTCTAAGGTGGCTAATTGTGTTGCTCCACTTGTTGAGAGTCTGTTAATGATCATAGGTCCATAACCTCGCTTTTCTAACTTCCATGCATGTTGTTTCAACGTAAATATTAGGACTAAATCTCCTTTTTTTAAGCCTTTATCTTTCACATGCGCGTCGAAGTATGCTTTTTGTCACTTCTTTGCTGCGTATATTCGTGCTGCTGCTTTCAGCCTAGTTTCTCCTAATCGTTCCAAGTCCACTATTCTTGCTGATAATTCATGGCTAATCCACTGATGTTCTTGTGCAACCTTATGGGTTGGTATCAAGAAGTCCAAAGGAAGCACAACATTTTGACCAAAAACCATCTGAAAGGGAGTTGCATTGAGTACGGTCTTGTAGGACACTCGATTAACCCAAACAGCGTGGTGTAATTGTTTGTCCCAATCTGAACGTTTGTTGTTCACAAGTTTCGTCAGTAGGTTACAAAGGCTTGTTAGTGCTTTCGGCCTGACCATTGGCGTGAGGATGATATGGTGCGGATTTCTTGTGAATCACCATGAAATCCTGTAACAAATATTCAATGACCTGATTTAGAAAGTGAGTTCCTCGATCACTTACTAACTCTATAGGCAATCCATATCTTGTAAAGACATTTTTAGATAAGAATTTTGCAGTCATGTGTGCATCATTCTTTTTTGTGGGTTTTGCCTCTACCCATTTGGTAAGAGAATCTGTCGCAACAATAATGTAATCAACATGTGTACCTTTTGTAGGGGGGTTAATGGGTCCTACAAAGTCTATACCCCACTTAGAAAATGCACGTCCTCCCATCATGGGTTTCAATGGCATTTCATCTCTGCGAGTAGGAAATTGAGTTCTTTGGCACACATCACATCTCTTAACATAGGTATGCGCATCCATGTGAAGAGTGGGCCACCATAATCCTACAAAGAGGATGGCTTTGATTATCCTATCGGGTCCAAAATGACCTCCTACAGCACCTTGGTCTGTAGTCTCTAGTACGCTCAAATAATCGCTTTCATGAACACATTGTCTTAGGTATCCATCTCGTCCTCGTTGCTATAGATTGTCGCCAATAAGTGAATAGTCTTGAGCTTCCTGCTCTAGACTTCGTTTTCATGCTAAAGTAATTCCTTGAGGGAATGTTTTCTTCCTCAAGTACGTCACTCAAGGTTCAATCCATTCTGGTGTGAGAGACACACGATATAATGTGGCATGTTGTACTGGTGGTCTTTCACAAAAAACATGGCATTATTTACACAATTTGTAGACATCTGCTTCCATTGAAGGCCAATATACTCCTAGTCTATGCAGAGTCTGCAATGTACGATGTTTCGAGTGATGTTGCTTTAATGCACCTACGTGTGCTAATTGCAACCAATTTGCATGTTTTGATTCATCTACACAACAAGCAAGAATCTTTTGATTATCTTGTTTATATCTACTTCCTGCTATGATTTGGTATCTTTGAGACTTGGTAATCTCTCCTTCCTTGATCCTTATCCTAGGATTCTTGGGTTCGTATGTGAGAATAGGGACTATAGGCTTAGCCCATTCTGGTACTATCTCAAGGTTAAACAAATATGCATCGGGTAATTCATCCGCTATCCCTTGAGGAGCTTCTCTTGTGGTTAGCCTCAAGAGGTGGTCAGCTGTAAGATGTGACTTTCCTTTCCTGACTACTACTTCAAAATCATACTCCATGAGTAATAGAAACCAACGTATTAATCATCTCGTGTTACATGGCTTATTGACTAAGTACAATAATTCTTGATGATCTGTAAAGAATTTGAACTTGTTTGCCAACAAATAATGCCTAAATTTCTTTACTGCATAGATCATTCCTAACCCTTCTTGTTCCGTTGTGGTGTAATTTCTTTCTGGTGCATTCAACTGTCTGCTCGTGTAAGCTATGGGGAGATCTATATTACCTTAATTTGTGGGTTGTGCTAACACACATCCTATGGCATAATTGGATGCATCCACATGTACATGGAATGGCTTGCTCCAATCTAGGGTTGTCAATATGGGTGCTGAGCACAAACGTCGTTTAAGTTCAATGAATGAATTCTCTCATTCATCTGTCCATTCAAACTTAGTCAAAAGAGAGTACAGAGGTTTGGCTATGATTGCATACATGTGTATGAATCGTCTGTAATAACCGCAATGACCCATAAATGTCTGTACTTCCTTTACGTTAGTTGGCCTAGGTAAGTCTTCAATTACTTTCACCTTTTCTTCATTTGTAGAGATTCCATTCTTTGACACAATGTGTCCTAGAATTTTTCCTTGTATGACCATGAAAACACATTTTTCTGGGTTCAAACAAACCTGATATTCTCGACATTTGTCAAATACTTGTCTTAATTCTAGGATATGCAACTGCCTGATATTCGAATGAGCACATATGTCATCGACATAAACTTCCAAATTCTTGCGTAAAAATTCTTTAAAAACATGACACATCAGTCGCTGGAAAGTGGCGGGTGCATTTGTCAAGCCAAATGGCATTACACGAAATGCAAAAATGCTCCATTCTGTGGCAAAAGCCATCTTGTGTTGATCTTCTGGAGCAATGGCTACTTGATTATAGCCTGAGAAACCATCAAAATAGCTGTAAACTTCTTTGCCTGCAACTCTTTCCTATAAATGTTCCATGATAGGAAGAGGATAATTGTCTCTGATCATGGCGGCATTAACTTTTATAGGGTTTATACACACACACAATTTTCCATTCTTCTTAGGCACATACCACAATGGGGGATACCCATTCAGTGTGCTCAATCTCGTAAATGAATCCTGCTTCTATCAAGCGATCTATTTCCTCTTTAATCTTCGCAGTGTAGTTATCATTGTAAGTGTATGGTTTTTGTTTCGTAGGTTTTGCATCTGGAGTCATAGGGATTCTATGGGAACATAAATCCGGATCTACTCCATTCAAATCTTTGTAACTTCAAGCAAACACATCTCTATATTCCCGCAATATGGCAACTAATTCTTCTTCTTCTTCATTCATCAAATCATGCCCAATGTATGTGAATTTTTCTTCTTCTTCTTCTATGGCTACTATTATTTTTTTGGTTTTCTCTCGATTGTCATATACTTCTCCAACGTCAACTTTTTTGTTAGGCATTTATACCATGATTCGTCTATCTTCTATTTCGTACTTCTTGAAGTTCTCAGGAACCTCAAACAAGCATTCTTCTTCTTTTGACATGGTTTCTTTCTTCTTTCTTTTCTTTCCTTCACTTTTGACAGTTACTTGTGTGGTTAATCTTACCTCATTCATAATTTCTTCGTGCCGCTGAGGATAAGTTTCTACTTCGTACAAATATTCCTCATCTGATGCAAAGGGTGGATCCATAATAATTGACTCTAGATCGAAATCACTCACATCCTCAAATGCATCAGTGTTTGGTTCACATTCTTCACTAATCGAATCACACATGATTGGTTCTATTGTGAAGACTGAGATGTCATAGCCATCTTCATCGCAATGGGGTGTCCATTGTTCTTCATTGATGGCTACATCCATGGCTGTTAGGAATTCTGCCCAACCGTGGGGTTCGAATTCTTCATCTGGAAATACTACAGGTGTGTAAGCTGGGTCTTGAAGAGTTCATGGATGTTGTTCTGCACCTAAAGTCGTGGCTTCTAACCGTTGTTCCTCTTGTTTTGCTACTTTACACATCCATAAATGAGTGTCTTTGTGCAACCATGAGGGGTCTGATTCTAATGAGTGTACTGATTTTGTTTCTTCTGGTGTCTTATGGATGGTATTCCATTGTATTGGGGGTACATCTCGATGTGAATAGTCTTTAAGATTGACTTTAGTAGTCACTCCTAAATGTTGCAAGTACAAAGAATTAGTTCCCCAATCTTGGACAATTTGTAAGTGATGCATGAATGGTCATCCTAATATCATCTCATAAGCATGATTTTTACTAAAATCACAAAAGGCGAAAGTATACTCAAATTCCACACCACAAGTGGTGAGAGATATGCCTTCTAGTAAGCCTCATGGTTTCTCTATATGTCCATCAACCATTTGTAGCTTCATCTTGGTAGGTCTTAATGCTGGCTTACCCCAATGTTTCCATAAAGCGGTGGTAGCGATGGCTCCTGAATCTAAGATGGCTTTGGTGGTGTAGCCCTGATGGGTTATTGGAAGATAAGTGTTACCTTCCTCTCCTTTGCTTACATCTCTGATCCTTTCTATGGGTATCTCAGGTACCTTCTTGTGTGATCCTATCTGATAGGGAGTAGTAGCAAGCTCACGGAATTGATTTGCTACATGTTTCCACAGTTCTGGTTCAACCTTCAACAATTCCTCTAGAGTAAGATGACACTGTACTTTAGTGTTCTTTACCACTTCCGTGTTTCTAGGGATTACTGATTCTTCAATCCTCACTATTATCGTGGGTGCTCTCATGCTAATAGACTTTGCTTCCCAAGGTCCTATGAACTGAGGTAATTCTTGCAAAGAATTGGATTCAAAACCTGTATGTTCACTCAGTTGCTCTTCCTCTACATCATTGTAGATAGAGGGGATGTCTTGGGGAAATTGCCCTTGCAAGTCATTTATTTCTTGAATAGGAGGATGCGTTCCTTGTTCTTTTCTCCACTTCTCTTCTTTGATTTCTCTTAGGAATTCATGTGAATACGTATGTATGGAAGATAGGTTGTCTTGACTTTCTATATTGGGTACTTGAGACAGGGATGGTGCATTCCTTTCCTGTGTCTCCGGGACAATAGGATTCCTATGTTGATTCTTTTTCTCCTTGCTATCAATCAAATATTCTAGCCTCTCCATTAATCCTTGAAAGTGTAATTCCGGTTTTGCCATGTTATTCCAATTAAGATATCTAGAGGCTTCGAACATTGCTTGTGCTAATTCTACCATCTTCATGCAAAGTTTAGTTCTCTCAATTTCTAGATCTGCTCGTGGGTAATTCTTACTCATTTTAGCTATCTGGGGTCCTTCTTTTAATCTAGCTTCATATGCACGAAACATCATGTCTAGGTTTTTCGGTATGGTTTCCACTAAAACTGATCTTGATTTTTGAGCTGGGTTCTCCTGATGTAATTCTTGCGAAGTCAATTCTAGGATTTTGGCTCTTGATTCCTTGAGTCTTCCTTCCAATTCTGTTATCCTTTTACTCCACTTTCTCTTTATCCTTTCTCTGGAATCTTTTCAAGATTTCGTCTTTTTATTACTAGATTCTCCAACTTCACTAGTTCTGGCTACTTTCTCATGATTAAGTTGTTGGTTCTGTAAGAGCGCATGGGCTCTTGTTATAGCTTGGATAGGCATGTATGTAGGGTTGGATCCATCTGCATTGTGCAAAATACCTATCACGTTGATCGGTGTCACATTTGAAGCATTAGCAGGGTTCTTAGGACACTCTTTGATGATATGTTCTTTACCACAGTCGGCACAAAAGCCTTGTATGTTATGATATTGTGATTGTCCTACTGTTGGGGGTTTTCTTGGATGTGAAGGAGTTTGAGGGTTTGTAGGAGAAAAAAGAAGAAGAACGAGAGACAAAATAACTCAGACAAGCTTCTGCAGAAACACCCTTGAACCTTTGAACCTTGAGTTTTTTATTACAATAGAAGGATTACACTATTTCATTCAATCCGAGTTAATACTCGTGCGCAATTATAGAGAATGCTCAATCATAAAAGATCAATTATCTCAGAATCTCCCAGCAACCGCCTCTTCTGCACCAGTCCTTCACTTGCTTCCAGCTTCTCCTTGTGCACACCTTGCACTAAGCTTCCACGAGCTGAGGGACTAATCTCTTTTGGGCCTGATCGCGGAAAGAGACTTTTGGGATTGGTCCCTTGCTTCGCACTCTCTGCACCTCCCTTAGCCTCACTTCTTGCACTCTTCACTTTCCGCGGTCGACACACACCAGTGACTCTTCACTTCTCCTTTTCTTTTTACTTCCCGTGTCCAACAATAGCCTTTTGTCTCTCTTTTGTTGAGTCAGCCGGTTCCGCGCACTCTAACTGTAATACAATCTTGGTGCCCTTTCAATGTCCCAAGATTGTCTTTTGAACTGATCATCAACGACTCACTACTTTGTCCTGTAGTGACTTTAGAACAAAAGTGACTTTAGAATAAGATTTTGATTGGGCGGCCCTATTTCCACCTTTGCGTACGCGGCCGCTTCCATACCTTCACTTTCCTTTTAATTCTTTACTTTTGCACCTAAGATTTGAAATTCATCCTTTGAACCTTAAGAGAAAAAATACTTTGCACCCTTAGTTTCAACCGGTTAGGGCTCGACAGATGCCCACCACCTAAAGATCTCTCCGTCCCGGAGAGACAACCGCAATACAAAACAGAAAAATTTCAAAGACAGAAAAGAACGAAGCTGAGGCAAGAAAAGATAAAGAGTGCATGTATTATTTAAGTAAGAAAAAGCATAAGTCACCCTACAAGAATTATTGACAAAATCAAAGGGATGAGAAATTTATTGACAAAGCGAGAATGGAGGCTAAGAGCAATATTATGAAGGGGATGAGCAATTTATTTAGACTGTGGACGGCAAATTATTGTGCAGGTTGATTGTTCTCAGCCGATGTTGGTGGAGAGGGGGGCAAAGGAGCAGAAGCTTGTTCAATCATATGCTGTAGCGAACTAAGGCATTGCCTAAGATTATCCCTGTCCCGTCGGATACGTCTGCATGCGGCATTAGCACAAAGCCCTAAGTTATGATGGAGAGTGTTAATCTCCAAAAGAACAACCTACTCTTGAATTTAGAACACCTCTATATCAAGAGTAAGTCAAAACCTTCACTAAATTAGAGGTTCAATCTCCAAAGTATCAAAAATTGAAAAATTATGTGAAGAAGATGAAACACAGAAAGTCTGCTGCACAATTTCTTCTCATTGACCTATCAAACATGTAAAGTTTTCTATGAAATTTTGTATGGAGTGTCGCCTAGAGATTGCGCACCTCCTCCAAGTTAAAGTTCTTCAAAAAGTTTAGTATAACTTGAGAAATCAACTTCACAAGTTACCTATGTCTGAATCTGCACTTCTGAGAAGTCGATTTAGACACCCCTAACTTCTTAACTTCAATTCTCTCAGTACAAAACCCGTTTAAGCAAATGCTTCTAGCCACGAGTAGATTACCTTCCAACTTAAAGATTAAGTGCTAGCTTGCACAAAACTTTAAACTATGGAGTGAGAACTGACCAAAAGATTAAGATCGAAATTTGCGCCTGTTTCAGAGAACTGTGAACACTCAACACATATGAATGTTCCTACTAACAATTCTCCTAGCATGTTTGCAATTAGACTCTGAAACTCAGGTCACACGCTCATTAACTACCAGCTTAGATATCCTCAAAAGGATTTCACAATTGATCAGACACAAACGGAGCAGACACGAAAAGATCGGGCGCAATATTTCTTCATTTACTCAGAAAGTTACAGTTGAGTGATGAGAGGAAACTCAACTAACTTTTCACATGTCTCATGACATCTATCTTCCTCATTCTTGACTTCTATCTATTGTCACATATGCTCTCATATCACGCCTCGACATTTTCAGGGTATTTATAGATAAATTTGTACAAGTCTATGACTAATCAAAGATCTAAGTGAACTATGTACATATGTGTACATTCCTCACATACTCTGAATGTATCTTCCTTCAAAGCTTCAAGAATTGATCTCATCCTTCATTCTTTAGTCTTCAAACATTCAATTGGTGATTGATCTGCACCAACAACTGCCCCTCAATCATCAATTGAGGTTTCTTCTTTCTTCTTTATACCTGCCATGTCTTTAAACTTCTGTAGCTTTGGTCCATCCAAGCTCTTTGTAAGCATATCAGCTATCTGATCCTTTGTTGAAGTATGTATGACTTCAATCTCTTTATCCATCACCTTCTCTCTTAGAAAGTGATACTGAATCTCAATATGTTTGGTCCTGGCATGAAAAACAGGATTAGCAGCTAAATACAATGAACTCATGTTATCTCCATATATAATTGGTACCCCATGCACAATGTCAAAACTCTTCATCAAAGTCTTGAGCCAAATTACTTCCTTTGCAGCTTCAACCATGCCTTTATACTCTGCTTCTGTAGAAGACAAAGCAACTGTATGTTGCTTCTTGGAACACCATGAGATAAGTTTATCTCCCACATAACACATACATCCAAAAGTTGACCTTCTATCATCTGGATTACCTGCCCAATCTGCATCACTATAAATTTTGATATTTGTATCTGAGGTAAACCCATAATACAAACCTTCATTGAGTGTACCCTTAATGTACCTCAACACTCTTTGACCTGCAATCCAATGTTCTTTCCTTGGGCAATGCATGAATTGAGACAAAACCCCTACTGCATATGATAAATCAGGTCTAGTTAGAGTAGCATAGATAAGGCTACCAACCAAACTCTGATATTGTCTCATGTCCTTGAATTCTTCACCTCCAAACTTACTCAACTTGTGATTCACCTCCATTGGTGTAGGTGCTACCCTGCAATCATCCATTTTAAACTTGATTAACAAGTTCTTCAAATACCTTTCTTGGGTCACAAATACTCCATGTTGAGTATATGTAATCTCCATGCCCAAGAAGTATGACAAGTCTCCCAAGTCACTTATCTTGAACTCCTTTTCCATTTGCTTCTTAAGTCTTTGTATTCCTTCTTCATCTGTACCTGTAAGAATTATATCATCAACATATATGCACATGTATATGAAACCATTATCACTTGCTTTGACAAGCAAGCTACTATCTGCTTTAGACACCTGAAATCCAAGTTCTTTTAGGAACTTCACAAGTCTATAGTTCCATGCCCTTGGGGCCTGCTTCAAGCCATACAAAGCTCTCTTGAGCTTGCACACATGATCTGGATACCTTTTATCTCTGAACCCTTGAGGTTGCTCCATGAACACATCATCTGAAATATAACCATTCAAAAAAGCATTTTTCACATCAAGTTGACATAACTTCCAACCTTTACATGCAGCAATAGCTATAAGTGTCCTGATGGTTGTCATCTTTGCCATAGGACTATAAGTCTCATCATAGTCAACACCATAAGTCTGAGCAAACCCTTTGACAACAAGTCTAGCTTTGTATCTAGACACACTTCCATCTGCAAACCTCTTGGTTTTATAAACCCACTTGCATCCAATGATTTTCTGACTATTTGGTTTTGGAACCAAATCCCATGTTTGATTCTCCAATAGTGCATCATACTCTTCCTGCATAGCTTTCTCCCATTTTTCCTTACCTTTTGCCTCTTCATATGTAGAAGGGTCTTCATCTGTTTTCATCATATAAGCATAGTCTTTTGTGGCCAAAAATGAAGTATCATAGCTATACCTTGTAGGTTGCCATTTATTCCTTGTAGACCTCCTAAGCTCTCCACTTCTTGAGGTTTCTGGTTCTTCATATTCAGGATCAAATCTTGGTGTTTCTTCCACTTCAACCTGCACTTCATTATTCTCTTGTTCATCAAATATTTGAACCTTTGATTTACCTTTCCTTTGGCTTACTTCTTCTTCATCACCTGTATTGATATTGATTGTACTTGCATACCAAGTACTTTGCTCATCAAATGTAACATCTTTAGAAACCATGAATTGTTTTGTAGATGGACTCCACAATCTATAGCCCATCTGCTTATCATCATAACCAATGAAAACATATTTTTCAGCTTTAGGCTCCAACTTGTGCCTTAATTGTGATGGCACATATGCATATGCCACACATCCAAAAACTCTGCAATGATCCAAGGTAGGTCTCTTACCCCACCAAGCCTCATATGGTGTCATACCCTGCAAGGCTTTACATGGTAACCTATTGACCAAATAAGTGGCTGTATTTACAGCCTCAGCCCACAAATAATTAGGGCAATTTTTCTCCTTCATCATGGATCTTGCAAACTCAACAAGTGTTCTATTTCTCCTTTCTGCAACACCATTTTGTTGAGGAGAGTACCTGCAAGTAACTTCCCTTTTTATACCTGCATTCCATAAGTAATCACTGAACTCATTAGAGAAATACTCTCCCCCTCCATCTGACCTTAATCTCTTCAACTTATGACCTGTAATTCTTTCTGCATATGCATGATAGTGTTTAAATGTATTAAACACTTCTGACTTCTCTTTGATCACATAGATAGTGATCCATCTAGTAGCATCATCAACATAAATCACATAATACCTTGATCCATGTATACTGAAATCCTTTGATGGTCCCCACACATCTGTGTGTACCAATTCAAGCTTCTCTGAGTACATAAAACCATGCTTGGAGTAAGAATTCTTATGAGCCTTACCTAATTGACATGCCTCACATTTGTATGTCATATGTTGACCTATAACATTAGGCAATCCAAGCACTGAACCATTGTTAACCATATCTTTAATACCTCTTTCATTGAAATGTCCAAGCCTCTTGTGCCAAAGATCTAACTCAGAGATCTTATGTCCTCCATATGTGAACATAGCATGACCAATATTGCCTTGAATCTTCAATGTAAATAATCTTCCTTCCTTTTTCCCTGAAACAATCTGTTTATACCCTTGGCTAGGGTCTTCCACATATACTCCATCATTAGTGAACCTTACTTCATATCCCTTTTCAACAATTTGTCCTACACTTATCAAATTCTTAGGAATTGTAGGAACATACAAGACCTTACTCAATAAAGTGCTACCATCCTTGGCCTTCACTGATCCAATTGACTTCACATTGTGCTTTGTGTTGTCACCTGTTTCAACAACATGATTAAACACATTATTCTCCAAATCAGTCATCAAGGATATATTACCACTCAGGTGATTGCTACACCCTGAGTCAATGTAAAAAACTCTTTGATCTTCATTCTGCCTTTCACAAGTTGCATCCATTATCAATGTTGAATCCTCCTTTTGATCTGAAGCATAATTGTAGTATGTGTTGTTATATTGTTGACTTTGGAATCCTCTACCTGCATTTCTTCCAAAGTAACTCCTACCACCTCTGCCTCTGAAATTACCTCTTTGATTTCTGCCACCTCTTCCTCTTGCATTATAATTTTGATTATATCCATTATTACTCTGAGTATTATGCCAACAATCATTAGCTAAGTGATTTGTCTTACCACAAATCCAGCAAGCTTTGCCTCCATCCTTGTTGTTTCTGCCTCTTCCTCTACCTTTGCCACCTCCTCTTCCTCTTAGGAAGTTGGCTTGAGTAGTTGTTCCTTCATCTTCACCTGCTTGTTGCTTTCCTTTGCTATTCTTCTTCTTATCTTTTGAGTACATTGCATGACCTGCACTCTTGTCACCATCTCCTTTAACATCCTGCTCAAATGTTAGCATATGACCTAGTAATTGATTTAAATCAAGAGTGAAATGGTCAAGTGATAACTCTGTAGATAAAATGAATGGCTTCCATTTGTCATCACCTCTCAAACCTGTAAGGATTTGCCTTACCAATTTATCCTCCTCAATGTCTTCATCAACAACTCCTAATGCATCTGCAATGTCTTTCATCCTTGTTACATAGTCTGAAATAGATTGAGAGGCCTTCTTCTTGAAGATTGTAAACTCTGCCCATAAGGATGCTGTAGCTCAAGCGTAAGCACCACCTCCTTTACTTGTCAATCCGCGGAGACGTGAGGACCGGTATGAAGACCACGAGCACGTGAAGGCACAAGTGCGTGAGTGAAAGCACACAAACATGCACACACATACACACACACGCGCACAAAGTAAGATCAAAGAGAGGAACAATGGAAAGCTTAGTTTGCAAAAGAGTTCTCTTACAAAAGTTCTATTCTCTAACAAGCTAACCCCAAAAATGAGCTCTCTAGCTCTTTTTATAGTTTTTTGACTAGTTTTGGCCCTGTCCAGACCTAGTGTCCGGCCTAGTTAAAAATTAGGTTCCAGGGCTTATTTGAGGGCTCAAACGAAGTCTAAAAATTATGAAAATTGGTACGATGGTACTTCTAATACTCCTCAAGCTCGAGGGCTCCTCGGCTTGAACAAAATGGAGTTACTAAAAATAGATAATGGTATTTACAATGGTTTCTAGTGATGAAAATCACTATTTTTGTAGGGGATTCTTCTGAAAATTTGACATACACTTCTTGGAGCTCCCTACTTGCTCTCTCTTCTTCTATGTCCACTTCTTTGATGTGCTTCCATGCTTTGTCCTTGACCTTGAGCTTCAACACTCCCCCCCCTCTCGAGTCTGTCGTCCCTGACAGACCCTTGTTGTAGTGATTGTTCCAAGTAGTGCCTTGAGAGGGAGTGTCCCTTCTGTATGAACACAAGTCGTCCGACGTTCTTCATCTATCACTGTGAGTCTTTGCCGGTTGTAGTCTCTTGGTATGTGCTTCTGCCTTGTATTCCAGCATGACTGTGTGGTTGTGAGTCTCCGTTGATGTTTTCTAGATCTTCCAAAGTTGATCTTCATAGTAGTCAAGCCAAGTACTCATAACCCATATTGAGTGATGGGTAAGTGTGTTCGTGCATGGGTTGAAAAAAGTATGTGCCTTGTGCACGGCCTTGTAATGTAGCCCTACGCATGCTTACTTGGAAAATGCATTGGAAGAAGTATGGTGCAAAAATTGCGGGTCTTGAGCTAAGTGCTCAAGGGTATGCTGACGAAGAGGTTTCCTAAACTATCATGGTTATGGTGTTTCCAGAGTAAAGATACTTACCATGGCGAAGGTTGATGGATGTTTGCCTCTTCGTGTTGTACACTCGGCCTTTGGGATGGAACCTTGTTGATGAATGTCCATGTTGATTGTCCACTGATGAGATCTTTTGAGTGGTGGATCCCCTCTCCTCTTTTCAAAGCAACATTTGTCACTAACAATGTGCATTTCTGAGCTTGGGCTCATGCACGTTCACTTCCCTATATTGACACTCAGAGGAATATTGGACACGTGCCGGTTTCTAAGAGATTACCATGCTGATTGACATAGACCATTCACCAGTGCTACTGTTCCATACTGGTTCAGGAAATACTGAGAATTGAATTGCTTTATATTCCTTGGCAAGCAACATCGGGTAACTACACCAAGCGGAGTTTCACATATGCTCTTTAGCTCACCATATGCAGGAGTCTTCTCCTCCAGAACTACCTTTTGCAGATATCTCCTTGGATGCTCTGGTACATGAAGTAGTTAAGCATCACTCAAGTTGCGGACCTTCAAGCTCTTCATTCCTACCATGGTAAGAGAAAATCATAGTTGTAGATGCCATGTTCATGCCAAATGCTTGTCCTCTACCAGATAAGGCAGCAATAATCTCACTGCTGGCCGAGACACACTGGGAACAAGCTCTCTCCCACTTCCTTTTTTTTTTTTTTTTTTTTTTTTTTTTTTTTGAGAAAAAGGATATCACAAAACAAGAACACAAAAGTTAGTATCAATAGAAATGTTCGATATATGTCACTGTGCTCTTGTGCATGGGATTCTCAAGTGTGTCTATGCACGGCCGTGTAATGTGGCCCTATATTAATGCATACTTTGGAAATGCATGACCTAAATGGTGCAAAAGACAGGGTTGTGCAAGGAGCACATGGTTGTTGCTCGTTCGAGGCTTTCGATGTTATTTGTGGAGGTTGATGCCGGCCTTAGTGGAGGTATCCATTGAGTCTCGAACTGATGTAATCCTCCTTATTGGAGTCCATTTTAGAACATCATTTGGCACTGTAGAGGTCACTTCAGGCGTCTTTCTCTTTGGATGCTTTCTGAACTGTGGTATCCAGTGTGGTTGATGCTTTGGTTCGGTGGAGGCTACTTGCACTTTTGGCTTCCAAACCCATATTCTTTTTGCATGTCTTCCTACTAATGTTGAAGAGCTGATTTGATCTTCCTTTGGTCTCTGTACGTGGTTCTTACCCTTTTCTCTTTTTGGCCTCTTTGTTGAAACCTTTTGCATGTGGGAGAACAAAGGTTGTTGTGGGTGTAGGATCTTCTTAGGTACCCACATCTGTAATTGCCCTTGTTGAGCTGCAGCTAACTTCTTAGGCACCCAAACTTGTTGGATATCTTGTGATGGAGCTTGTCTGAGCTGCTTCCTTCGTCTTCTGGCCTTGGTTAGTGTGCATGGATGGGATTTGTGGGGGTAAGGCTGGTGGTTGCTCTCCTTTGCATACCCAGATCTGCTTCATGCCCGGAACCGCTTTTTTATCGAATGGTGTCTTTCTATTTGATGTAGCAGTTGTCGTGAACGGTTGTGTTTGCTTGTGTGGTGGGCTCACTACTGTGGCTACTTGAGTCTTTGGAGAAGAAGAAAGATCCACCCGCCTTCGAACCTGGTCTTCCACGATTGACTCCTTCTGCATCATAGAGCTTTTGACACATACAACATCTTCTTTCATATGATTAGTCTTGGAAGAACTAAGAGAGTGTGTGGTGCCATGATCTAGGAGCATGCAGTTCTCTAATTCTAATGTAATGCATTGTTCATGTACCCAAACTTGAAGAATTTGACTTCTTAGGTTTAAGTTAACTGCATGGTCATAGATCCAATCTTGACCCAAGACAAGTGGTTCTGTAAGGTTCTCATCTTGACATACTAGCGCTTTGACTTTCATTGGAACATCTTGAAGGTAGATGGGAAGTTCCACCTCGCCCAAACAAGGGGTTTCCACACCTCCCAATCCTATGAGATAAGCTTCTATGGGATTGATGTTCAACCCCAAGTCTTGGCAGTAGGAAAGTTTAACTGCACTACTTGCTGCACCTGAGTCAATCAATGCTTTCACCGTCCTTGCACCCTTCCCTTGTCCTATCTCTATGGTCACAAAGGGTCTTCGGTCAATGACCTGAGAAGTCGCAATGCCTGACTTTTGACACATATCCATGTGATATTTTGGGGCTTTTGAGTTGACATCTAGGCCTAATCGCCTTAACTTATTTTGCCTAATACGCTCTCTGGCCTCTTCCTGTGCTTCTTCTCTCACTCTTAACTCTTCTTCTTTTCGCTTCTTCGCAGTGTTGAGTCTCATTAGCATATCCTCAGTAAGAGGTTCTTGATATAGCTTGACTCTGCAGCCACTAATATAGTTTGGCAAGATATCTCCTTCTAGAGTGGCCAACTGAACTGCACCACTAGTGGAAATTCTATTAATGATCATGGGTCCATATCCTCTTTTTTCCAACTTACGGGCATGTTGTTTTAGTGTGTATACCAACACTAGATCTCCCTCTTTCAATCCCTTATCCTTGATGTGTGCATCAAAGTATGCCTTTTGCCTCTTCTTTGCAGCGTAGATGCCTGCTGCCGCTCGTAGCCTCGTTTCACCTAAGCGTTCGAGATCAAAGATCCTAGAGGACAATTCATGCCCATTCCACTCATACTCTTGTGCTACTTTTAAGGCAGGGATTAAGAAATCTAATGGTAGCACAACGTTCTGTCCAAAGACCATCTGAAATGGGGTGGCGTTGAGTACCGTTTTGTAGGCAACTCGATAAGCCCAAACAACATGATGAAGTTGTTTGTCCCAATCAGAGCGTTTATTATTCACCAGTTTTGTCAATACGTTACAGAGAATCTTATTGGTACTCTCGGCTTGTCCGTTGGCTTGTGGATGATAGGGGGCGGATTTCTTATGTATCACCAAGAATTCTTGGAGAAGATTTTCAATGACTTCATTCAAGAAGTGTGTGCCTCTATCGCTCACCAACTCTATTGGTAGTCCATATCTCGTGAACACATTCTCGAATAAGAACTTAGCGGTAGTCTGAGCATCATTCTTTGTTGTGGCTTTGACTTCTACCCACTTTGTAAGGTAATCTGTGGCTACGATGATGTACTCTGCATGGGAGTTTCTAGCTGGGGGGTTAATAGGACCTATGAAGTCTATGCCCCACTTCGAAAATGCACGTCCTCCCATCATTGGCCTCAAGGGCATCTCGTCTTTTCTCACTGGATATTGTGCACATTGGCATGTGTCGCATTTCTTCACATAGGTATGTGCATCCATATGAAGAGTGGGCCACCAAAGTCCTGAGAACAGAATGGTCTTAATCACTCGGTCAGGACCAAAATGTCCACCTGCAACACCACTGTGTGCAGTCTCTAAGACCCTTAAATAGTCTGATTCATGAACGCACAGTCTTAAGTAACCATCTTTACCTCTTCGGTATAGGTTCTCTCCTACTAAGGCATAGCCTTGAGCCTCTTGCTCCATATTTCGTCTTCTTGCTAGACTGGCCTCTTTGGGTAATCTTCCCGATCTCATAAACTCTACCAATGGAGCACTCCAATCTGGAATTAATGATACTTGATAAAGGGTCGCATGCTCCACTGGTGGTCTCTCTCTGCACATTGGACAATTCTTGATCCACTCATGTATTTCTTTGTCCATGCTAGGCCAATACACTCCTAAACGTTTCAAATTCTGCAATGTTCGTTGTTTAGAATAGTGATTTCCTAGCAATCCCTCATGAGCTTGCTGCAACCAACTACTATGTTCATCATCCTCGACACAACAAGCTAATACACCCTCAGTATCTTGTTTGTACATGCTGCCTGCCAATATGTGATATTTTTGTGATTTTACAATTTCTTCTTGTGATGTTTTCACATTCTTATTTGCAGGGCCGAAGGTTAGGACTGGTACCAACTTATTTGCCCATTTAGGAACAACTTCCAAATTGAACAGATAAGCATCAGGTAGTTCATCAGACACTCCTTGTGGTGACTCTCCTGAAGTAATGCGAGAAAGGTGATCTGCCCGAAGGTGGGTTCTACCTTTCCTGACAACAACTTCAAAGTCATACTCCATTAGTAAGAGGAACCATCTTACTAAGCGTCCAGTATTGCAAGGTTTATTGACCAAATATAACAAAGCTTGATGATCAGTGAAAAACTTGAACTTGTTGGCCAATAAATAGTGTCTAAACTTCTTTACCGCATATACCATGCCTAACCCTTCTCGCTCGGTTGTGGTATAATTTCTTTCGGCTGGGTTTAGTTGTCTACTAGCATATGCGATGGGCAAATCTAAATTCCCTTCACTTGTGGGTTGTGCTAGCACACATCCTATGGCATGATTGGATGCATCCACATGGACATGGAATGGTTTATTCCAATCAGGAGTGGTCAGTATTGGTGCTGTGCACAAACGTTTCTTCAGTTCATTGAAAGAATTCTCGCATTCGTCGTTCCACTCAAAATTAGACAACAAGGCATAAAGGGGTCTAGCTATGATCGCGTACATGTGGATAAACCTACGGTAATATCCACAATGGCCCATAAAGGCTTGTACCTCTTTAACATTCCTTGGCCTTGGTAGTTCCGCTATGGCTCGTACCTTATCTTCATCTGTTGAGATTCCATTCTTAGAAACAATATGCCCTAAGATTTTACCTTGACGCACCATAAACACACACTTTTCTGGGTTTAGACACACTCGATATTCTCTACACTTGTTGAAGATTTGTCTGAGCTCAGGGATGTGAACCCTTCTTTCTTGGGAATGAGCACATAAATCATCCACATACACTTCTAAGCTCTTTCGCAAGAACTCTTTGAAGACATGACACATGAGCCTTTGGAATGTTGCAGGTGCATTGGTGAGCCCAAATGGCATCACACGAAATGCAAAGATTCCCCACTCTGTAGCAAAAGCTGTTTTGTGTTGATCTTCTGGGGCAATGGCTACTTGATTGTAACCTGAAAATCCATCAAGGAAGCTATAAACTTCCTTGCCTGCAACACGCTCCAAAAGGTGTTCTGTGATTGGAAGTGGATAACTATCTCTAATCGTAGCGGCATTAACTTTTTTGAGGTTAATACACACTCGCAACTTCCCGTTCTTCTTGGGTACCACAACAATGGGGGACACCCACTCGGTATGCTCAATCTCATAGATGAATCCGGCTTCAATCAACCTATCAATTTCTTCTTTTATTTTTGCTGCATAGGTATCATTATATGTGTAGGGCTTCTGTTTGGTGGGCTTAGCATCAGCAGTCATGGGGATAGTATGAGAGCAAATTCTTGGATCTACCCCTTTCAAGTCTCTATAGTGCCATGCAAACACATCCCTATATTCCCTTAATAGAGCTATGAGCTCCATTTCTTCTCTTGCACTTAGGTCATCTCCTATATATGTGCATCTCTCTTCGTTCTCTTCAATGGTCACAACAATCTTCTTGGTCTTTTCTTTATTATCATATGATTCTCCTATGATGGCCTCTCTCTTAGGCATTCGTACCAAAATTTTGCGGTCGTCAACTTCATATTTCTTGAAGTTTTCTGGTACTTCAAACAATGATTCCTCCTTTTCTTGTTTCACTGCTTTTCTTTTCTTTTTCTTTTGACTACTCTCACTTCCATCCTTTGAGTTTACTGTTTTAATACTTGTGAGAGGTTCTTCTTCTTTCTGGGTGAACACTCCTATATCTTCTAGATAGTGCTGCTCTGAGTTAAAGCAACTATCCATCACAATAGACTCCAGATCATCGTCATTCTCTTCTTCTTCTATGACATCACTAGGGTCACATTCTTCTAGCAAGGGTTGACACATGAACACTGAGATATCATAACCCTCCTCATCACAATGAGGTGTCCACTGTTCCTCATTGACAGCAATGTCCATGGTGGCTAAGATTTCTGGCCAGCCATGAGGCTCAAACTCCTCATCTGGAAAGATCATCGGTGTGTAGGCTGGGTCTCTAACTGATCTATCTCCTAGTGAAGTTCCTTCTTCCCTTGCCTTTAAACGTTTTTCCTCTTCCTTTGCGACTTTGCACATCCACAAATGAGTATCTTCATGCAGCCATGATGGATCAGGTGAACTTTCAGAATGCACAGAGATGGAATCTTCTTTCACTTTGTGGATAGAATTCCACTGTAGGGGTGGTACATCTCTGAAGGTGTAATCCTTCAAATTGACCTTGGTGGTAACCCCTAAGTGCTGCAAGTACAAGGAGTTAGTTCCCCAATCCTGTACTATTTGCAATTGTCGTAGGAAGGGTCTTCCTAGGATCATCTCATAGACATTATTTTTCTCAAAGTCACATATAGCAAATGTGTGCTCAAACTCTACACCACAAGTGGTTAGAGTGATCCCTTCTAGCAATCCTAGAGGTCTTTCAAAATGACCGTCAGCCATTTGAAGCTTCATTCTAGTTGGTCTTAATGTGGGCTTGCCCCATTGCTTCCACAAGGAGGTGGTCGCAATAGCAACACCAGCACCTGAATCTATGATTGCTTTGGTTGTGTAACTTTGGTAGGTGATTGGAAGATAAGTATTACCTTCTTCACCCTCACACATGTCCCCTATTTTGTCTAGAGGTATCTCTGGTACCCTTTGCTTAGAGCCTGCTTTTGGCATATTGGACTCAAGTTCTGGGACCTGATCCTTCACATGATTCCATAACTCAGGTTTTGCTTTGAGCAACTCTTCTACAGTGAGATGACACTGAACCTTAGTGTTCTTCACGACATCCGTGTTCCTTGGAACCACTGAGTCTTCATTTCTTACTAGTATTGTGGGAGCTCTAATCTGGAGTGATTCAGATTCCCATGGGCCTGGAAATTGAGGCAGTTCTTCTAAGGTATTAGATTCAAAATCTAATCTTTCGTCTTCTTTTTCTGCTTCATCTTCGTAAATAGATGGAATGTCTTGGGGAAATTGATCACGAAGATCATCAATCTCAGGAATAGGAGGGGAATTACCCTTCTCCTTGGCCCATTTCTCCTCTTGTATTTCCCGCAAGAACTCTTGAGAGTACTGTTGAATAGAAGGAGGTATTCCAGCATCCGTGGAATTAGGAACATAAGCTCCCCTTGGTGGTGAGCTTCCTCTTTCAATAACTGGTTGAGCCTGTGGAGGTAGAGAAACTTGTGGTTTGTTTACCAACTGCTCTAATTGTTCTAGTAAGCCCTGGAAATGCAAATCCGATTTGATAGAGTTTGTCTGATTGAACTTTTGACTAGTCTCAAGTATGGCTTGAGCTTGTTCTACCATTTTCATGCACATTTTCATCCGTTCAATCTCTAAATCTGCTCTAGGGTAACTCTTGTCTAGGTTTGCCGCTGTAGGCCCTTCTTGAAGTCGAGCCTAGTAGGCCTTGAACATCATGTCCAAGCCTTCTGGGGTTGGATCTGCAAGAACAGACCCTGGTTGCGGTCTATTTTCAATGGGTGGTGGGGTGGGATGAGGTGGAGTGGATGGAGTTTCGGCATGCGAGGGGCTTTGAGATGCAATGTCTTCTATTTTTGTTTTCGCTTCTTTTAAGCTTTCTTCTAGTTCCGATAACTTTTTATTCCACTTGCGATTGGCCTTCTCTCTGGTATCCTTCCATGTTCTTGTTTTCCTCTTACTAGGCTCTCCCGATTCACTCGACTCTGATTGTTCTACTGGTTTATCCTGTTTTAAGGCTTGTGCTCTAGTGACAGCTTGTATAGGAGCCACATTGCTACTACTTGAACTTGGATCTGCCACTAAGCCTACCACATTAATGGGTGTAATCTTGGGTGCACAAGAGGGGTTTCTTGGACAATCTCTGGGGAGATGGTCTTTGCCACAATCAGGACAAAAAGCCTGTATTGTGATAGCCTGTCCTTGACTCGGAGATGGTGGGTGGGGACAGTCACGAATGAAATGGTCACCATGACATCTGAAACAAGATCCTCTAGGGGCTTGTGGTCTCATTTGTCTCAACTGGGGCCTAGGGTTAGGATTTGTGTACATGACATTGGAGTATTCTGGCTCCCAATTTTGCTCCATAGGTGGTGCCTCATATTGATACGAGTAAATCTCACTATGTTCAGGTGACTCTGTGTAATAAGCATGTGGACTACCTTCATGGGAGTAGTCTGAACTATGGGCATGAGAGTCATTATCTGGTATCAATGGGGTTAGTGGCACCAAAGCTCTATTTGGATTTTCCTCTCCCACAGCATACTTGACTGGAATCACGTTGGCTGGAGCTGGTGGTTGGTTTCCCAAGACAGGTTGTGGCCTATATGGTGCCTGATATTGCTGCTGGTATTGAGGTTGATATTGTTGTGGCCTATAATATGGCTGTTGGTACTGATTCTGATACCTACCCTGCTGGTAAGGTTGCTGATAATTTTGTCTAACAACCTGCCTGTTATAGGGACAATCTTGGGCCGTATGATTTGTGTATTTTCTCTCAATGGTGCAATATAGAGCATTAGGGTTTCCTTGGGGTTGAGTCGTCAACGGGCAACCATTAGCCATGTGATCTCCTCCACATGCATAACATCGCTTCACTGGGGTGACCCTTGGCATTTGTCTATTTTGAACTCCTAGCTTTTTGGCCACCTGCTCAGCTATCTCATCTATCTCAGTGGAGGCTCTAGAGGTATGACTTGTAGAACTATCAGAGTCCTTATAGAGTTTGGATAGTCCTAACTCCTCACCCAAGTTGTCTTCTATGTCAATGCACATCCGTATACACTCTTCTATGGATCTAGGCTCTTTCAAGTATACATATGACCTTAATTTTGTGCTCAATAGGCCATCTAAGAACAGTGCCACTTGTTTGGCTGATGTGGGTAATTCTGGTACAGGGCATCTTTCCAAGTACTGTCTAAACCTTCTTCCTGCAAGTCGCACTGTTTCTTGGGGTGTCTGCTTGAAGCTGTGGATCAAGGATGATGTGTTATGTCTGATACCACTCTTGGAAAATTCTACAATGAATTCTTCTAGAAGCTGACCTATCTCTCTATAGTTGCGACTGTTTAGAGGTTGAAACCAAGCTAAGGCAGTCCCCTTAAGAGTCAAACCAAATGCCTCGAACTGGGTGAACAAGTCTTCAACCTGTTCAGCTCTTAGCACTTGTTTGAACTCCGCCACATGATCATAAGGATCTCCAAATCCATCAAAGTAGTTCTTCATTGTCTTAACCACTTGAGAGGGTCTAAGGGTTCTTGAGTGCTCTCTTGGTCTAAGCAATGGGAAATCATGATCGTCTCTTTGTTGCCTATGTGCTTGATATCTCTCTCTTTCAGGTCTTTCATTTTCAAATCCTGACCTATTCCTGCCCACTATGTGTGCAAAACTTACCTCCGGTCTCTCTCTAGTTCTTTCTCTCTGGGCTTCCTGAGCTTGGGATGACCCTACTCCTTGGAGGCCGTAGGAAACATTGGATCTTGGTGGGGGGAAAATCAATTCATTCTTCCAAGTATATGCATGTCTATCATGTTCTGTTACCAAGAAAATTTTCTCTGATGTGTTATCCAGGTAGACAACCTTTCCTGGTATCTCTGGATCCTTGAACTCGTAGATGATGACTATGCCCAATTGGCTAGGTTGTTCTGGCTTGAATCTCCAAAAGGCTTCCTCTGTTTCTCTATTCAAAAATAGTTCTATGCTTTTGTTGTCTTGAGGGATCCAGTCTGGAGTGATCACTCGGGTCAAAACTGACTTGCCTCTAGGAGTCTGGGGTCCTTGTCCTATATTTCCTTGTTCTAGGTCTCCTATCTCATTCTCATGAATGATATTTCCAAACTCATCGGTCCTATCGGGTTGGTTGGTAACCACATACATGGTTCCTTCCTTATCAATGTATGAACCCTCTTCGAACTTGACCACCGGGTGTTCAAGTCCAAAGGATTGATCTGGATTTTTGAGTTGGACCACTGATCGCCTCAGACCATCCTCATAGATGCGAGCACCTAATTGGTTGGTCCGAATATATTCCAACTGTGTCTTATAGGGACCTTCCGGTGTTTGTAGATGGGCAGTCTCTGAGCCACCTGCAGGTTTTCCCATACTAAAAGACATTTCTGAATCACTTGTGTCTGATCTGAGTAAAAGATGACCACTTAGTTGTTGTGCCCGAGACTTGGATGTATGGTTGACACTAGCCTCAGAAGATCTAATGCTTTGTTTATCCTTGCCTAAGTGTCTACCAGATCTCAGGTTCATAAGCTTTAGTCAAGAATCCAAATTTTCCCTTTGGTATGGTTCAAAATTCTTTAGAGCCCCCTTGGTTCCCTAGTCCCACCTGAGGGTCAACTTCAAATTATCCTATCTCAAAATCAACGCATTATTCTTGAAAAAAACAGTTGAGATCGTGTAGGATTTGAAACGAGCTTTCCAACAAGCTATAGAGCTCAAAAAATGGACTTTGGATGAGAAAGTTATGTCAAATCAGGCTCCTGGGGGTCAAAACAGGCAAACAGGACCTTTGGAGAAAATCGCGATTTTGTGAACTTTCTGAAAATCGCGATGCTGTGAAGTCAAAAAAATCGCGATGTTGAGCACAAAATCGTGTTTTTGAAAATCGCGATTTTGAGTAGAAAATCGTGATTTGAAAATCGCGATTTTGAGCAGAAAATCGTGATTTGAAAATCGCGATGTTGATCACAAAATCGTGTTTCTGAAAATCGCGATCTTGAGCAGAAAATCGTGATTTGAAAATCGCGATGTTGATCACAAAATCGTGTTTCTGAAAATCGCGATCTTGAGCAGAAAATCATGATTTGAAAATCGCGATGTTGATCACAAAATCGTGTTTCTGAAAATCGCGATCTTGAGCAGAAAATCGTGATTTGAAAATCGCGATGTTGATCACAAAATCGTGTTTCTGAAAATCGCGATCTTGAGCAGAAAATCGTGATTTGAAAATCGCGATGTTGATCACAAGATCGTGTTTCTGAAAATCGCGATGTTGATCACAAAATCGTGTTTCTGAAAATCGCGATTTTGACTCAGAGAATCGTGATTCACAAAATCGTGTTTTTGACTGAAAATCGTGTTTTCTCAGAATCGTGTTTTTGACATGAAAATCGCGATTTTGAGCAGAAAATCGTGAATTGAAAATCGCGATTTTGAGCAAAAATTCGTGTTTTCTCAAAATCGTGTTTTTGACTTGAAAATCGCGATTTTGTCCCACAGAATCGTGTTTTTCTCAAAATCGTATTTTTGGCTGAAAATCGTGATTTGTGAGAATCGCGATTTTCAGCAGAAAGTCGTGTTTTTCACAAAATCGTGTTTTTTGCTGAAAATCGTGATTGGTGAGAATCGCGATTTTGAGCAGAGAATCGTGTTTTTTGAAAATCGTATTTTTCACATGAAAATCGCGATGTTGAGCACAAAATCGTGTTTTTGAAAATCGCGATTTTGAGCAAAAAATCGTGTTTTCACAAAATCGCCTTTTTCACAAAATCGTGTTTTTGCTGAAAATCGTGATTGGTGAGAATCGCGATTTTGAGCAGAGAATCGTGTTTTTTTGAGAATCGCGATTTTGAGCAGAGAATCGTGTTTTTTTTTTTGAGAATCACAGAATCGCGATTTTTTCAACCAACTTTTAGGCGGGAAAACTGAAAATCGTGATTTTTCAAAAAATTTTGAATTTTCACAGAATCGCGATTTTCATCACAGAATCGCGTTTTTTGGCGGGAAATTCAAATTTCTGAGCGCCGGCTATGGCGAGCTCCGTATGAGCAGAAAATCATGAAAAAAATACAGCGCTTGCTCTCCCTTGCACCTCCTAACTCCTTCCCACACAATAATGCATGAAAAATGGTATGAAGATGGTGAAAATGCACTAAAAAACAAGAATTTTCTATGAAGAAGAAGATGGAAGAAGGTGGAGATGATGATGATGATGAAGATGAAGAGGAAAAAACAGAAAATGAACTGAAATGACAGTTTTTTTACCTTCCAACGTCGCAAATATACGATCTTACCATCACAACGCTCGTCCTCGAAGCTCTCTCCCCGGCAACGGCGCCAAAATTTGGTGTAGCTCAAGCGTAAGCACCACCTCCTTTACTTGTCAATCCGCGGAGACGTGAGGACCGGTATGAAGACCACGAGCACGTGAAGGCACAAGTGCGTGAGTGAAAGCACACAAACATGCACACACATACACACACACGCGCACAAAGTAAGATCAAAGAGAGGAACAATGGAAAGCTTAGTTTGCAAAAGAGTTCTCTTACAAAAGTTCTATTCTCTAACAAGCTAACCCCAAAAATGAGCTCTCTAGCTCTTTTTATAGTTTTTTGACTAGTTTTGGCCCTGTCCAGACCTAGTGTCCGGCCTAGTTAAAAATTAGGTTCCAGGGCTTATTTGAGGGCTCAAACGAAGTCTAAAAATTATGAAAATTGGTACGATGGTACTTCTAATACTCCTCAAGCTCGAGGGCTCCTCGGCTTGAACAAAATGGAGTTACTAAAAATAGATAATGGTATTTACAATGGTTTCTAGTGATGAAAATCACTATTTTTGTAGGGGATTCTTCTGAAAATTTGACATACACTTCTTGGAGCTCCCTACTTGCTCTCTCTTCTTCTATGTCCACTTCTTTGATGTGCTTCCATGCTTTGTCCTTGACCTTGAGCTTCAACAGATGCCTTCCTTGACTTTGTAGTATTCTGGAAATGCTCCTCCAAAGCATTCCAAATATCAGTTGCACTTTCAAGACCTTGAATATGAGGTAACAAGTAATCATTGACTGCCATATAAATAATGCTCCTAGCTTGAGCATCTTTCTTCATCCAATTTTTCAAATCTGCTAACTCTTCCCTAGTTGGAACACTAGGATCTCTGAACTGTGGCTTCTCTTCTTCTCCTGTGATGTAAGCAATTAAATCTTTGCTCATAAGATGAGCTTCCATCCTCATTGACCATGCAGGATAGTTTTCCCTATCCAATTTCTCTATCTGTAGAGAATCTCCCATCTTGTGTCTACCTGTGTTTTGAAATCTTCAAGTTTTATGAACAATGTATGTAACTTTACTTCGAATTAGACTCCTTTTGTCCTTCTTGATGTCGTATGGTCTCCTCCTCTTGCTTTGCCTTCAAACTTTCACCTTTTAGTTCTTCAAATGTTGAATTTCTTGAATCTGCAGCAGTCGGGACCCTCCTTTCCTTGATTTGATGTCTCCTGCTCTGATACCACTGATGGAGAGTGTTAATCTCCAAAAGAACAACCTACTCTTGAATTTAGAACACCTCTATATCAAGAGTAAGTCAAAACCTTCACTAAATTAGAGGTCCAATCTCCAAAGTATCAAAAATTGAAAAATTCTATGAAGAAGATGAAACACAGAAAGTCTGCTGCACAATTTCTTCTCATTGACCTATCAAACATGTAAAGTTTTCTATGAAATTTTGTATGGAGTGTCGCCTAGAGATTGCGCACCTCCTCCAAGTTAAAGTTCTTCAAAATGTTTAGTATAACTTGAGAAATCAACTTCACAAGTTACCTATGTCTGAATCTGCACTTCTGAGAAGTCGATTTAGACACCCCTAACTTCTTAACTTCAATTCTCTCAGTACAAAACCCGTTTAAGCAAATGCTTCTAGCCACGAGTAGATTACCTTCCAACTTAAAGATTAAGTGCTAGCTTGCACAAAACTTTAAACTATGGAGTGAGAACTGACCAAAAGATTAAGATCGAAATTTGCGCCTCTTTCAGAGAACTGTGAACACTCAACACATATGAATGTTCCTACTAACAATTCTCCTAGCCTGTTTGCAATTAGACTCTGAAACTCAGGTCACACGCTCATTAACTACCAACTTAGATATCCTCAAAAGGATTTCACAATTGATCAGACACAGACGGAGCAGACACGAAAAGATCGGGCGCAATATTTCTTCATTTACTCAGAAAGTTACAGTTGAGTGATGAGAGGAAACTCAACTAACTTTTCACATGTCTCATGACATCTATCTTCCTCATTCTTGACTTCTATCTATTGTCACATATGCTCTCATATCACGCCTCGACATTTTCAGGGTATTTATAGATAAATTTGTACAAGTCTATGACTAATCAAAGATCTAAGTGAACTATGTACATATGTGTACATTCCTCACATACTCTGAATGTATCTTCCTTCAAAGCTTCAAGAATTGATCTCATCCTTCATTCTTTAGTCTTCAAACATTCAATTGGTGATTGATCTGCACCAACAAGTTAGAGCGATTTTGAAGATCTTCTAAGGCTTTCAACGAAGAGTCGGCCATATCGCGATAATGGTCTCTCTCTTTTTTGAGCAATCGCGCCGTTTCATTGAGCGAGTGCCATTGAGAATTGGCCATGCGGTTGATGTTTTCGATTGTTGAGATATACTGTTGATGAACCGAAGCTGCTGCCGATACCGAATCCAAGGAAGTCTGGGAGGCCTAAGCACTGCCGAGAGCAACTACACTCGCGTCCCGTAGTAATTGTAAAAAGGAAGGGGTTGATGGGAGGTCAAAGTGCGGATGAGGAGAGGCCGATGGATCAGGAGGGAGATGGGAAGGAGGAATTACCGGCGGATGAGGAGGAAGGGATGTAGTGGAAGATGGATTGGGAAGGGAAGGATTGTGGGAGGGAAGTGGTTGGCTGAATGGATCATTAATGATAGGGGGTGAGGTGGAAACCGGAGGAAGGGGGGGCATACAGGTGGGGTTTTGAGGGTTGAGTTGCGTTTGAATGAGTGGCTTGAAAGCTGAAGAGAGGGGAGGTCTAGAGATAATAGGAGGGGTAGGCATGGACGGAGTAGTGGTAGATGCTGGAGGGATAGGTGAAGAAGATTGGGGGGGAAGGAGGGGATATCAGGTGGTGCGGATGCTGGTGTTGATGCGGAAGCTGAGTCAATTGAGATTAGAGGGGGGGAAGGAGATTGTGCAATGGAAGGTAGCCTAGGGTTGGTGATGGGGGAAGTATCTCAACCCCTAAGCAACGATGAAGCGCGAATGACCTCCACAGGTATCCTTCTTTGACCTCTGCACACCAAATATGCTCTTACTCAGAGCTTATGCAGAGAACTCCAGTGAGCTTTTGTAGACCTGTAGTAGACACCAAGAGCTTTCCAACAAAACAAATTTCACTTGAAATGGATGCTTACACAAAGAGAAACAATGTCTACAACATGAGCTAGTTGAATGCTCACAACTGCTAGTCAAGCAGAGACCTCACTTCACTCCAGCAAACTTTTCTCAGAGATTATACAGAGAATGAATCTCAAACTTATGTCAACTTTAGAGGACTCTAATAGCTACCCAATGACACCAAAATCATAGCAAATGGATACATAGAGAAGGAGAACCAGCCCTTACAACAGAGAGCAAAATATTTCCAACAGAGCCTACACAAAGAGAGAGATATCAATCACACAACTTCACTAAAATGAATGTTGCTCCCAGCTTACTCAGAGAATGCTCCAGAGAATTGGTAAGCATAAAATAGACTCTTATAGCTATCCAATGAGACAAGAATTACATCAAATGGATACCATATGAGGGAGAACCAATGCTAACAACTCAGGGGTAGAGAGTTGCAACACTGCGTGCGCACACACATAGATATGCCTACTAAAAGAAAACAAACAAGCAAGCAAGGGGGTTGCTTAAGCAAGGGGCTTGCTTATCACAACTCCAGCACTTAGTGCTCACTTTACATGAGCTAAAACTCCAAGAAGATGGCCCAAAAGAAGTCGGGATACATGCTCCTTTTATAGTGAGAGGTGTGCCCCTAAAATCTAGGAACTACCTTTCCAAATCAGCCTCCTAACTTGGAGGAATTAGTTGAGATGACTTGGGGAGTGGTTGAGTGACTTTTCTTGATGGAATCTCGTGGCTTTTGGCTTCCTTTGATTGCTCCACATGTCCATAAAAGATTCCCCACGAATTTTTTAGCTTGAAGCTTGACTTTTAACACTCCCCCTCAAGCTTCAATTCTTCATCCTCATCCAAGCTCCTTCATGTTGATGCATTGCTTGAATTTTGAAATCTTCATCCCATCCAAAGCCTTTGTAAACATGTCCGCAACTTGGTCCTTAGTACCAATATGATGTACTGAAACTTCCTTGGATATCACCTTTTCCCTTATGAAGTGATAGTGCACTTCAATATGCTTGGTTCTAGCATGATAGACAGGGTTCGATGCTAGATGAATGCTACTCATGTTGTCACAAAAAATTGGATATGTGTCAACCTGCAAATTAAGCTCCATAAATAACTTCTTAATCCACATTAGCTCACATGTGACTTGAGCCAAAGCTCTATACTCAGCCTCGGTGGAAGATAATGCCACCGTGGGTTGCTTCTTTGAAATCCATGAGATGATCTTGCTACCTAGCATGACTAGGTAACCACTTGTACTCCTTCTATCTTCCTTCGAACCGGCCCAATCGGCATCGGAATAAGCTTTGACCTGCATATCATCATCAAATGAGTAGAACAATCCTTCATTTATAGTGGCTTTGAGATATCGCAACATTCTTCTTGCAGCTTGCAAGTGTGTAGTCCTTGGACTATGCATAAATTGTGATAACACTCCAACTCCATATGCTATGTCAGGCCTGGTTATTGTGGCATAATTGAAAGAGCCTACAATAGATCGATACAAAGTTACATCATCTAATGGCTCTCCATCAATGGAGCTTAGCTTTACATTAACTTCCATGGGATTTGAAATAGGCTTGCAATGTAGCATCCCAAACCTCTCAAGTAGGTCTAGAATATACTTCCTTTGTATGAGCATAATACCTTCTTCTTTGTATACAACTTCAATGCCAAGAAAATACCTAAGATCTCCAAGATCAGAGATCCTAAACTCCTTTCCAAGCTTTGCCTTGATCTCCTCAATGCCCTTTGTATCATTACCTGTAATGATAAGATCATCTACATACACACACATGTAGACCACAAGTTCTCCTCTTTGTTTGATGAAGAGAGATGGATCCGCCTTGCATTGATTGTAACCACATTTGATCAAATAGTCCACCAATCTTTGGTTCCAAGCCCTTGGAGCTTGCTTTAGGCCATAAAGTGCCTTCTTCAACCTACAAACATGATGTGGAAACTCTTTATGAACAAAACCTAGTGGTTGCTCCATGTATACCTCTTCTTCCAAGTCTCCATTGAGAAAGGCATTCTTGATATCCAATTGGAAGAGCTTCCATCCTTTGCTAGCAGCCATTGCAATGAGTGTCCTAATGGTGCTCATCTTTGCCACGGGGCTGAATGTCTCTTCAAAGTCCACTCCATAGGTTTGTGCAAAACCCTTAGCCACCAATCTTGCTTTGAACCTAGAAATAGATCCATCTGAATTCCTCTTTACTTTATACACCCACTTATTACCTATTACCTTCATGTTCTCCTTCTTGGGCACTAGAGTCCATGTTTGATTTTCCTCAAGTGCGTCGATCTCTTCTTGCATTGCCTCTTTCCATTCGGTGTACCTGCTTGCATCTTCATAGCAATCGGGCTCATGATCTTCTACTACTTTGTTCATATATGCATAATGTGTTGCCATGTATGAATCATAAGTAAACCTTTGAGTTGGATACTTAACTCTAGAAGACTTCCTTTCTTCACCTTTTGGAGGAATAAACCTCCTTTGCCTTGGGAACTTGATCTCTTTCTTTGACGTGGCTTCTTTCTCCATCATGTGTCCTTCATCATCTTCAACTTCATTACCTTCTTCATCCAACTCCACCAATGTTGCTTTGCCTTTGTTGATTGATTGTGCTTCATAGCTTGATGAATGTCTCCCCCTCCATGGTGAGTTCATGCTTGAACTATCTTCATTGATGGAACACCTTGGGCCGCTTAGCTCTAGGTCGATTTGTTCTTCATCATGTCCATGCTTTTCTTCTTCATAGTCCTGCATACAATCATACTTCTTATACCAAGGGAGTAGCTCATCAAATGCTACATCCCTTGATATCCTCAAGTCCTTTGTATTTGGGTTGAAGCACCTGTAACCTTTATGATCATTTGAATATCCTAGAAACACACACTTTTCTGCCTTTGGTTGTAGCTTGTGCCTCAATTCACTTGGCACATGTACATAACAAGTACATCCAAATATCTTCAAGTGGGAAAGATCAGGTTTCTTACCATAATAGGCTTGATATGGTGTCAAGCCATGGATCCCTGAGGTAGGAGCCCTATTCATTAGATACACGGCGGTATTTGCTGCATCACTCCAAAACATGTTAGGTACATTCATCTCATTAAGCATTGCTCTAGCGATCTCGGCAATGTATCTATTCTTTCTCTCTGCTACTCCATTTTGTTGGGGTGTGTACCTGCATGTTACTTGCCTCTTGATGCCTTGATCCATTAAAAAATCAGAAAACTCATTTGAGAAATATTCTCCCCCTCCATCGGACCTTAGCTTCTTGATATATGTACCTGTTTCCTTCTCTACCATTGCCTTGAATGCTTTGAAACATGTAAACACATCTGATTTGTTTTTGATGAAATAAACCCAAACCATCCTTGTGCAATCATCTATAAAAGTGACAAAGTACTTGTTACCTCCAATGGATTGCTCTTTCGTTGGCCCCCACACATCTGTATGTATCAACTCCAATGGATGTTGGCTTATGTAGCCACTCTTCTTGAATGGAAGTCTCGCTTGCTTCCCTAGTTGACAAGATTCACATAAATGCTTCATACCTTGTCCTTGGAAGTTGGGAAGACCTTCAACCAGCCTCTTGAATTGCATTTCCTTCATTCTTTGTATGTTGATGTGACCTATCCTCTTGTGCCACAAGTCCAACTCCGAAATCCTCTTGTTTCCATATGTGAAGTAGACATGTTGAGTAGAATGAGAATTTACCTCCAAAGTGAAGAGTCTCCCTTGCTTCTTTCCTCTTGCTATGACCTTGTAACCTTGCTTAGGGTTCTCCACAAAGCATCCACCTTTGTTGAACCTTACTTGATAGCCTCTTTCAACCATTTGCCCAACGGACACCAAGTTCTTTGTGATGGTAGGTACATGCAAGACATCCTTGAGACATCTTCCTTCCTCCTTGTCATCCAAAGCTACATCTCCAACATGGGAGATCTCATGGGCTGTATCATCACCTGTTTCTACATGTCCTTTACCTTTGGGAACATGTAGATTAGTAAACCAAGAAGCATTGCAACTCATATGGTTGCTACATCCACTATCAATATACCAAGTGTTATCTACTTTGCTTGAATTCCCATTCATGTGCATCATCAAGAGATTGTCATTTTCTGAACTTGTAGAAGCATAATTACCTTGGCCTTTGTATGAAGAACCTTGATTATAGTTCCTTTGGTTTCCTCCTTGGTAGCAATCTCTAGCATAGTGGCCAAACTTGCCACATATGTAACATCCTTCGCCATCTTGATTCCTGTTTTGTTGATGTCGTCCTCCTCTTCCTCTTGATCTTCCTCTCCCTCTTTGTGATGAGGTGCCTTGGTCATGTCCTTGATTTCTTGAGTGGCCTTGCCTTCCTCCAAAGCTTCCTTTGCCCCTTCCTTGTCCTTGTCTTCCTTTGCCCCTTTGATTACCTGCATAGAAAACTTGTGCATCTTTGCTTTTAGTTGAACTTCCACCTATGTTCATTTCTTCGGTGACCATGAGAGCAACCAATTGCTCAAAATCGGGAAGATTATCCCTTACATAAACTGAAGTGGTAAAGGGTTTCCACTTCTCATCATCTCTCAAACCATTGAGAGTATAAGCCACAAGATCGTCATCGTCTACGTGGCTTCCAATGGATCCCAATGCATCTGATAACTCCTTGACCTTAAGTATGTAGTCATTTATGCTACTCCCTGAGCTCTTCCTAAGGTTGTTGAGCTCATTCTTGAGTTGGATCTTCCTTGCTTTGGTGCTTGTTGAATAAAGCCTTTCAAGTGTCTCCCATACCTTCATGCTTGAATCCAGGTCTTGGATATGGCCGATCATGCTATTGCTAATGTGTTGGGAAAGAATAAAGATAACCCTCTTGTCTCTTTCATTCCATTCCCTAAAGGCCCTTCTCTGGTCATTGGTTGGATTCTCATCCAACCTAGGTCTTGGTTCACTTCCACTAATCAACCCCCAAAGGCCCTTGCCCATAAGATAGTTGGAGACCCTAAATCTCCATGGTTGATAGTTACCTTTGTCTAGCTTTTCAATTTGAGTGTTGAAGTCTCCCATATCTAGTCTTTGATACTTGACCTAGCCCTTGGCTAATGCTCCAATGTGTGTAAAATGAAAATGAGGCTCTGAGGTTACCTCAATCCAAAGCTTTCCTTAGATGGACACCTTGTGCTCTTGCAAATTTGAGTAGAATAGCTCCCCCTTGATGTGAGCTACCTCCAAGAAGCTTTTGTTGATGCAACTCTTCAACCACCAACTCCAAGATGTCTTCTTGCTTGTATGTGATACCTCCAAGATGCCCAAATGCTCTGATACCACTGATGGGGGAAGTATCTCAACCCCTAAGCAACGATGAAGCGCGAATGACCTCCACAGGTATCCTTCTTTGACCTCTGCACACCAAATATGCTCTTACTCAGAGCTTATGCAGAGAACTCCAGTGAGCTTTTGTAGACCTGTAGTAGACACCAAGAGCTTTCCAACAAAACAAATTTCACTTGAAATGGATGCTTACACAAAGAGAAACAATGTCTACAACATGAGCTAGTTGAATGCTCACAACTGCTAGTCAAGCAGAGACCTCACTTCACTCCAGCAAACTTTTCTCAGAGATTATACAGAGAATGAATCTCAAACTTATGTCAACTTTAGAGGACTCTAATAGCTACCCAATGACACCAAAATCATAGCAAATGGATACATAGAGAAGGAGAACCAGCCCTTACAACAGAGAGCAAAATATTTCCAACAGAGCCTACACAAAGAGAGAGATATCAATCACACAACTTCACTAAAATGAATGTTGCTCCCAGCTTACTCAGAGAATGCTCCAGAGAATTGGTAAGCATAAAATAGACTCTTATAGCTATCCAATGAGACAAGAATTACATCAAATGGATACCATATGAGGGAGAACCAATGCTAACAACTCAGGGGTAGAGAGTTGCAACACTGCGTGCGCACACACATAGATATGCCTACTAAAAGAAAACAAACAAGCAAGCAAGGGGGTTGCTTAAGCAAGGGGCTTGCTTATCACAACTCCAGCACTTAGTGCTCACTTTACATGAGCTAAAACTCCAAGAAGATGGCCCAAAAGAAGTCGGGATACATGCTCCTTTTATAGTGAGAGGTGTGCCCCTAAAATCTAGGAACTACCTTTCCAAATCAGCCTCCTAACTTGGAGGAATTAGTTGAGATGACTTGGGGAGTGGTTGAGTGACTTTTCTTGATGGAATCTCGTGGCTTTTGGCTTCCTTTGATTGCTCCACATGTCCATAAAAGATTCCCCACGAATTTTTTAGCTTGAAGCTTGACTTTTAACAGTTGGTAGGGAGAAAAGCGATATTGTTGGCAGAGTGTGCAGGTATTTGATAGATCCAAGCTAGGAAGGGTGTAGAATAGATGGAAAATGCATGAGAGCCCCTAGTGATAGCCTCTCGGAGTCGACGGGATCGCAAAGTCAAGGAACTATAGATGAGGGTTGCGTAAGGGTAGGGACGGCTATGGAGAAAGCAGAAAAGCGGATCGGCAATACGAATATCTGACCATGGGAGCGAAGATGTGGGACTACGCAGTAAAAAGAAAAAAATGAACGCATTGAGAATGGTGGTCATGCGGAGTGAAAACCTAGCATTACTTTGAAAGTGATCTGTACAAAAGGAAATTGTAGCCGAGGCTGACAATCCAGAGTATAGGAAGGGGGGAGCACTAAAATGTAAGAGGGAGGACCCAATACTGGTGGCAATGGCTGGGATGGAGAGAGTGCCGGTTCTAAAATGAGGGAAGAGGCGGATAGCTTCATAAACCTGGGTAAAATTGGATGGATTATTGAAGAAAACGTTGGCCAAGCCCCACAGGCCCGCCTGCTGAAGATCTTCAATAGAAAACATTTGACGAAGGGCAATGGATGGTAGGGATAAATGCATACGGATTTGCAGGTTTAAGTCAGGTGGAAGAAACAGGCGCATATAATCCCCGAATGGCGAAGGTGGGTGTGAGGAAAGAGACACAGATGTGGAAGGAGAAGGAGGGTGAGGGATGGGAGGTGGGGAATAAAGGTCGGTGGAATCAGAGTGTATGGAATAAATAGGAATAGCAAGAAGGGCAGTAGGAGGAGCTGACTGCGATGCATCTTGCGGTGGGTTAGCTGGAACAGATTGTTCTACCGATGCGGGAGTAGGTTGATTTGGAGGGTTGGAAGGAAGCGCGGATGTGGGAGTGGATTGATTGGGATGGTGGGGAGGAAGCTCGGACTGTGGAGTAGGTTGATTGGAAAGTTTTGTAGGAAGTGCGGACGGCGTGGGTTCTGAAATATCACCCAGAGTGGAGGGATCAGCCATTGGTGGAAAAGTGGAGAAGAAGCTGAGCAATAGAAATCCAATGTCCTGGATGGCTGGCAAGGCCCCGAATCGATTGGCTTCAAGTCTCTTCTTTTAGTGGAAATTCTTGAAGGTCCTGGAGGTGGAGGGGAGTTGTGGGGGGAGAGGGTGGGGAAAGATGATGTGGTGGTGGCGGGGTAAACGGAGGGGGAGGGGTGGAGGGCTCTCGGGTGGGGAAAGTGGGGGGAAGCCGCGGGAGTAATTGGAGGGCGAAGCCGCGGGAGTAATTGGAGGGCGCTGGCGGGGGTAATGGGAGTGGGTAAATTGGAGGGGGTAAACGGAGGGGAGGAGTGGATGGAGGGGTAATTGTAGGGGAGGGGGGGGCGGGGGAGATAGGGTGGGCTGTGCGGAAGTAACCAGAGGGGGAGGGTGGTGAGCGGCACCAAATGGAGGGGGAGGCGGAGGAGATATGCGGGGGTAAGTGGAGGGGTGGGAGGGGATGGAGGGAGGGGGCGCTGGCGTGGTAATCGGGTGGAAAGCGGCGCGGGTTTTGGAGGGAGTAGATGGAGGGGGGGCGGGGGAGGATGGAGGTGGCGGAGGTGCTGCCTGCGGGGTTATATGGAGGGGGCGGAGGGGCTGCCTGCGGGGAAAGAGGGAGGTGGAGGGGAAGGATGGAGGAGGTGGGGTGAGGGGGAAGACGGCGGGGGAGATGGGCTGCTGCGGGAAGGATGGAGGAGTGGTTGGTGTGACATGGAGGGGGGCGGGGAAGGATGGAGGTGGCGGCGGGGGTAAACGGAGGGGGAGAGAGGTGGAGAGCGGCGGGGGTTGTGGAGGGAGTAGAAGGAGGGGGCGGGGGAGGATGGAGGTGGCGGAGGGCTGCCGGCGGGGAAAGAGGGAGGTGGAGGGGAAGGATGGAGGAGGTGGGGTGAGGGGGAAGACGGCGGGGGAGATGGGCTGCTGCGGGAAGGATGGAGGAGTGGTTGGTGTGAGATGGAGGGGGGCGGGGAAGGATGGAGGTGGCGGCGGGGGTAAACGGAGGGGGAGAGAGGTGGAGAGGCGGGGCCAAATGGAGGGGGAGGCGGAGGAGATATGCGGGGGTAAGTGGAGGGGTGGGAGGGGAATGGAGGGAGGGGGCGCTGGCGGGGTAATCGGGTGGAGAGCGGCGGGGGTTGTGGAGGGAGTAGATGGAGGGGGGCGGGGGAGGATGGAGGTGGCGGAGGGCTGCCGGCGGGGAAAGAGGGAGGTGGAGGGGAAGGATGGAGGAGGTGGGGTGAGGGGGAAGACGGCGGGGGAGATGGGCTGCTGCGGGAAAGATGGAGGAGTGGTTGGTGTGAGATGGAGGGGGGCGGGGAAGGATGGAGGTGGCGGCGGGGGTAAACGGAGGGGGAGAGAGGTGGAGAGGCGGGGCCAAATGGAGGGGGAGGCGGAGGAGATATGCGGGGGTAAGTGGAGGGGTGGGAGGGGATGGAAGGAGGGGGCGTTGGCGGGGTAATCGGGTGGAGAGCGGCGGGGGTTGTGGAGGGAGTAGATGGAGGGGGGCGGGGAAGGATGGAGGTGGCGGAGGTGCTGCCTGCGGGGTTATATGGAGGGGGCGGAGGGGCTGCCTGCGAGGAAAGAGGGAGGTGGAGGGGAAGGATGGAGGAGGTGGGGTGAGGGGGAAGACGGCGGGGGAGATGGGCTGCTGCGGGAAGGATGGAGGAGTGGTTGGTGTGAGATGGAGGGGGGCGGGGAAGGATGGAGGTGGCGGCGGGGGTAAACGGAGGGGGAGAGAGGTGGAGAGGCGGGGCCAAATGGAGGGGGGGGGCAGAGGAGATATGCGGGGGTAACTGGAGGGGTGGGAGGGGATGGAGGGAGGGGGCGCTGGCGGGGTAATCGGGTGGAGAGCGGCGGGGGTTGTGGAGGGAGTAGATGGAGGGGGGCGGGGAAGGATGGAGGTGGCGGAGGTGCTGCCTGCGGGGTTATATGGAGGGGGCGGACGGGCTGCCTGCGGGGAAAGAGGGAGGTGGAGGGGAAGGATCGAGGAGGTCGGGTGAGGGGGAAGACGGCGGGGGAGATGGGATGCTGCGGGAAGGATGGAGGAGTGGTTGGTGTGAGATGGAGGGGGGCGGGGAAGGATGGAGGTGGCCGTGGGGGTAAACGGAGGGGGAGAGAGGTGGAGAGCGGCGGGGGTTGTGGAGGGAGTAGAAGGAGGGGGCGGGGGAGGATGGAGGTGGCGGAGGGCTGCTGGCGGGGAAAGAGGGAGGTGGAGGGGAAGGATGGAGGAGGTGGGGTGAGGGGGAAGACGGCGGGGGAGATGGGCTGCTGCGGGAAGGATGGAGGAGGTGGGTTGAGGGGATGACCGGCGGGGAGGTTGAGGGGTAGGGAGAGGGTTGGATGCGGAGGTAATTGGAGGGGGATGGGAGGGGCTGTCCGGGGAGATGGAATGATGGGTTGAGGGTGAGTCGTTGGCCGCGGGGGAGGATGGAGGGGCGAGGATGGAGGATGGAGGGGGGCGGGGGAGATTAGGATGGAGGGGTGAGGATGCGGGGCCAATTGGAGGGGGAGGCGGAGGAGATATGCTGCCTTGGGGGTGGAGGGAGGGGGCGTTGGTGGGGGTAATTGGAGGGGTGGGAGGGGGTGGAGGGAGGGGCGCTGGGGGGGGTGAATCGAAGGGAGCCGACGGGGGAAATTGGCGGGGGTAGAGGGGGGGAGAGGGGTAATTTGGGTATGGGGCGGGGGTAGATGGGGCTAGAGAGGGTGGGCGCTGCGGGGGTAATTGGAGGTGTGGGAGGGGGTGGAGGGCGGGGCGCTGGTGGGGGTTAATCGGAGGGAGCGGGTGGGGGAAATTGGCGGGGGTAGAGGAGGGAAGAGGATTAATATGGGGATGTGGCGGGGGTAGATGGGGTTAGAGAGGGTGGGCACTGCGGGGTTAAACGGAGGGGGAGGGAGGTGGATATGCGGGGTAAAATGGAGGGGGAGGCGGATGTTTGACCGGAGGGAGTTGCAACAAATTTGCAATGGAAATTGATGAGGATATGGTGGGGTGTTTGCTGAAACTGAGGCAGCAAGAATGAATGAGAGGGTTCATTTTATAGTAAGGAGGAATGAGGGATCACCTCACAGAAAGGGATGGTTCATCTTAAAAGAGGACTCAAAAGAGAGGAGAAGCAAGTTCTAATCTCATCCATTCAAGAGATAAACAAAGGAAAGGGCATAATTGAAAGTTATTGAGCAAAACTAAGAGCCATACAAAAAATTGACGCCCATTTTTATTTAACGATGAAATTTATGATTTTTATTGATGAAATAACACAAAGGAAGAAAACTTGCGCCTAAAAAATGCGTGAGCATTGTGCTGATTATTACTACGTATTAAAACAATCCAAAACAATTAGGAAACAAAATAAATGAAATTGCAATGGTTATGACACTTGATAATAAGCCTTGAGTCTGGAAATGTTTACTAAAGGTAGGGTGTCGCAAGCGAGGGTTTCCAATTGCACAGCACCCCAATGCAATATCTTCAGCACGCGAAAAGGCCCTTCCCAATGAGGGATCCATTTCCCTTTTGCAGTCGTATGCGGGTTAGGTTTATGGAGAAGAACTAACATTGCCTGCTTCAATGTTGTTTTTCCACAGATGTCGATCATGTGCCTCCTTGCGCTTCATCTGAGTCTTTATCAATTGTTTGGTCGCTAGTAGACGAATCTCCTCCACTTTATGTAGTGCTCCTAGCCTCTGAGAGACATCACAATCCTTCTTTCCCTGCATGAATGTTATCTTAGGCGATCCATGTAAAAATTCAAAGGGCTCGATGGGTAATATGCCATAAACCAATTGGAATGGGGAATATCCAGTGGCCTCTTTGTAGGCTAACCTGTATGCCCAAAGTGTACCTTGGTACGCAATGCCCCATGAAGTGGGTTGCAACATACACTCCTTTCTTAACATTGCAATTAAAACCTTATTTGTCGATTCAGCCTGTCCATTTGCTCGTGGATAGTAAGCACAAGAGGTCCTATGAAGAATTCTATACCTATTGAAGATTTCTTGCAGGACTTTATTGACAAATGGGTAGCCTGATCAGTACAAATTTCAAGTGGACAACCAAACCTGCAAATGATGTTACTATAAATGAAATCAGCAAGAGTTTGGGCAGTGCAATCGGAGGAGGCAATAGCTTCAGCCCACATTGTCGCATAATCTGTAGCTATCAAGAGATATTTTTCTCTTTTTGGAAAAGCGGGAGGGTAGATGGGCCCTACAAAATCTAGCCCCCACTTCTCAAATGGTTGCCAGGAGGTGGAAATAACCAAGGGGTTATGTCTCTGCTTTGTTGGCTTAGGTCCACACCTCTGGCAAATGTCACATGCCTTTCCCCATTCATCTGCATCCCTAAATAGTGTAGGCCACCATAGACCCGCATCCAGTATCCTCTGACTCATAATATGTCCTGGGAGGTGCCCACCACCTGTACCTTCATGTGCAGAGTGAAGGACTTCCCTCACTTCTTCTTCTTCCAAACACTTCCTGAACCGGTCATCTTTGCCCTGTCGGTACAATTTATCTTCGATGAAGGTATATGGTCTACTCTTGATTAGCAGGCTCTTCTTTTGTACCGCACTAGCTTTTTCTGGATACAATCCAGTTTTAATGAAATTTTTAATGTCGTAATACCAACCTTGAGCTTTTACAGCAAACAGATGAGCATCTGGAAAGTCATCATTGATTCCATTAGATTGATTCATCATATTTATTCTAGATAGGTGATCCGCCATAACATTGTCTTTTCCTGGTTTATGGACTACAGAAAAATCAAACTCTTGGAACAACAATAACCACCTCCATATTCTACCGGTGGCCTGGGGTTTGTTGAGTAGGTATTTTAGTGGTTGGTGATCTGATATAATAATAAATTTTACACCCAGTAAGTAATGACGGAATTTTTGGACAGCAAAGACCATTGCTAGGGCTTCCCTTTTAGTAGTACTGTAATTCCTTTCAGCCTTGGTCAAGATTCTACTGGCATATTGAATTGGCCTGTCCACTTTAAATTCTTCACTGGGTTGGGTCAAAACTGCCCCCACTGCATATGCACTGGCATCGACATGTATATGAAAGATTTTTGACCATTCAGGTGTGACCAAGATAGGAGCACACACCAACCTTGACCGTAATGTTTGATATGCTTTTTCCTCCTCTTCTTCCCATTTAAAGGGTACTTCCTTACCTGTAAGTCTAGTCAGAGGTCTAGCTATCTCTGCATACATTTTTATAAACCTTCTATGATAACCGGTATGCCCCAAGAAACTCTAGATCTCTTTAGGGTTCCTTGTGTCACAAGGAAATGACATTTATTTGGATTGAGCTTTAACTTAGTCTCTCTGCATCTTTGGAAAATATTCTACAGCTGCCTCAAGTGGTGGTCCAAACAATCTAGATGAGTTTCCTTGTGAGATCCTGAAAACGAGGAGAAGTCATCCATGAAGATTCTAAGTGATTCCAGCAATAGGGGGCCAAAAATGAGATTGACCGTTCTGTTAAAGGTGGCTGGAGCATTTCTGAGCCCAAATGGCATTTTTACATACACATATGTTCCCCAAGGTGTGATAAAAGCAGTCTTTTCACGATCCTCTGGATGTATTGATATTTGATTATAGCCACTGAATCCATCCATAAAGCTATATAATGCATGCCCCGCCACTTCTTCAATGACCTGTTCTGCAAAAGGCATAGGGAACCCATCTGGAATGGTCACCTTGTTGAGAGCTCTAAAGTCAACACAGATTCTGATTTTATTAGTATTCTTCTTCGGTACTATAACCATAGGTGAGAGCCACTCTGAGTGTTCCACAGGAATGATGATTCCTGCATCCTCCATCTTTTGGATTTCCACATAGACAGCTTCGGCGTACTTTGGATTAAGTCTATAACTCCTTCCTCTGATGGGTCTGGCTCCATCAACCAGTGGGATTCTGTGCTCTCCATAAGATGCAGGCACTCCTTCTAAGTCTTTATAATGCCAGGCAAAAACATCTGCATACTGGGTCAAGAATGATTTTACCTTTTCAAGGAGCTCTGGGTGGCTCCACAACCAAGTGGCCACCAGAACTGGCTGATTATTGTCTTGAGTGCCTAAGTGTATTTCTTGGACAGGATTTCTCGCTACCATATTATCTCCGTGTGCATCTGCTTCCTTGTCTTCTTCTACTAGCTTTTCGTGCATTGCTTCATAAGTAGGTGTATTTTGGACTTCGATGTGTTCCTCCTTGTCTTGCATCCATCCTGCAGGGATTTCTTGAATTGGGAAAGAACATTCAACCTCAGAATTTTTTACCTTGTTTTTAGCTTTAGAAACTTCGTTATCTGTGATTGACACATCCTCCTCCAATTTGTATTTGAGGGGTATCTTCCTGCCCCTTCTGTGGTCTGTGATGGGCTCTCCCAATCCATCAACCTGGACCTTTTCCTTGTCTTCATCATAACCTTCAGTCGTGCAAGGATTATCAAGAAAAATTCCAAAGCAAGAGGAAGAGTTGCCTGCTCGGAGCCAACTTAGAATATCCTCTTCTTCCTCAAAATCTATTTGGGGTTGATCCTCCGCTTCTGTTTCCATGCAAATGCTCACTGTTTGCATCATACTAGTGTTTCCTTGATTGTCTGGGCCTTCTTCTAAATGAATTTGTGTCAGCTCCTGCCCTTTCTTTTGTACCCACATAGTGTCCTTACCCCAATCATGAATGACATTGGCATGCCTCAGCCAAGGTCTTCCAATTAAGAGAGGAAATCCTCCTTCAACCTGGGGCAATCTTAAAACCACAAAATCCAGAATGAATAGATTACCTTGTACTTCAAGTGGAACTTTTGGGATTACCCCCAAGGGCCTTACTTTGCTCTGATCTGCCAACGTAACCGTGAAATTTGTAGGTCTTGAAGGGTGGGGTCCAATCTTTTTCATGGTATGTTCAGGCATCAAGTAAATACCAGAACCACCATCTACAATAACACCTTGAAATTCATGACCCTTGATTGATATTGTAAGCCGAGGACTTTTATAATCCGTAAGGGGTGCTTCCCCCATAATTATCCCTTTGCAGTCTTTGCCACTAAGCTTGTAGTAGAAGCCTCATCAATTATCTGCAATAATTCTGACCTGAATTTCCCATCCATCTTTATTAATTCAAAAATGCTAACCTCCTTCTTCATTGACTTGAGTACTTTTGAAGCCTCTGACTCTTTAAGAGAGTGAGCTTCATTTGCTTTGCCAAACTCTTCTTGAGCCCTGTTGAAGGCATGCCCGATGGCATCACTGGTGCCTATGAGATATTCCTTTTGGTTTGTGTCTGCATTTGTGGTGACTTTGTCCTCAAATGCAACTCTGTCTTTGTTCAATTCCTTAATTATCGATTCTTGATGTTCTACCACTTTTGCCGTTCCCTTGCTTCTTGTCTGTACTGCAAAAGATTCGAGTTCTTCTAATTGTACCACTCTGGTAGATGGTGAGGGTTCATTCACCTGAGGTAATGTTTCCTCCTTGAATACAGAGATCATTTGGAGATGGGGTCCGGAAGTAGAAGCTTGATTCTTAGGCCAACAGTTTGTATAGTGATCCCTGGCCTCTGGACAGTTCCTGCAAGGAGGGGCATTTTCTGGGAGAGTGCACCTAGATTGGTAGTGCTCGCACTCTCCACATCTGAAGAAAATGATGGGCCTTCTAGGCCCATTCGCAAAATTATTCCTTGGTCTGGGATTATAGTTGTTACCTTGGGTTGCTGCTGCTGCCATTACATTTGCTGGTGGCAAGAGTCCTCCTTGTGTCCAGTATGTTGTTGTAGGCATTCCCCTTACTTGGCATTCATGGGCCTCATGCCCAATCTTTCTGCATAATTGACAAGTCACATTTAGCAGAGGACATTCACTTACTACTTGCCCTTGCTTGTTGCACATGGAGCACTAGAGTCCATTCTTAATGCCGCCTCCTTTGAGTTCCTGCAATTCCTGTCTCAGCTGAGCTAGTTCTTCTGCTTGGGCTTCCTCTTCCTTTTGGAGCTTGAGGGCTTCAATCTCTTTTCTGAGCTGAGCTACAGCAGTCTCCTCCTCTGTGTAGGGCTTATTCCTTTTCAAGCCCTCCAGCTCCCTTCTTAACTGGATCACTGGGTCCTCCAGTTCTGTACCATAGGATGGTTGGGAAGAAGTTGCACCATACTGGTGCCTTATCTGTTCCAAGCGTGTGGCCGTATTGATGAACTCCTCAACAGAGGCAGTAGGTAGCACTAACTCTTTTATTTTGCATTGGGTGACCACAGGTAGGGGTTTGGCTAACCATTTCTTGACAAAGAAATCGTGCGGTGGATCTGGTAGTTTAGCCATTAGTGCTTTGGCCCTGGTCACAAACTCTGGGAACTTTTCTCCTGGACCCAATCTCAAGTTTTCTAACTCTTCGATAATGATCTCGGCCGTGTTTCCGTGCTGAAACTGATTTTTGAAGGCCTCTTTCATCAAATCCCAAGAGGTAAAGTGGTTTTCAGCAAACTGGCTAAACCACTTGTCTGCCAGACCTTCCAAAGTGGCAGGGAAGAGTATCAAGAAGGCATCTTCCCTACCCATTAGACCTCTGGTCTTGCATAATGCAAGAAATCTTCGAATGTGCTCATCTGGATCCTCATGGGCTAAACCTCTGAAAGAGGGAAATTTTATGTTTAATCTGGAGAGTAAGGTTTCTAGGTCCACCTATCTTGCCATGCTTCCTACCGATGAAGTCGATGAAAGTGGACTCGATGATCTTCTATTCGTCTTTCTTCTTGTCTGCTTGCACTTGACCCTCAAGGTTTGTGACCGGGTCGCGGTCATGAGCTGTTCATAGTTCACCCTGAAATGAGACACTTGATATAAGTACTTACCTCGTTTAGTCAACTGGAGTACTACTGTTGGCACTAGAATAGATATTCTCCTAAGCTCAAATCTCCTTGTAAGTCCCACCGTGCGTGCCAAATTTGTTGGGGGTTTTCTTGGACATGAAGGAGTTTGAGGGTTTGTAGGAGAAAAAAGAAGAAGAACGAGAGACGAAATAACTCAGACAAGCTTCTTCAGAAACACCCTTGAACCTTTGAACCTTGAGTTTTTGATTACAATAGAAGGATTACACTATTTCATTCAATCCGAGTTAATACTCGGGTGCAATTACAGAGAATGCTCAATCATAAAAGATCAATTATCTCAGAATCTCCCAGCAGCCGCCTCTTCTGCACCAGTCCTTCACTTGCTTCCAGCTTCTCCTTGTGCACACCTTGCACTAAGCTTCCACGAGCTGAGGGACTAATCTCTTTTGGGCCTGATCGCGGAGAGAGACTTTTGGATTGGTCCCTTGCTTCGCACTCTCTGCACCTCCCTTAGCCTCACTTCTTGCACTCTTCACTTTCCGTGGTCGACACACACCAGTGACTCTTCACTTCTCCTTTTCTTTTTACTTCCCATGTCCAAGAATAGCCTTTTGTCTCTCTTTTGTTGAGTCCGCCGGTTCCGCGCACTCTAACTGTAATACAATCTTAGTGCCCTTTCAATGTCCCAAGATTGTCTTTTGAACTGGTCACCAACGACTCACTACTTTGTCCTGTAGTGACTTTAGAACAAAAGTGACTTTAGAATAAAATTTTGATTGGGCGGCCCTATTTCCACCTTTGCGTACGCGGCCCCTTCCATACCTTCACCTTTCCTTTTAATTCTTTACTTTTGCACCTAAGATTTGAAATTCATCCTTTGAACCTTAAGAGAAAAAATACTTTGCACCCTTAGTTTCAACCGATTAGGGCTCGACACCTACTATCGGAGGATGTGGTCAATCCTTTATGAAATGATCTCCTTGGCACCTAAAGCATGGTCTTCTAGGGCCCTGTGGTCTTTGCTGTCTCAATTGGGGCCGTGGATTTGGGTTCGTGTACATCACATTAGCATAGCCGAGCTCCCAACTGGGTTCCAATGGTGGACTATCGTATTGATATGTCTCCACATGTTTTGGTGACTCTGAATAATATGCGGGTGGACTATCTACATGAGTAGAGTCAAAACTGTTTGAGTTAGGGTCACTCTCTGTGATGAGGGGTGAAGAAGGCACTAAAGCCCTATAGAGATTCTCTTCTGCAGCAGCGTATTTCACTGAGATGACATTAGCTGGCGGGGGTGGCTGTTGAGCTAAAATAGGCTATGGTCTCTGTTGAACCTGATATGGATAGTTCTGAGGAGGCCTATAGTAATGAGGCTGAGCATTATATTGGCCTTGATACCTACCTGATTGTGCATATGCTTGCGGGTAGTTCTGTCTTATTGCTTGTTTGTTGTATGGGCAGTCTTGAGCCGTATGATTCATGTATCGTCTCTCAATTGTACAGTACTGGCCACTAGGGTTGGCTTGCGGTTGTGTTGCATTGGGACACACATTCGCCATATGATCACCACCACAGGTGTAACAACGCTTGTTTTTTGTTAACCTAGGCATCTGTTTACTAGAAACTCCTAGTTTCTAGGCCACCTTTTCTGCTAGGCCTTCTATCAAACTAGACAATTTAATGGATGCTAGAGATGAACAATCTGAGTCCTTGTAGACGTTTGAGAGTTCCAACTCATCTCCTAAGATGTCCTCAATGTCTATGCAAATTCTCACACACTGCTCTAGCGTTGTGGGTTCCTTCAAGTATACATAGGAGCATAGTTTAGAGCTCAACATGCCATCTAAAAACAATGACACTTGCTTGGCCTGTGAGGTTAGCTCTTGCATTGGGCATCTTTCCACATATTGTCTAAACCTACGTCCTGCCAATCTAACTGTTTCCTGAGGGGTCTGTTTGAAACTATGAATCAACGAAGATGTGTCATGTCTGATCCCACTTTTAGAGAATTCTGGGATGAATGACTCTAAAAAGTGATGGATGTCTCTAAATTGCCTTTGTTGCAACGGTTGGAACCAAGTTAAAGTAGTATTCTTTAACGTTAGTCCAAATGCACTATATTGTGTGAACATGTCTTCTACTTGCTCTGCTCGTAGTACTTGCTTAAATTCTGCTACATGGTCATAGGGATCTCCTGTCCCATCAAAGTAGTTTTTCATGGATTTTACTAACTGAGTGGGTCTTAATATTCTTGTGTGTTCACGTGGTCTAGGTAGAGGAAAATGATCTCTACCACCTGGAATTCTTTGTCTTTCCACTCTATCGGTGCTCGTGTTCGTTCTATCTCTCCCTATGGGATGATTGAAACTTACTTCAGGTCTCTCTTTGTTTTTCTCTCTTTGATTACCATGGGCTCAAGATGTTCCTACCCCTTGTTGGCTCGTGTTTACATTTGCTCGTGATGGAGGGAATACTAATTTGCCTCTCCATGTGTAGGTATTTCTTGCATGGTCTGGTACCACAAATACTCTTTCTAAAGTTTCATCTAGGTATACAACCTTTCCAGTGTATCCGGGTCCTTGAACTCGTAAATCATGATGGAGCCTACCTCACTAGGTTGTCCTGTTCTGTACCTCCAAAATGCTTCATGTGTCTCTTTATTCAAAAACAACTCTATGCTTCGGTTATCCTGAGGGATCCACTCTGGGATTAGTACTCTTGTTAGTACAGATTTCCCTCTAGGTGTCCTAGGTTCTTCTCCTACTGGTTCTTTTCGTTGAGTCCTAGCTTCTGTCTCTACCTGAATTATGCCAAACTCATTCGTATTATTTGGCCGAGTACTTATGATGTACATTGTTCCTTCTTTGTCTATGTATGCGTCTCTTTCGAATTTCACCACTAGACGTTCCAATCCAATGGGTTGATCAGGGTTGTGCATTTGTACTACTTGTCTTCGCAAACCATCCTCATAGATGCGAGCACCTAAGCAGTTGGTTCGGAGAAATTCTAATTGAGTTCTATAGGGTCCTTGAGGTCTTTCTAAATATGCTACATTTGACCCTCCTTTTGGTCTTTTCGTGCTAAAAGCCATTTCTGATTCACTTGTATCTGAGCTCAACTCGTAGGGATAACTACTATTCAATTGTTGTGCCCACGAACGTGGAGTAGTTCCTACACTTGCTTCTGATGATCTAAGGCTTCGTCGGTCTGACTTACCTATATGCTTGCCCGATCTAAGGTTCATGAATTTACTTTGTGGCACTTCTCCGATCGTCAATGTTTCTTTGTTATTGATTTGCTTGTTTCTTTTTACTCCTTAAAATCCTTGTCTCAATGTATACATCAGGAATCGACTTTCCGTGGTACTTTTGAGTTCTCGTTCCATCAGACTTTAATTCTTTTCTTTTGGTTTTCGTATCATGCACACTTTTACTTTAGTCTTGGACTTGAAAAATTAAAGCTCTTGAACTTTTTCGTTCCTATCGTGTTAATCTAATCCACAATGCTAATGTTTAGCTTAAGTTAATAATTTACTGAGGGGGTTGAGTAATCTTTCAACCTCAAGTCAGCTGCTTTGAGTGCTCTGATGCCCAAGAAGCCGCACTTCCCAAGCCCTGCATTCTTCACGGCCTTGCCTTGGTTGCCCTTGATTGCCTTTGCTCTACGTGTAAAAATTCAATGTTTAGACCAATCCTCAAATGGATGATCAAGCACTTGAGTATCTACACCTTTAAAGGTCCCTTCCCTTCTGCCCAAAATTTCAATGCCCCCTGGCTTTCTAGTCCCACACTAGGTCAACCTCAAATTATCCTCTCTAAAAAAACAACGTCTCACATGTCACGTAGTACTCGTAAAGAGCTTTCTAACGAGCTATAAAGCTCAAAAAACGGACTTTGGATGAAAAAGATATGACGGTTCAGGCCCTCGTGGGTAAAAACTGACAAACAGGTTTTACTCCAAATATGAGCTAAGGGGTCTCCTGTGAGCTTAATGATCCAAAAATTCTCAAAAAATAGCCCCAAATTTACCCAAAAAAGCAAACCCTAAAAATTGCATTTGGGATGGACAATTGCGATGATTTGCAACAATCGCGATGGTCTGGGACCGTCGCGATGGTCCAGGTGAACCGTCGCGATGGTGTGGCACAATCGCGATGGTCCAAAGGAGCGAACTATCGCGATGGTGTGAAGTGAGCAATCACGATGGTCCAATGGAGCGAACTATCGCGATGGCGTGAAGTGAGCAATCGTGATGGTCCAATGGAGCGAACTGTTGCGATGGGGTAAATGTGAGCAATCGCGATGGTGTGAATGAACCGTCGCGATGGTCTAATCAGCAAGCAATCGCAATGGCGTCGGTCAATGGTCAACGGGAGAATCACGATGGCGTGAGCCCATCGGGACAATCACAAGGCATGATGGCTTGAGCCAATCGCGGTGGTTCAAATTGCCAGGCGTTGCGATGGTCTGAGGGTATCATCGGGATGGTCTAGCTTGCCACGTGGTAACATCGGCGTGATGGCATGAGCCAATCGCGATGGCATGGGGTCGATGGGATCGTCACGATGGTCAAGGACCGTCACGATGGTTCAAGTGAACCATCACGATGGCGTGAGACTGTCGCAATGGTCAGGCCGAGCCGTCGCGATGGTCCGGTTGAGCCGGCGCGATGGTTAGGTAGAGCCGTCGCGATGGTGTGAGCCAATCGCGATGGTGTGACACAATCGCGATGGCGTGAGCCAATCATGATTGTCCACCAAACTATGAATTTTTGCAAATCGTTTGTGGATCCGTGTATGCGCTAGTGTCACCTACCTCTTGGAGAACTCGCTTACCAAAAATGTCGAAGTTGACAGACCATCGCGATGGTCTGACACACACGACAGATTTTTGACAGAAAGTGAAATTTTACCTTTTGCAAGCTTTCCTGATGCACTGAAGCACTGTACCTGCAAGAGAACTCAAAAACACAATAGCACATGCAAGCACAAAAGCTCTCTCTCTCTCGCATGCACAAATGAGGGGAAATGAGGAGAATGGGTGGATATGGTGAATTTTTTGATTTTTTTGAGAGTGGAAAAAGATGATGCGGTGATGAAGATGGAGTGTGGGGAAGGTGAAAAACACAAAAAACTAAGTAAAAAAACAACAAAAACTGAAAATTTTTACCTTCCAATGCCACTTCGGGCTATACTCTTACCATCACACATTCGTCCTAGACATGATCCCTAGCAACAGTGCCAAATTTGGTGTTGCTCTAGCACAATGGTGAGAACCACCTTAAGAAGCTCCACCTCCTTAATGTCAATCTGCGGAAGAGATAGAAGTGATATGAAGATCATGAATGTGAGATGAAGTGAGAGTGATGGTGAGAAGCATAGAGATGCACACACACATACACACACACAACGAAGAGACAAGCAAGACAGAAGGGAAGGTAGGAAATCAACTCTATTGCTCAAGAACACTCTTACAAGCTCCAAATAGCTCTAAGCTCTTCTCTACTCAAACAAGCTAACCTCAAAAAGGAGCTCTCTAGCTCTTTTTATAGTTTTTAGACTAGTTTTGACCGGTTTCACATCTAGTGACCAACATAGTTAAAAAATAGGTTCTATGCACTATTTGAAAGGGTAAACGGTGTCTAAAAATAGCCAAAATTGGTAGGCTCGTTCTACCTAAGTTCCTTAAGCTCGAGGACTCTTCGGCTTGCACAAGATGGAGTATAAATTACAAAAAAAGGGTTTTTCTATGTTAGATATGGTACAAAAGTGATGAAAATCACTGTTGGAGGTTTTGAAAAGTATTTATAAAACATAATTCTTTGAAAACCTGATTCGACTGACTCCCTGCTACTTCATTATGGTCTGTCTTTACATGCTTCCACGTCTTCTATGCCTCTGGCTACTACCAACAATCAGTTCAAAATATTCAATGACCTGTGAGCCCAAATATTGCACAAGGAAGTCATGTGATTCTAGACTCACTCAGACTTACAATTTCCACTTCTTCTATAGTAAATAATTCCATCTATCTCTCTTAAAGTTTTTTATGCTCTCGATACCACCAAATTCCCTCTTAACATTGGAATGATATCTGAGATCCATAGTGATCTAGGGATGTCCATCTCGAAAACTTGGTCTTAAAACTTGTTTTTGGTGCTCTCATTTGTGGTTCAATGTGTCCTTTGTCTACGCTTGAAATGCATTTAAAGTCCTTCTTGAAATCTCTTCTTTTGGTCTCAGTATAGAGAGCAATGTCTTTGCATATCATGAACATCTTTTTATGCTTGTTCTTGTAATCAGACCTTTTTAACAACTTTTTCTTGTGTAATAGGGTACCCAAATATTTTATAGGTGCTCTTAACTTTCCATCACTTTGATAAAGGGAAAACGTGCGTTATGACTCCGTAATTGCACTAGCCGTAGGGGCATTGTTTAGATAGCTAAGAAAAAATTGAGCTTTTCATTGGCTCTTTATGATACCCATATGGTCTTTATGCATTTCCAAGTATGCGAATATCAATTTATTTTGTTTTATGTTCAGAATAAAGTGAACAATTTTTCCACATGTCACCTATCCTAGGGACATCATTCTATACAAAACGATCCAAAAACCCTTCTTTTCTTCCTTTAACTAATCCATTCATATTCATATTGCAGCCCCCACATATATCTAATCCTCTTCCCATTGAATTTGGTCAAAACCCCCTTGGATAATCTATACTTGACCTAGTTCTAGGGCATCGTTCTTTTTATCTTCAAGGATTAATCTTTAATGCCTCACATGAATTCTAATGTCCCATGAAGCTTAAAGATTGTGAGAAGATTTAATCACTCCATATATACATTCCTCATGGAATGATATCTCTATCATGGTCCCTATCTTTGGGACATTGTTTGGTAAAAACATGCTTTCAACTCTCCCTATATAGTGCATAGAATATTTTTGAATCTCAAGTATGTATGTTATATTAGATATACTCAATACTAGCATCAAGCAACTACAAATCATGCATTACACTCTACAATGTACGGCCCCCATTATGAGGAGAATGTTGAAAGTTATGGAACTTTTGTAAGCTCCAATTGTGAGGCTTCACATATACTCACCTCTCATCATTTAGCTCTTCACCATTTTTGTATTATACAAACTTTGTTAAGCACAATTAAAGGCTAGGTAATTAACATAAGATAGCTACACTCATAACCTTGAAAGGGAGTGTTGAATTAAAGGTGAAAATTTATTTATGGTTTGGATAAAATCAAAAATATGATTTAAGATCTCGAGTACAAAAGAAGGTGATCCCATGCACATTCTGCCGTTTTAAGAAGACATTTGGGCATGCATTTTGTGGAGATACCAAGTGATGTACAAGCATATGCTAGTCATTCTCTCACCAAAGGATATGGAAATTGCCCCAAATAGTGTGCTACAAAGGCATATAGGTATTCTAGTTCTATACCTTTCTATACATAATGCCCTTGTTGATGTCCTTTCTCTCTATGTAGATATTTGTTTAATGCATATGATATCTTAATATGAAATTTATCACTTTTTTTTTGTTTGGTCCACGTATATCTGCTAAATTATTGGGAGCAATTCTTGTGAGCTTCTATGTTTTTCTTAACCTCAATTGATAGGTTATCTATATTTAGGCAGATAGTTTCCTAGTCATTTGAGCTCCAAATTGAGTGATCATTAGTGTTTAGAATGATTGTAGTGTCTAAGTTTTGTGAAAATGATTTGAGAGTGAATGTATATCTCAGTTCTTACTAAATCAGGTTTTAGTAAGCAGGTTTCTAACATGAAGGTTTTTAGGAGAGGTTCTAGAGATTTGACTATGCATCTTGGAATACATTTCTCCACATTTGGTATCAATGATTTTGTATTAGAGCACTCTTAATGGATCAATGGTTGCACAAAGAAAAACAATTTGAATACAACTTAGAAAAACCAAAGGAATCTACAACTATGAGCCTATGGAGTGTGCAATATTCATGCTATTGGAAAGCTATGGAGATGAAGCTTTTCTATGTAACACACTTTTGTAGGTTTATCTTATTTGAAGTCATATATTATCTTTTACATACTCTTGATAATTGAGTCTTGGTATAAGTAATACTAATCACTTAGTTGAAGCCCTATGAGAAACCTATAGAAGAAAATGAGATTCAACTATTGGATGCCCAACTACATCCAATTGTGTATGAAAATTGTGTCCAAGATTTAGATATTTATTTAATTGAGTGAAGTGCAAGATTATATTTTTCAATGGCTGAAGGTGGAAGCTTACATAACATCGAGGATAACATTATATGCTTCTTAGTTTCTGCATGAAATATATGCATTGGAGTTGCTTATGTATGCATGTTTATGATGTTTATGCTCAAGATTAATGTGAAGGGCTTTGGTGGGAGAGAGAGTAGATGAGAGATACGCACACATGCATGGGAACCTCGAAACCCACATAATTATCTTCTTGAGAAAAAACTCTATAAAAAGATATATGAGAAAGTATATGAATATAGGCTAACCTTGCATGACCCTTATGTCCCCAAAAATCTCCTACTTAAGGGTCAATGTGACCATAAGTGGAAACACATACAAAGAACAATGTTGAACTATAGAATAATGTACAAGAAGAGTCTGTATGTCAACCCATACCAATCAACCTACACCAACTACGTCAAACAATGTATCCGTGCACCTCAAACTTCTCTTGAATCATATAGACAAGATCTGAGTTTACATTTGACTAATGTAAGAACTAATGAAATTTTGGCAAAGCTCCTACTCACTCTATGCCTATATTAATCATCAAAAGAGTGAAAAATCCAAGTGCAAATGCTCTAATAGCAATTGCAATCTCTCGTCTCAGACATAAGAAGTCGTATAGGAGACCCTTGAGTGCTAGGAAAACCTATGTTATCATGTTTAACCTAGTCATGTCAACGGTGCCTCTCTCCAATGCATCCAAAGCACCATCATCAAGATGAACGTGTCCACATATATCTATTTGAACATCATTCATGATCAAATCCAAGAATGACTGGATAAACACCGATACCTCAAGATCAAGATAAGTCATTGTCTCGATAGAGGATGTGTCTAGTTTGTGCATCCATAGAGCTAGTATGCTCTATGACACACTCTGTATCATAAGATCAATTGTGCTCTACCACCGTATAGCATCATGCTTCTCTTGCGCTAGCTACAAAACATCAATACCAAGAACAAATTGATGATCATAGTCCAATTGATTATCATCATAATTCTCTACATGGTCATCCATATCATGCTCTTAAGCATTCAAGTGATCATCCAAACAATGCTCCACATGAGCATCCTCATGATCAAATACTATATAAGCATCATGAACATCTAAAACATGCTCTACATGTGCATCCATGTGAGCATCTGAATCCTACCATACATGTGCATCATGAATGCCAATATACCTATCTAAAGGTAGAGAAAATGATACATTATGGGTCTCACATTGCACATAAGGCTGAAATCCCATTAAGACGAGAATCTCTCTCTCACGTGAAGTACTTGTAATGGGTACATGTGCCCAATCCTAGCACCTTTGACGAGCATACGTTATCCCAACTATGACTAAAAATGATGCTTACCAAGGAATGCAAAACATCTTCTCTCCTATAACTAGCTTACAAAAATCAAGATCATAGGGAATGAAGGCACATAACATACATGTTTGATTTTAAATAATTCTCCATTAGGTAGCATAAGGCATACATCTCTTGCACCCTCACTCATATATTGTACCATCATGGATGTGCACATATCCATGAATCTCATCTGAGAATCAACAAAACCAATCATGAACTAGAGTAACATGGAAAAGTGGATAATGCGTTAAGCAACCAAGCCATATGTTTGCCATTGAATGAATAAGAGGAAATTTGAGATGAATCATATGAAAAGGTTATATAACGATCACTAGCATAATCAACCACCGTAGGATCTCTTTAAATCACTATCGGACCTATATCACATGCATGTCTTTGAAGTCATCATCCCATTTGCTTAAAGCAACCTCATTGAATATGCCCCTCATAGCCATAGTGCCCACATCTAAGTCATCAATAAGATCTACACCTCACATGATTCAATGGACTCACATGCATGTCATGTAGTCTCTACCATAATGCACTACACATTTCCTCATATATGAAAACTCATATATAGAGTCCACAAGTTGTAATGAAATAGTGGAGATAGCCAATGCATCCATATCCATCCATATGAGTTCAGGCATTTTAGGAGGCATTTGTGCATCTCTATTCACATACATCTATAACCCTTTACGAGCCAATGTATGCCACATATGATTTTTCCATGTTAGAAAGTCAATGCCATCAAACCGAGAAGACATGATGTCGGCAATCCAAAAGACTAGCAATGTAACAAGAGACTAGAAAAGACATATAGGATCACACCTCCATATCCATATCCATAACTCACATTACGAATGTCTCTTTGGAGAAGAAAAATATGTGAACCACTTCTCACATAAACATGCCTCTAGCATCCATTTAAAATCATGAGCATAAACTTGCTCACCAAGTCTCCAAACTAACCAAGTAAATATGCAAGGATCCTAGGAAATCTTTGGCAAAGTGTTCCCTATAAATTGAGCAAACAAAAGAAGATTAATAGAAGGATGAGTAAGCTTCCACCACCTATCCTTGATCCAATCAACGATAATGGCAAATATGTTGAAGAAACACTCACGAATTTGACGTACAGACAAAGAAAAAGGAAAAGAGAAGCAGAATCAGAGAAAATCAAAAGCCTTAGTGGAGGGACAAATCCACGACCGTTATGGATAGTACAGAATCTCCCAGGATCAGAGTTCGTTATGCCAAATCAACTGTACAAAGAAAGAATGTGCAAAGAAATAATAGAAGGGAAGTGCAAACAAGAACGTGCATAAGAAGAGCGTGCATTATAAATAAGAGCACAAATAGAAGAAGAAAAAGTGTGGGGAGAGAGAGAGATATAGCAGATGCGCAGAGATACAGATAGAAGACGCCATAGATCACGTATGTAGAAGAAGACGCCAGAGATCGCGTATGTATAGATGAATAACAGAAGCTTGAGATATCAGGTATTCATCACAAGAGAGAGATGGTAATATGAAACTACTCAGTATAGGAGAGTTTCTGTAGCTTGAGCAAGAAGAGGCCAAGCTCACTTGTACACATCTTCTCTAATAGAAAACACATGTTCATGTGGATGTTTGTGTGTACTGTTTGTATGCGAAGAAACAGAGTATGTTTATGTTACCGTGAAAGTTAGTCAACAGTTAACGTTTTCTCAGTAAACGCATTTTTGGTCAGTTACAGTTCTTACAGTAAACGAGTAATTTCCGATAGAAGAACGACGTAGATCTCGCAGAGTAATGCGAAGTTTTGTGTGAGAGATAGCTCATTCTGTAGCTAGACATCTCTACTTTCAGTTGATCAAAGTTTCCGGTGGAAAAGATATCCACACATAGTACAAAGTCTGACCGGAAAGAGGTTGTCTGAACTGGTGGAGTTTTTTCTCTTAAACTTCAGAAAGAGTTCAGTAAGTTAAGGAAGCCTTTGCGTCACTTCCTTACTTCATGTATGTTTGCTTGAAGTAATTATAAACAGAATTGAAGTTCATTCCGGTACGATTACAGTGTCAGTCCAGTGACAGTCTGGTGAAGTTTCGGTGAAATTTTTCAGTGAATTTAGAGCGCAGTCTTATATGTTGAGCGCTAGACTTTGCTAAGCTATTGATTGATTACAGAGGTGCTCTAAATCACTCTAGCTTAGTTCTTCTTGGGCGTGGCGGTTTCCGCAAGGCTCAGCCTTCGTCGTGTCGTCAAGGAGTGGTATCAGAGTAAAGGAAGTATACCACATTTCCGCAACAGTGGTATCAGAGCCAGGCATAGCTAATCAGAGCCAGGCATAGCTAATCAGAGCCAGGCATAGCTAATCAGAGCCAGGCATAGCTAATCAGAGCAAGGCATAGCTAATCAGAGCTAGGCATATCTAATCAGAGCCCAAAGTATTCACCATTATTGGAAACGAGAGCTAGTTAACCACAACGAGTGGAATCAGAACGAGAAGGATTCTGAAGAGCAGAAAGATTCTCAAAACTCACCGGAAGTAACAGAAACAAGAAGATTATGACAGACCACGTTACTATTGACAAGTTGGACAGAGATAATTATCCCGCATGGGTAATGCGCATGGAAGCCTTACTTATGAGTAAGGACTTAATGATGTACGTGACTGGAGAAGAAAAGAAGCCGACTTTCGAAGATGATAGTCAACCGGAAAAAGAAGAATTAGAAGCCTTGAAGCTGTGGCAGAAGAAAGATGCAACGGCAAGAGCCTACATCTATAATACCGTAACAGACCATCTACTACCGCATATTAGAGGTCTGGAGAAAGCAGAGGACATATGGAGTGCATTGGAAGATCATTTCCAAAATACTACGAAAGCCAGGAAGGCTAGTTTATGGTCTGAGTTTACGACATTCAGAAAGAAGTCGAGTCAAAGCATAAGTGACTACGTCACTAAAATGAAGGATCTAGCAGATAGTCTTGGATCCATAAATGAAGAAGTCGAAGATCATAGATTGATAGCGCAAGTGCTCATAGGTTTGAGAGGAGATGAAAGGTGGAAACCTTTTGTACTATCAACTGAACTGTCTTTAAATCATTTTGTGCCAGATTTAAATCAGTTGCTTGGTTTGATGCTCACATATGAGCAAGACCTGAAAGGAGATGCAGATAAAGGACAAAGCTCTGCAATGTACATGAAGAACAAAAAGAAAGACAAAGGTAAGACAAAAGACGAAGAAGAGTCGAGCTCTCAGGCCTATTACGCAAGAGGTAAAGGCATTGGAAGAGGAAGAGCAAGAGGGTTTGGAAGAGGAGGAAGTAACCAGAATACCAACAAGAAGGCTTGCTGGATCTGTGGACTCAGTAATCATTTGGCTCATGATTGTTGGCACAATCAACAAGGATCAAATCAAAATCAAAACAGTAATAGGCAGAAGCGGAAGATATCCAAGAGGAAGACAAAATCAAAGAGGAGGCTATGGTAGAGGTGGAGCGAGAAGTTGGGGACAGAATCAATCCTACAACACCACCTACAACAACTACGCAAACGACATGCAGAATGAAAGTCATACATCGTTGATGATGTCTATCAGCACATCAGAAAATGAAGACCTAAAGGTATTTTACATTGATTCTGGATGCTCTAATCATTTGTCAGGAAATATAGAACTGATGTCAGAACTAGAAAAAGGTAGTTCTAGTCACACTGTTCAAACAGGTGACAATACGAGACATAGCGTACACTCAATTGGAAAAGTGAAATGCAAGAGTGGAGCAGATTTGCTAACCAATGTTTTGTATGTTCCAACAATACGGAAAAATTTGATTAGCGTGGGACAGATAGTTGAGAAAGGTTTTCAAGTCAGATTTACAAATAAAGGTGTATTTGTAGAAGATCCCGAGAACGGATACAATCAGATCATCTTTGGTAAGAAAGAAGGCAGACTCTTTACTTTAAGAGTACAAGGAAACATTGGCCAAGCGTTGCTCACACATGGAGAAAAAGTAATTACAGAACTTGATCTCTGGCATAAGAGATTGGGTCATTTCAATGAAAAAGGAATTAAAGCTATGATAACGAATCAGTTAGTATTGGGATTACCAAATATACAGAATCAACATATGATTCACAAGTGTGAAGCATGTCAGTTGGGAAAAGCCCACAGGTTACCTTTCCAGAAGAAAGGATTCAAACATGATGAAGTACTCGAGCTTATTCATACAGATGTATGGGGGCCAACGAAAGAAGGATCAATCAGCGGATCAAGGTACTATGTTCTATTCATTGATGATGCAACAAGGTGGATAACTCTTTATGTTTTGAAAGAAAAATCAGAAGTATTTGGAGCCTTCAGGCATTTTCATGCATATGCTGAAAGAATTACCAGACGAGAACTTAAAAGACTGAGGTCTGATGGAGGGGAAGAATACTTCTCCCGAGAATTCAATGACTATCTTTGGAATGCAGGTATTAAAAGAGAAATAACCTGCAGATATACACCACAACAAAATGGAGTAGCAGAAAGAAGGAACCGAGTTCTAGTCGAGTTCGCACGAGCTATGCTAAACGAAAAGGATTGTCCAAATTATCTTTGGGCTGAAGCTCTAAACACAGCTACATATTTGGTAAATAGATTACCATGTACAGCATTGGAAGGAATGACCCCTTACAAAGCCTGAAGCCAACACTTGATCACTGCAAAGTGTTTGGATCAGTAGCGTATGCTTATGTACCGTCTCAACTCAGACATAAGCTTGAACCGAAAGCAGAGAAATATGTGTTCGTCGGATATGATGAAAAGCAGATGGGTTATAGGTTATGGAATCCTCTAACCAAACAATTTACTGTGTCCAGAGATGTTACATTTGATGAACAGAAAAGCTGGTATGCAGATCAAAGTCATACGACTGAAGAACTCGAAGAAGAAATAAAAAGAAGAGAGAAAGGGAAATCAATTGTTCAGGTAAACAAAGATGAAAATCATATGCAGGCAAGTACGTCCAGGAACGGATCAGGTATGAGAAACGAAGATGAAGACGTGTATTCAGATACACACGAAGAATACGAACCAAGAAGGTCAAGCAGAACTAGAAGACAACCAGAAAGGTATTCATATGATACCTCATACATAACTCAGAAAGACTATGCATATATGGTCAAAGATGATGAAGAACCACAGAGCTATGATGAAGCAAAAGACAAAAAGCAATGGGAAGAAGCAATGGAAGAAGAAGTCAGCGCACTAGAGGAGAACAAGACATGGGAACTTGTTCCGAAACCAAATGGTAAGAAAGTAATCGGAAATAAATGGGTTTTCAAAATAAAGAAATTTGCAGATGGAAGGATAGCCAAATACAAAGCAAGGCTAGTGGTCAAAGGCTATGCCCAGAAGCATGGCATAGATTATGATGAGACGTTTAGTCTAGTGGCAAGGATGTTTACCATAAGGACAATGATTGCTATAGCAGCATCGAAAGGATGGAAGCTAAGTCAGCTAGATATAAAGAACGAATTCTGAATGGATACATTTCTGATGAAGTGTATATGGAACAACCTGAAGGGTTCGAAAGTTCCAGATACCCAAACTTTGTTTGCAGATTAAAGAAAGCACTTTACGGACTGAAGCAAGCTCCAAGAGCTTGGAATTACAGACTTGTGAAATATCTAAACGAACTTGGATACCAAAGTTCGAAGGCAGATGCAAGTCTACTCATAAAGAGAACAGAAGAAGGTATGATCTACATTTGTATTTATGTAGACGACTTAATAATCACAGGAACATCAGATGAAGGGATTACAGAAGTAAAGAAACTACTTGAAAGAGAGTTCAAGATCAGTGACCTAGGAAAATTGTCATACTTTCTAGGAATGGAAATCACATACACAAATCATGGTGTACATGTGTCACAAGGAAGGTATCTCCTAAACTTACTGAAGAAGTTTAGTATGGAGAATTGCAGAGAGGCTTCAACACCGCTTGAAGTAAACCATAAGCTCAACAAATACAGTGGAGCAGAGTTTAAAGATATGAAGAAATATCAGTCATTAGTAGGAAGTTTGATTTATGCTACGCTAACAAGACCGGATCTTAGTTATGCAGTGGGAGTTCTCTCACAGTTTATGCATTGTCCGACAGATCAACATTGGGTTGCAGGACAGAGAGTTCTTAGATATATTAAAAGAACTATAAAAGAAGGATTATATTATCCTTTTACGTGGGATATAAAGCTCAGAGCATACAGTGACTCAGACTGGGCTGGGAGTCAAGATGACAGAAGGTCAACACACGGGTATATGATATACCTAGGAGATAAGCTGGTAAGCTGGTGTTCAAAGAAGCAACACACAGTAGCGTTATCATCAACAGAAGCCGAATACAAAGGACTTGTAGAAGCAACAAAAGAAGTAATATGGATGCAGACCTTGTTCAAAAGCATGGGTATTGATCAAGGTACACCTATCATACATGGAGATAACATGAGTTCGTTATATCTTGCAGCAAACCCAGTATTTCATGCAAGAACAAAGCACATAGAAATTCAATATCATTTCTTGAGGGAAAAGATAATGGAGAAAGAGATAGAAATAGTATACACTCCGACAAAAGATCAGATTGCAGATATTTTGACAAAAAGCGTGGATGGAACAAAGACAAACAGATTCAAAGAAATGGCAGGCATAAAAGAAAGAAAGATATATGAGAGATCAGAAGAAGTCAAATTAGTGATTGAGGGGGAGCTGTTGAAGAAACACTCACGAATTTGACGTACAGACAAAGAAAAAGGAAAAGAGAAGCAAAATCAGAGAAAATCAAAAGCCTTAGTGGAGGGACAAATCCACAACCGTTATGGACAGTACAAAATCTCCTAGGATCAGAGTTCGTTATGCCAAATCAACTGTATCAAAGAAATAATAGAAGGGAAGTGCAAACAAGAACGTGCATAAGAAGAGCGTGTAGTATAAATAAGAGCACAAATAGAAGAAGAAAAAGTGTGGGGAGAGAGAGAGATATAGCAGATGCGCAGAGATGCAGAGATACAGATAGAAGATGCCATAGATCGTGTATGTAGAAGAAGACGCCAGAGATCGCGTATGTATAGATGAATAACAGAAGCCTGAGATATCGGGTATTCATCACAAGAGAGAGATGGTAATAAGAAACTACTCAGTATAGGAGAGTTTTTGTAGCTTGAGCAAGAAGAGGCCAAGCTCACTTGTACACATCTTCTCTAATAGAAAACACATGTTCATGTGGATGTTTGTGTGTACTGTTTGTATGCAAAGAAACAGAGTATGTTTATGTTACAGTGAAAGTTAGTCAACAGTTAACGTTTTCTCAGTAAACGCATTTTTGGTCAGTTACAGTTCTTATAGTAAACGAGTAATTTCCGATAGAAGAACGACGTAGATCTCGCAGAGTAATGCAAAGTTTTGTGTGAGAGATAGCTCATTCTGTAGCTAGACATCTCTACTTTCAGTTGATCAAAGTTTTCGGTGGAAAAGATATCCACACATAGTACAAAGTCTGACCGGAAAGAGGTTGTCTGAACTGGTGGAGTTTTTTCTCTTAAACTTCAGAAAGAGTTCAGTAAGTTAAGGAAGCCTTTGCGTCACTTCCTTACTTCATGTATGTTCGCTTGAAGTAATTATAAACAGAATTGAAGTTCATTCCGGTACAATTCCGGTACGATTACGGTGTCAGTCCAGTGACAGTCTGGTGAAGTTTTGGTGAAATTTTTCAGTGAATTTAGAGCGCAGTCTTATATGTTGAGCGCTAGACTTTGCTAAGCTATTGATTGATTACAGAGGTGTTCTAAATCACTCAGGCTTAGTTCTTCTTGGGCGTGGTGGTTTCCGCAAGGCTCAGCCTTCGTCACATCGTCAAGGAGTGGTATCAGAGTAAAGGAAGTATACCACATTTCCGCAACAAAATACACATGCCAAAATCTGATGGCAATACATGTGAATACAATGGTGATACACATCCCACTCAAGAATGAACTTTGCAAGATGGTAAAATCTATCACGAATAATTTGCAACTAATTCCAAGTGAAAGGACATGAGCAAGAGTCCAAAGCTATCACATAATGATAAAGGATCTACTAGGCCATTTGCCTAGGATAATTTATCATAAATGTTTTGCAACATCCTACCTAAAAAATGGACCTCTAGATCCAAATAACCATGTGGGAATCACCATGCACATATGCCAAGAATCACATTGATAAATAAAATACCAAATAAATCATCATAAGCTCACAATAGCCAACCCAAGTGAAAAATAAGTGTGTAATTGAGGCTCAAATTTGGATCATGTACTTGCAAAGGAAAACAAGAATATAACCAGAAACCAAGGATCCAACGAATCTCTCATAAGATTATGTGCAATAGAAAAACAAAATTGTGTCCAAGAGGCATAAAACAAAATATGAACACAATTCCATTGTACATGCACTAACAAAACGTCATTCTAAAATCAAAGATGAAATGGCATAAAGTGAAAACAATACCACAATGCCATTTTACATGTCAAAACTTGACATAAGCGGCTCTACTCTCATTTGGAGTAGAATCCACATAGATCATACATAGTCAATGCCGTCAAAATCTAAACTTAAGTGCTCATGGATCAAGAATTCCTTGTCACATAAGTTTGAAATCAAAGTGAGCCTCCAAATGCGATTAGGGCTCCTATGGTAAAAATTATGCCCTTTGTTTTGTTTTTTAAGAGCTAATAACCTCTAAATTTCAAATTTTGCTCCTCATGCAAGTTCAATAACTTTATTGTAGCTATGCAACAACACTTAGAACACCTCAATCCTAGGTGTGTAGCTCAAGATTCAAGGAAAATTAGCATAGGATGCCATTTTCATCTTCACCCACAACATTGTTGCTCTCTACTCTGCATTTGGTGACCTATCTTTTGGAATCTGGATCTCTATTTTTTGTAGATTGTAGATTTCCCAAGACACACACACACAATTTGGATAACTTCAATGACCTCTAAAACGCAAGTTATAGCCAAGTTTCTGACTTTCTATCCAAGTGATTGTAGATTCAAATTTTACATCACTATGTGTTTTTAGAATGTTCGGCAGATTAAGTCTCCAAACCAGATTATCAAACCTTCTGTTAAGTTGTAGCTTTCTATGTAAGCTACACGTAAAACAATAAGTCACATCAATCCAAGCTAATTAGATTGAGTTATGGCTAGAACTCAAATGTGCTATTGCTGACATCTACATCTACCTCTACCCTAAGCTTCCATTAAACCTCCTTGCACACTATCCTTCGACATGCTTTGATACTATTGAAGGGCTTTCATGGGCTGAGCAAGAGGATTAAGGACGAGATGGAGGGATACAGAGAGAGAGAGAGAGGGAAAGAGACATTACGGGGAAAAATGAGCCATGAATGGGACTTTTAGATTAAGGAGTGATTAGGAATGGACGAATGAGAGGAGGGTGGTGGACACAGTCTAGTTCCTTACTAACATGGGCTAGGCATAGGCATCCCTTGTTTTTTGTGGTCAAACATGGAAAACCCAGGTAGAGCTAGTGGGTTTCTTGGGAATGGTTTGGGAAATGTTGAATTTCATTTAGAGCCCTTCGATTCCTTCAAAGATCAAAGGCTTAGATGAAATAGCAAAACTCAAGGCTACTTTGGTCTATGACCCTTGGATAGGATTGAGAAAAAATGGCTCAGATCATTGCCATGATGAGAGAAAGCATCAAACTTCCAATACCCTTGAATCACCACTTGAATCGGATGGTGCTCTTTGAAGTTCGATGGGAAATGGTGCCTACATCCATGGCCTTTGGATCTAGCTTTGATCCAATGGTTCATATTGCTCCAAATGAAAACAAAGGTGCCTTTTATTCCACAGCATTAGATTGAATGCTTCATCTGATGGGTAGAGCAAAATTTTGAACTGCAATCAGCCCCATGTGCACTGAATCATAGGATCTACCTAGATCTAATGTTCAAAATCTTTGCAAAGAGTGTGAAAAAGCCTCTCCCAAACTCGCAGAATGTCTGATGCACTGTCTTTCTAGATTTTCATTTGATTTAACACGAGCCATTGATTTAAATAATCTAATGCCTACGGATGCCCATGCAAGTGTTGGAGTTAGACATCTACAGAAGCATGCGAACAACACAAGGAAGAAGAAGAAGCTTGGAGCACAACACCCAATACTGAATGTATTACTAGAGAATGTACAAAGATAAGTAGCCCATTAGGGCAATAGGCATATATACAAGTCAGGGGAAAAATACCTCCTAAAGAGGGAAAAAAGTGCCCTCGGGGTCCTAGAGTGTTCACACACATCACTACCTAAATATATCAACAAATCCCCCCTGGGAGTGATGCGGTCAACAAGTAGCTGGCACTCATGTATAAGTGCCAAGCTATGTGGAAATCACTTCACAAAAGGAAGTAAGCTCAAAGCTTTGCGGAAAGCTTCAAATTTCTCCCTAGGTAGAGCCTTCGTGAAAAGGTCTGCAATGTTCTCCTGTGTGGGCACATATGCCAAGCTGATCTCCCCAACAGAGAACCTCTCGGTGACATAATGATAATGCACCTCAATGTGCTTAGTGCGAGCATGGAACACAGGGTTCCTAGCAACTGCCAATGCGCTCTCACTATCAGTGAAGATGGTGGTGGCGGAAGACTGACCAACACCCAAATCAGCCATAAGGCGTCTGAGCCACACACACTCAACAGTAGCTCTGAAAGCTGCCCTATACTCAGCCTCACAATTAGAAGTGGCCATAGTAGGTTGCTTCTTGCTCAACCAAGATATACATGAGCTACCAAACATCAAGCAAAAGCCACTAGTGGACACAGACGTGTCATAGCAACCAACCTAGTCCAAGTCAGAAAAAGCATGCAAATCTAGCGGTAGTGATCCCCCTTGGGATAAAACAACCCAAGTAGCCGAGTACCACTGAAGTAGCAAAAGATGCGGTTTACCGCCTGCAAATGCTTGACACCTGGGCAATGCATAAACCTGCTCATTTGTGAGACAACAAACTGAACATTAGGCCAAGTAATGCATAAGTAAATCAGACATCCAATAGCATGCTGATAGAGGACAGCATCAAATGCATCTCCTGCATCATGAAGACTCAATCGTAAACCTGTCTCCATAGGAGTAGTAATAGGATTACAGTCTTCAAGGCCAAAACACTGCAATAATGTGTCAATATATTTCATTTGACAAAAATCCATTCCACCATCAACTTGCATAGACTGAATGCCCAAATAGTGATGCAAACTCCCCAAATCAGACATCTCAAATGAGGCATGCAAATCAGCCTTAAAATCATTGCTTCTCAATACGATAGCATGTCGTCAACATAGACAACAATGACCAGAAGCACATCATCAACACGCTTAACATATAAGGTGATTTCAGTTGATCTGTTCTCAAAGCCATGTGCAATCAGATAGGCATGCATCTTCTGATACCAAGCACGTGGTGCTTGCTTTATACCATATAATTCCTTCTTTAACCTGCACACTTAGTTTTCATGCCCTTTTTGCACAAAGCCATGGGGCTGAAAAGCATACACTTCTTCATGCAAGTCACCATTCAAAAATGTATTTTTAATGTCCAACTGATGTACATTCCAACCATGATGGTCTTTAAGTGCACACATGCTCCGAACACTGTCATATGGCATGTAGGTGCAAAGGTCTCATCAAAATCAATGCCTCTTTCCTGTGCATAACCCTTTGCAACAAGCCTAGCCTTATACCTGTCAACTATTCCATCAAGCTTATGCTTCAACTTGTAAACCCACTTAGTGCCAATGGCCTTTTCTTAGGAGGCAAGTCACATAAAGACCAAGTACTGTTCTTCATTATAGCATCATATTCAGATTGCATAGCATCCATCCAATTTTCTAAATTTTGTGCTTCGTCAAATGAAAGAGGCTCATTCTAATCACATAGACTAGATGCATCCATAACTCAATGTAAGCTCTCTCATTAACAAGTTCATCATGTAAATCTGCATCACAAATGGGATGATCTGCATCATCATATGAAAACTGCAAAGGCGTAGAAGTCGCCTCATTAGGACCAGCACTAGACTCCACCTGTAAAACGAGGCAGCAAAGTATCATACATGTCTTTGGAGCTAACAGATGTCTCCTTAGTACATGAAAGCAATGGCTGAATAGCATCTTCGAGAAAAACAACATCATGGATAACCAGAATGTGTTTTGTCTGTGGATGATACAGATGATAGTCTTTACTTTCAGAATTGTACCCAACAAAAATACGTTTTATAGCTTTATCATCCAGTTTTTTGCGAAGTTGTTTAGGCACTAATGCATATGCCAAACCACCAAAAACACGCAAATGTGCAACAGATGGCTTGTGATAATGCCAAGTCTCATATGGAGTGATAGATTGTAGCGCTTTAGTGGGACACCTATTAAGTACATATGCTGCACACATGACAACCTCAAGCCAGAAACTATGTGGTAAAGCCTGACTCTTGACCATACACCTCGCCATCTCCATGAGTGACCTATTCTTTTGTTCAACAACTCCATTCTGTTGAGGTGAATATGGCACTATACACTGGTGTTTTATCCCATATTCAGCCAGAAATGCATTAAAATCAAAAGACATATATTCCCCCCTCGATCAGAACAGAGGGTGCCCATTTTACATACTAACAGATTTTCAACCAAAACCAAAAACTGTTTAAAGCACATGAACACTTCAGACTTTGCCTTCAATGGATATACCCATACATGCCTGGAAAAATCATCGATGAAAGTCACGAAGTAAAGATAATTTCCAAAAGAAGGTGTATGCATAGGACCACAGACATCACTATAGATAAGCTGCAATTTTTTAGTAGCCCGAATTGAACCATCTTTTGGAAAAAGGAATGCTGCATTTTTCCCAAAATACAGCCTTCACAAACATGTTTTCCCGGTGCCTCAAGTTTGGGCAAAGAGGAGAGCATTACAGATTTCTGTAGGCATAGCAAACTAGAAAAATTCAGATGACCAAAGCGTGCATGCCAAAGCTTTGCATCTGATATAGCCTAAGAACCATGTACTGCACATGCGAAATCATTTACAAATCTTTCATAGTCTATGCGCTTATACAGCCCATGACATAGAATGCCAGAAGCAATAATCACTGCCATTTGACAGATCATGAACTGTACATCTGTCAAGCCAATCTTGGCTAATGCAAAAATTGATAACAGATTTTTCTTGATCCCTAGCAAAAACAAAGCATCTAGCAAAGTGAAAGAACTACCATTAGCAGTAGTCAAATTGATGTTACCAACTCCCGTAGCAGGATAAGAGGATTTGTTGGCACATGTAACAGTATTCCCTGTAGGGGCAGGCTCGAGTGAAGAGAAGAAACTGTGCTGCGAGGTAATATGTTTGGTCACCCCACTGTCAAAGTACCAAACATTTGAGTCTACTGCAAACATGTAGTGCTCATGAGAAGATGGGTCAAAATTACAAATAGTAGTAAATGCCCATTCTTCTTCTTGCAAAAGATTAGTAGACTCCGTTTTTGGTGTAGAGGCTTCTGCAACAACCATTGCAGTCGCTTTCTTCTTTGCCTCTTTAGTAGCCAGTTTTGGATAGTTCTTTATCACTCTGTGGTGCCAAAATTGCGATATGAGCTTGTTTTGGCCTTCAAACGCACTATCATAGCGCTTATGTAGGCTATTTCATCTTTTTGTGCCAAAAGGTATATACCTATTTTGGTTCGCCCATATAACCATCTCGAAGTCTACTACTTGTCTGGGCAGTTCCGTTCAACTTTTTGAGATACGCTCAGTTTTTTGCATCAAGGTATTTTAGTCACCAACCATGGGTGAAAGCAGTGATGTATTTCGTATGTGGGTTGTTGAGGATAAGTTGGATGGTACCAACTACCCATTGTGGGCTTATATGATGTAGCATGTATTGGTTTCAAAAGGACTCTGGAACATTGTGTAGGGTGTTGAAAAACGTCCTACCACACCTGCAACTGTTATAACTACAGGTACTAAAGCTGATGCAGAAGGTGTCGAAGACGATGATATTCTGCATATTCCTATTCATGCTGTGGTTTTGTGTTGCACCTATTGCAGAGCAAATTCGTTGGGATGGCAGAGATGCTCAGGCACATGCATTGATAGCTTTGTCTCTCAAACGTGCCATTATTCCTCAAATTCGCTCTTGCAGAATAGCTAAGGATGCTTGGGATATACTCACCACATTGTACCAAGCTAGGAATGAGGCTCATGTTGCTTACCTGCGAAAAGAGTTGGAGACTGAGCACATGAATGAAGGTGATTCTATGGACAGTTTTATAACAAAGATCAAAGACTTAAATGAACAGTTGATTTCTGCTGATGAGGTTATACCAAATAGCTCACTTGTGCAGACCGTTCTGTGTGCTCTTCCTGATTCATATCAAAGTTTTGCTTCTACTCTTTGATTGATGATGAAAGGTAATCGAAATGCCTTGTCATTTGAGGAGTTAGTCTCCGTTTTGTTGTACGACGATCACTCGAGGCAAAATAGGTCCATTATGCATGTTGCAGATCAAGCTTTCCTGGCTAGTCAGAAGGGCAAAGGAAAATGCAGCTGTTCTACTAGTAAGTAGAAATCTGCAAATGCTGCACATTCAAAGAACCAAGATAAAGATGAGAAAAAATTAGAAAAGTAGAAGTAGCTTTGCAAGTACTCTAAAGGGAAAGATCATATCATAAAGAACTGTCCAAAATTGGCCTCTACACCAAAAACGGAGTCTGCTAATCTTGCGCAAGAAGAAGAATGGGCATTTACTATTGTTTGCAGTTTTGACCCATCTTCTCATGAGCAATGCATGTCTGCAGTAGAATCAGATGTTTGGTACTTTGATAATGGGACAACCAAGAATATTACCTCGGAGCGCAGTTTCTTCTCTTCACTCGAGCTTGCCCATACAGGGAAAACTATTACATGCGCCAACAACTCCTCTTATCCTGTTTTGGGAGTTGATAAGATCATTTTGACTATTGTTGATGGTAGTTCTTTCACTTTGTTAGATGCTTTGTTTGTGCCAGGGATCAAGAAAAATATGTTATCAGTTTCTACATTAGCCAAGATTGGCCGGTTGTGAAATTTGTTGATGACAGATGTACAGTTCATGATCTGTCAAATGGCAAAGTGATTATTGCTTCTGGCATTCTATGTCATGGGCTGTATAAGCTCATAGACTATGAAAGATCTGTAAATGATTTTGCATGTGCAATACATGATTCAGAGGCTATGTTAGATGCAAAGCTTTGACATGCATGCTTTGGTCATCTGAATTTTGGTAGTTTGTTACGCCTACAGAAATCTGAAATGGTGTCCTCTTTGCCCAAACTTGAGGGACCGGGAAAACATGATTGTGAAGGCTGTATTTTGGGAAAAATGTAGTGTTCCTCCATTCCAAAAGATGGTTCAGTTCGGGCTACTCAGAAATTGCAGCTTGTACATACTGATGCATGTGGTCCTATGTAGACACCTTCTTTTGGAAATTATCTTTACTTCATGATTTTCATCGATGATTTTTCCAAGCATGCATGGGTATATCGATTGAAGGAAAAGTCCGAAGTGTTCATGTGCTTCAAACAATTTTTGGTTTTGGTTGAAAATATGTCAGCATGTAAAATGGGCACCCTCTGTTTTGATCGAGGGGGGGGATATATGTCTTCTGATTTTAATGAATTTTTGGCTCAACATGGGATAAAACACCAATGTAAAGTGCCGTATACACCTCAACAGAATGGAGTTGCTGATGAAAGAACACGTCACTCATGGGGATGGCCAGGTGCATGGTCAAGAGTCAGGCTTTACCACATAGTTTTTGGCTTGAGGCTGTCATCTGTGCACCATATATACTTAACAGGTGTCCCAGTAAAGCGTTGTAATCTATCACTCCATATGAGGCTTGGCATGATCGCAAGCCATCTGTTTCACATCTGCATGTTTTTGGTTGTTTGGCATATGCATTAGTGCCTGAACAACATCGTAGAAAATTGGATGATAAAGAAGTAAAATGTATTTTTGTTGGGTACACTTCTGAAAGTGAAGGCTATCATCTGTATCATCCACAGACTAAACACATTCTGGTTAGCCATGATGTTGTTTTTGTGGAAGATGTTATTCAGCCATTGCTTTCATGTACTAAGGAGACATTTGTTAGCTCCAAAGACATGTATGATACTTTGTTGCCTCTTTTTACATGTGGAAAGTCTAGTGCTGGTCCTAATGAGGCAATGTCTCAGCATTTGTAGGTTTCATATGATGATACAGATCATCCCATTTCTGATGCAGATTTACATGATGCACTTGTTGATGAGAGATCTAACATTCAGGAAGCAAAAACTATGCCAAAATGGTTGGTGCGAACTTTGCGTGACAACAAATTAGATGCACCTCTATCATATCGTACTCGATCAGGCTCTCATAGTGGCTCTTTTGCATTAGATTGTTATGCTATGGCTACATCTAGTCTATATGATGAGAATAAGCCAGTTTCACTTGAGAAAGCACAACATTCAGAAAATTGGATGATTGTTATGCAATCTGAATATGATGTTATAATGAAGAACGGTACTTGGTCTTTATGTGACTTGCCTCCTGGCAAAAAGGCCATTGGCACTTAGTGGGTTTACAAGGTGAAGCGTAAGCCTGATGGAATAGTTGACAGGTATAATGCTAGGCTTGTTGCAAAGGGTTATGCACATGAAAGAGGCATTGATTTAGATGAGATCTTTGCACCTACATGCTGTATGACTACTAGTCGGAGCATCTGTGGACTTGCAGCCCATCATGGTTGGAATGTACATTAGTTGGACATTAAAACTGCATTTTTCAATGGTGACTTGCATGAAGAAGTGTATGTTTTTTAGTCCCGTGGCTTTGTGGAGAAAGGGCATGAAAACCAGGTGTGCAGGTTAAAGAAGGCATTATATGGTTTTAAACCAAGCACCACGTGCTTGGTATGAGAAGATACATGCCTATCTGATTGCACATAGTTTTGAGAACAGTCCAACTAAAAGTACCTTATATGTTAAGTGTGCTAATGATGTGCTTCTGATCATTGTTGTCTATGTTGACAACATGCTGCTGAGTGGTCCTATTGAGAAGCATATTGCTGATTTTAAGGCTAATTTGCATGTCTCATCTGAGATGTTTGATTTGGGGCATTTGCATCACTATTTGGGCATTCAATTTATGCAAGTTGATGGTGGAATGGCTTTGTGTCAAACAAAATATATTGTGGCCTTGAAGATTGTAAGCCTATTGCTACTCCTATGAAGACAGGTTTACAATTGAGTCTTCATGATGCTGGAGATGCATTTGATGCTATCCTCTATCAGCACACTATTGGATGCCTGATTTACTTATGCATTACTCGGCCACATATTGAGTTTGCTATGTCACAGATGAGCAGGTTTATGCATTGCCCAGGTGTCAAGCATTCATAGGCAGTTAAGCGCATCTTTCGCTACTTGAGTGGTACTCGGCTACTTGGGTTGTTTTATCCCAAAGGGGGATCACTACCGCTAGATTTGCATGTTTTTTCTAACTCAAATTAGGTTGGTTGCTATGACACTCGTGTGTTCACTAGTGGCTTTTGCTTCTTGCTTGGTAGTTCATGTATATCTTCGTTGAACAAGAAGCAACCTACTGTGGCCACTTCCAGTTGTGAGGCTGAGTATAGAGCAGCTTTCATAGTTACTATTGAGTGTGTGTGGCTTAGATGCCTTATGGCTGATTTGGGTGTTGGTGAGTCTTTTGCCACCACCATCTTCACTAACAGTCAGAGTGCATTGGCAGTTGTGAGGAACCCTGTGTTCCATGCTCGCACTAAGCACATTGACGTGCATTATCATTATGTCAGGGAGAGGTTCTCTACTGGGGAGATCAGCTTGGCATATGTGCCCATGCAGGAGAACATTGCACACCTTTTGCATATGTGGTAAACAATAATACGTATACAGGTTTCATGATGTGTGGATGAGTAATAAGTGTTGGAGTTAAACGTCTGCAAAAGCAAACAAACAACACAAGGAAGAAGAAGAAGCTTGGAGCACGACACATAATGGTGAATGTATTACCACTAGAATGTACAAAGATAAGTAGTCCATTAGGGCAATAGGCATATATACAAGCCGGGGAAGAAAGCCTCCTAAAGAGGGAAAAAAGTGCCCCGGTGGTCCTAGAGTGTTCACACACATCATTACCTAAATATATCAACAAATCCCCTTGGGAGTAATGCGGTGAAGGAGCTGGCACTCATGTATAAGGAAGTGCCAAGCTATGTGGAATCAATCCACAAAAGTAAGTAAGCCCAAAGCTTTGTGGAAAGCTTCAAACCTCTCCCTAGGGAGAGCCTTCGTAAAAAGGTCTGTAATGTTCTTTTGCGTGGGCACATATGTCAAGCTGATCTCCCCAACAGAGAACTTCTCCCTAACATAATGATAATGCACCCCAATGTTCTTAGTGCAAGCATGGAACACAAGGTTTCTCGCAACCGTCAATGCGCTCTCATTATCAGTGAAGATGGTGGTGGCAGAAGACTAACCAACACCCAAATCAGCCATAATGCATCTGAGCCACACAGACTCAATAGTCGTTGTGAAAGCTACCTTATACTCAGCCTCACAATAGGAAGTGGCCAAAGTAGGCTACTTCTTGATCAACCAAGATATACATGAGCTACCAAGCATGAAGCAAAAGCCACTGGTAGACACACAAGTGTCATAGCAACCAGCCCAGTCATTGTTAGAAAAAGCATGCAAATCTGGCGGTAGGGATCCCCCCTTGGGATAAAACAATACATGTTGTCAGGTACCAGCCAAGTAGAAAAAGATGCACTTAACCACCTGCCAAAGCTTCACACCTGGGCAATGCATAAACTTACCCATTTGTGAGATAGCAAACTGAATATCTGGGTAAGTAATGCATAAATAAATCAAGCATACAATAGCCTGCTGATCGAGAATAGCATCAAATGCATCTCCATGATCATGAAGACTCAATCGTAAACCTATTTCTATAGGAGTGGCAATAGGCTTATAGTTTCAAGGCCAAAATGTTGTAATAATGTTTCAATATATTTCGTTTGACACAAATCCATTCCACCATTAACTTGCATAAAGTCAATGCCCAAATAGTGGTGCAAATGCCTCAAATTAGACATCTCAAATGAGGCATTCAAATCAGCCTTAAAATTAGCAATATGCATGTCATGAGGACGAGTGAGCAGCATGTCATCAACATACACCACAATGATCAGAAGCACATCATTAGCATGCTTAACATATAAGGTGCTTTTAGTTGGGCTGTTCTCAAAACCATTTGCAATGAGATAGGCATGTATCTTTTCATACCAAGCATGTGGTGCTTGCTTTAAACCATATAATGCATTCTTGAACCTGCACACCTCGTTTTCATGCCCTTTCTCACACAAAGCCACAGGGCTAAAAAACATACACTTCTTCATGCAAGTCACCATTCAGAAATGTTGTTTTAATGTCCAACTGATGTACATTCCAACCATGATGAGTTGTAAGTGCACAAATGCTATGAACAATAGTCATTCGACAAGTAGGAGCAAAGGTTTCATCAAAATCAATGCCTCTTTCCTATGCATAACCCTTTGCAACAAGCCTAACTTTATACATGTCAACTATTCCATCACGTTTACACTTCAACTTGTATACCCACTTATTGCCAATGGCCTTCTTGCCAGGAGGGAAGTCACATACAGACAAGGTACCATTTTTCATGATAGCATCATATTCAGATTGCATTCCGGCCATCCGATGTTCAGAATTTTGTGCTTCAACAAACGAAAGAGTTTCAATCTCATTTTAGAGACTAGAGGCATCCATAGCATAGCAACCTAATGCAAAAGAGGCACTATGAGAGCGTGATCGAGTATGATATCATAGAGATGCATCTGATTTGCTATAAGGAAAGGTATGCACTAGCCATTTTGACATAGTTCTTGCGTGCTCAATATCAGCTCTCTCATCAACAAGTGCATCATGTCAATCTCCATAAAAAATGGAATGATCTACATCATCACATGAAACCTACAAAGGCTAAGAAGTTGCCTCATTAGGACTAGCACTACACTATCCACTTGTAAAAAGAGGTGAAAAAGTATCATACATGTCTTTGGAGCTAACAAATGTCTCCTTAGTACATGAAAGCAATGGCTAAATAGCATCTTCCACAAAAAAAAACATCACAACTAACTAGAATGCATTTAGTCTGTGGATGATACAACTGATAGCCTTTCATTTTAGAACTGTACCCAAAAAAAAAACATTTTAGTGCTTTATCATCTGATTTTTTGTGATGTTATTCAAGCATTAATGCATATGCCAGATAACCAAAAACATGCAGATGAGCAACAGATGGCTTGCGACCATGCCAAGCCTCATATGGAGTGATAGAATGCAGTGCTTTAGTGGGGCACTTGTTCAATACATGTGTTGCACACATAATAGCCTCAAGCTAGAAACTATGTGGTAAAGCCTGACTCTTGACCATACACCTAATCATCCACATCAGTGATCTATTCTTTTGTTTAGAAACTCCATTCTATTGAGGTGTATACAACACTATACACTGATGTTTTATCCCACGTTCAGCCAGATATGCTTTAAAGTTAGAAGCCATATATTCCCCCATCGATCAGAATGGAGGGTGCCCATTTTACATGCTGACAACCTTTTCATCCAAAACCAGAAAATTTTTGAACCAGACTTTGCCTTCAATGGATATACCCATGCATGCCTAGAAAAATCATTGATGAAAGTCACAAAGTAGAGGTAGTTCCCAAAAGAAGGTGTCTGCATAGGACCATAGACATCACTATGTACAAGCTGCAATTTCTAAGTAGCCCGAACTGAATTTTGGACAAGATAGAGCCTTGGCATACATGTTTACCAGGTGCATCAAGTTTGGGCAAAGAGGACACCATTTCAAATTTTTGATGTGTAGCAAACTAGCAAAATTCAAATGTCCAAAGCATGCATGCCAAAGCTTTGCATCTGACATATCTTGAGAATCATGTACTGCACATGCCAAATCATTTATAGATCTTTCATAATTTATGAGCTTATACAGCCCACAACATAATATGCCAAAAGCAATAATAAGGTCGTCATTTGGCAGATTATGAATTGTACATTATCTGTCATCAACAAATTTCCCAACCAAGACAATCTTGGCTAATGCAAAAACTGATAACATATTTTTCTTGATCCTTGGCACAAACAAAGCATCTGACAAAGTGAAAGAACTACCATCAGCAGTAGTCAAAATGATCTTACCAACTCCCATAACAGGATGGGAGGAGTTGTTGGTGCATGTAACAATATTCCTTGTAGGGGCAAGCTCGAGTGAAGAGAAGAAATTGCACTAGGAGGTAATATGTTTTGTCGCCCCACTATCAAGTACCAAACATTTCAGTCTACTACACACATGCATTGCTCATGAGAAGATGGGCCAAAACTGTAAACAATAGTAAATGACCATTCTTCTTCTTGCACAAGATAAGCGGACTCTATTTTAAGTGTAGAGGCCTCTGCAACAACCATTCTAGACTCTTTCTTCTTTGCCTCTTTAGCAGTGAGTTTTGGATAGCTCTTGATCATATGATCATTTGCTTTACAGTATTTGTAAAACAATTTCCGCTTTTCTGATTTCTTCTCATCTTTCTCTTCCTTCTTCGAATGTGCAGAATTTGTAGATTTTTGCTTACTAGTACAAGAGCTCCATTTACCTTTGCCCTTCTAACTAGCCAGGAAATCTTGATCTACAACATGCATAATAGACATGTTCTACCTAGACCATTCTTCTTGCAACAGAACAGAGACTAGCTGCTAAAATGACAAGGCATTTGGATTGCCTTTCATCATCAAATGAAGAGTAGAAGCAAAACTCTGATATGAATCAGGAAGACCATTCAAAACGGTCTGCACAAGTGACCTATCTGGTATAACTTCATCAACAAAAATCAATTGTTCTTTCAAATCCTTGATCTTTGTGAGAAAACTGTCCATAGAATCACCTTCATTCATGTGCTCACTCTCCAATTGTTTTCGGAGATAAGCAACGCGAGCCTCATTCCTAGCATGGTACAATGTGGTAAGTGTATCCCAAGCATCCTTAACTATTCTACAAGAGTGAACGTGAGGAATAATCACTTGTTTGACAGAAAAAGCTATCAATGCATGTGCCTGAGCATCTCTGCCATCCCAACAAATTTGCTCTGCAGTGGGTGCAACAGAAACAACAACACGAACACGAATCTATAGAATATCATCATCTTCGACATCATCTCCATAAACTTGAGCACTTGTATTTGCAGTACCTGTATTCGTAGGTGTAACAGGACGTCTTTCAACACCCTGCATAATATTCCATACTCCTTTTGCGACTAATACATGATGCATCACATAAGCCCATAATGGGTAGTTGGTACCATCCAACTTATCCTCAATAGCCAACATACGGAATACATCACTGCTTTCAGCCATGGCTAGTGGCTAAAATATCTTGACGTAAACAATTTGACTGTATTTCGAAAAGTTGAACAAAAATGCCCAAATGAATTCTGTTAAGCTTGTAGTAGACTTCGAGATGCTTATGCTCGCGAACCAAAACTCGTATACACCTTTGGCACAAAAAGATGAAATAGCCTGCTAAGCACTACGATGATGCATTCGGAGGCCGAAACAAGCTCAAATTGTGATTTCGGCACCACAAAAGCAAAGCTGTTTTGATGTCTAAAACAGCCTGAGTATGCTTACCAAATTTCATGTGATTCTATTACTGTAATCGGGAGGTATAGACAACACCCTAGATGAAGTGCTGACTTGCTCTGATACCAATTGTTGGAGTTAGATGTCTATGGAAGCACGCGAATAGCACAAGGAAGAAGAAGAAGCTTGGAGGACAACACACAATGCTAAATGTATTACCACTAGATTGTACAAAGATAAGTAGCTCATTAGGGCAATAGGCATATATACAAGCCGGGAAAAAAAAAACCTCCTAAAGAGGGAAAAAAGTACCCCGATGGTCCTAGAGTGTTCACACATCACTACCTAAATATATGAACAATATGCTATTTTGCATCGTTTATACAAGTTGAATATTTTCAAATTTATATAGCCATACATGGTGCAATGATTTATGATTTTTTGTACATAATTATGTGGGTTTGTTAGCCTTATATTGCATTATTAAAGGTTGATCATGATTCTCCATAGATGAGCTAAAAGTACATATGTTTGAATGTGGTGAAGATTGATAAAACCGAAGGCTTCTATCTATGATTTTTTAGGATGTATCTTGTTCTGCATAGAAGTCATTGAGGTAAATTTTCAAAAAAAAAACTATAAGTGCGCTCATGTTATGATAACTAAAAACATTTGATTCTTGAGTTGAGATATATTAAGTCAACTCAATGCTCCTATTGTGAAAGCCAAAACAAGGTAAAAAAAGCTTGGCTAAAGCAACAAAGAAAAAAGATTGGTGCATGTAGGTGATGTTATGTTGGATGGTTACCATAAGGCTAAGTGTTAGAATGATGGTCTTCATGTTCCCACAATTACGAAGGATCTTGTTTCTATGGCTCAAATGCTTGAAAGAGGATCGCAAGTCTAATTGAATGAAAAAGCATGCTTTGTGGATGACCTTAAAGGGAGGTATACGTTGGTGCCAAAAGGTAAGGAGGGAAGGATATTGACATTGGTTGTGAAGCCAAACTTCAACTACACAACCTACTTCACATATGGAAGGAGTAAGGTAGTAGAACTGGAAATCTAGCATAAGACATAGGAACATATCAGTACTCATAGGTTGAAAGACATGGATAAGAAAAGTTTAGTACTTAGACTTCCAAACCTTCACAATCAATATCTCTATGTTTCAAGCTTGTGAATTGGGTGAGCAAACAAGGTTACCATTTAAGAAGGGTAACTATGTGAATTATCATCCCCTTTGATTTGGTTCTTACGCATGTTTAGGGAACAACAAAGGAGAACTTAACAGCACTTCATTACACTAGTAAGATGTAAATAGAACTAGATCACGGTGATAGAAGGTAGATCTTTAATTAATGAAGATACATAGCAGTGTGATACACCATATTCTCTCATATAATACTATGACTAATCTCTGGTAGAATTCACCAACTTTAACGCTTTGCGTATCTCCACCCTCCGTACTTTCTCGTCTGTGATGTGTACCATATTGAACAACACCGAACTTATTTGTAATCTACACATACCGTTTCATATTTTTGGAATACGATAAATCATCGTAATATCAAACTCCAAAAACTCTTAGGATCTCCATAACAATCCCCTTTTTCTTATTACATGAGAAATACATTCTTACAAATAAAAGTGGTCGTCTAGATCGGTTGCTAACACTGGCAAGCATGGTGGATCTGAACACAATAATTACAAGCAAAAGTTTACAAGTCATCATCATTATTTTGAATTTCCAAAAACATTATCCATCTAAATCATAGCACAATTCATTGAACATCTCCGTAAGATTTTCTTCCACAAGTTGAATTTTTGCTTCAAAAAATTCCTTCAGATCTAGGAGTTGTTGACTAGCACTACCGCAACTAATTATAGCTGCTTCTAGTTTCAAAATATGCTTTTGAAATCCATCTAATAAGTTATCAAAAGCTATAGCTACATGAGACAACTTAGTTATATACTCTAGCGTTCATCTCGCCACTTCATATAATTTTGTGTTATAAGTTAAATCCAAAACTAAAGCATCTTTCCTCAATTTCTACACCTCTCCTTCCTTATCTGCCAAAACTGTGTTCGGATCTTTGCAATGCTACTTCCACTAAGTGATCTACCTCCCCAACTCCAAAATCCCTCCAACCTATGCAAATATAGTGTCAAAATTTTCCTGAATGTTAAAGATCTTTTCTTCAAGGGTCCTAAATGCAGAATTGCATATTGTTAGTCTTCCCTCTACTTCCATAGTTGAAATACTTTGGCATTCTATTTCTCCACTCTGTTCTTTCACTTTTGCCTTTAATTTTCGTGTTTCTTTCTCTGACTGCTCTATAACTTAGTTGCCAACTCTTTATTAGCCTTCTTAAATTTATGCTCTTCCTTCTCCATGTGACCTACTTTTGCTTGAAGATTGGCTATAACATTTGATTTTTCTTCAATAGTGACTTTCAAAGTATTATTCTTTGTAATACCTCCATTCAATTCATCCATCATTTCTTCATGAATTATACTATCTCTTCTAGCACTTTCTGTTTAGGCTTCTTTTGCCTCAGTTCAAAGTTAATTGAATTCTTCAATCAGATCGGCTCTCTTCGTTAACCACTTATCCTTTTCCATAATCATATTATTGTTTTTTTTTTTAATCTTCTAAATTAGCCGCACTCCACGTTATCCCTCTAGCAAAATCATCAAGCAGCTCCAGTCAAACCATTTCACTGTTATACATCCATGGATATATGTAGTCACTGCACCATACTACAGGCAACCTTACCTTCTTCATTTTTGCAGCGATCTGTAAGTCCACAAGACGAAAATGTGTGTCGTACTTGCATTTTTTGAGATGTTTCTCCCGACTGATATCCTTGTTCATGTTTTTGTTTTTTGCATCGTTCTTCCTCTACAACTCTTTTTCCCCTTTCTTCCCTTTCTCTTTTCCTGATTTCTTCTTCCTCCCCATGTCGTCGCCTTTCTTATTCCATTCGTTCTCTTGCTGCCTCTTCTTCTCTCACCTTCCTCTCGGCTTCTTCCTTGGCCTTTCTATGTGCTTCTTCCTTGGCCTTCCTCTCCTCTTCCATCCTTTGATTCTCCTCCACCTAGTTCCTCTGAGACTCGTCTTCCTCATCTCTATCGGTCTTTGTCTCATCATGAGAGGTACATGCCATTGGTTTTCACTCTACCACCCTTTTCTTAAGAATCTGCAAGAAAACCTTCACCGAACATATTGTGTATTCTCGAGGTAAGTATGTTGGGGTCTCCGTAAATAACGGAGTGAAAACTACTCCCATCTTAGAATCCAACACGACATTTACTACTCTTCCGGTCTACCTAAAAAGTCTTCCTACTTCTTTCTTTGATTTTCAAAAATTTATAGCCCAATTTACCTATGTTTTAGGAGATTCCTTCACCAAAGCAAATAGTTGTTGAGATACTCCGTAGTGTTTTGCTTGTAGGTTGATGATCATAGTTGTTAGTAATAATCCTAACCTTAGAGGGTTGTCGTCCAAAAGCTGAGCAAATATGTATTCACCTGAACATGGTTTTCCAAGTATCCTCCAAATCTCTATTGCATCCATTGGCTTACTACTGGTTGTGATTCTGTTGTTAGTGACATCAAACCTTTCTACGATTAACACAAATGACAATGGAAAAACTTCATATCCGATATTCTCAGACTGATCTCTTGTGCATTGTTATCATTACCGTCAATTTGTCTTGTTATATCCATTGCAATATCCTTTGCTATGGGTGAGGATGAATACTCTCCCACTCCAACATAGCGCATTGCAACATTCCTCTGCATTCAAACCAATCCTTTTGCTCCTCTGAGAGTTTCTCTAGGATATATAACAAATGTCAATTGGAGAAAGACACTACCATTGCTATATTGCTGCTTCATTGTTGTGGAAGGCTGAATCTTTGATCGTTGTAATTGCACTGTGCCTTTTGCATGCAACCTAGCCAAATAAACCAAATTCAGCAAAGGATGCAGCCTTTTATGCCTTGCCTACCTCTCTAGAGAGCTGCGAGTCTGTGCCATGTTTGTCGATTAGGGGATCTTAACTTTTGAATGTGTACTTACTTATTCACGCCTCACAAAATAAGGAGCATTATCAAATTTGAAACATTGTGGCCGCAACCGCTCATTGATTGCATGTAGAGTAGTTACACCGCACATTATTATTGATATTCCACAATCATGTATACATATTTTAAAGCTTTATTTTTATTTAATTTCTTATTTTTATTTTTATTTATCTTTCATTTTTTATTTTTTTTCCATATTGAAAGTTAACTGTCGGAACTCTGATAGGGCCATAATTTGGATCCATTGATCATTGTTGGTAAAACTTCTCCTACGAACATGGCCAATCGAAAATAACTTGGTCCGCACAACTTGTGAATCTGGAATGAACCAGTCCATTGTAATTTTAATTTGCCCATTTTCCTCTTCATTTTAGGGTGAAAATATAGCACCAAATCTCTAGGCCGAAAAATCTTTGTTTGTAGATTCTGGTCATGCCACTTCTTCTGTCTACTCTGTACCTCCTATAATAATAAAAAATTGTGATATCTTTGTTTGTCCAGTTGCCATAGTTGATCCATTCTGTAAGCAAAGGAGTCCTCTAGAACCAATCTGTTCCATACCACAATCCGGAGACTTGGTACTACAAATTCAAATGGGAGGATGGCCTCCTATCCATAGAGCAATCTAAAAGGTGTACTGCTAACTGAAACTTTGTAGGAAGTCCGATATGCAGAGAGTATAGTGGGGAGCAAAATTTCCCATTGATCCATTGAATCTAACAGGATCTTCTCTAGCATGTGTAAATAAAACCTTATTCGTACTCTTCACCAATCCATTTGCTCTTGGGTAATAGGGAGAACTGAATTTATGTTTAATCTGATACTCCAAAAATAGGGAGAAAAATTTCCGATTGATCCATTGAATCTAATAGCACCTTTTGTAGCATGTGTAGTAAAGCCTTATTGGTACTCTCTAACAATCCATTTGCTCTCGGATACTAGGGAGAACTAAATTTATGTTTAATCTCTCCTACACCGACAGCTCCCCCTCAATCATCAATTGTGATTTTCTCCATCTTCTTTATACATGCCATATCTTTGAACCTATGTAACTTAGGTCCATCCAAGATTTTGGTTAACATGTCTACAATCTAATCTTTTGTTGAAGTATGTATGACCTCAGTTTCTTTATCAATCACCTTATCTCTTAAGAAATGATATTGAATCTCAATATGTTTAGTCTTGGCATGAAACACAGGGTTAGCAGTTGGATACAATGAACTCATATTATCTCCATGAATAGTGGGTGTACTCTGAATGATATCAAAAATCTTCATGAGATTCTTCAACCATATAACCTCTTTTATAGCTTCAACCATACCTTTATACTTTGCTTTTGTGGATGACAAAGCAAGTGTATGTTGCTTCTTAGAACACCAAGAGATTAATTTATCTCCCACATAACATAAATACCCATAGGTCGAACTCCTATCATCAGGATTACCTGCCCAATTTGTATCACTATATATCTTGATATTTTTATCTGATGTGAAACCATAATACAAACCTTCTTTGAGTGTACCCTTAATGTATCTTAGCACCCTTTGTCCTGCAACCCAATGTTCGTTCCTAGGACAATGCATGAATTGAGACAACACTCCAACTCCATATGACAAATCAGGCCTATTTAATGTAGCATAGATTAGACTACCAACCAGACTTTGATATAGCTTCATGTCCTTGAATTCTTCTCCTCCATATCTACTCATTTTATGATTCACCTCCATTGGAGTAGGTGCTACCCTACAATCTTCCATTTTAAACTTGATTAGCAAGTTCTTCAAATACCTTTCTTGGGTCACATATACTCCATGTTGAGTATATGAAATCTCCATGCCCAAGAAATATGGCAAATCTTCCAAATCACTAATCTTGAACTCTTTCTCCATTTGCTTCTTAAGACTTTGTATGCCCTTCTCATCTGTACCTATAAGAATTATGTCATCAACATATATGCACATGTAAATGAACCCATCATCACTTGCTTTAACAAGCAATCTACTATCTGCCTTAAACACTTTGAAACCAAGCTCCTTCAAGAACGTCACAAGTCTATAATTCCATGCCCTTGGGGCGTGCTTCAAACCATACAAAGCTCTCTTGAGCTTACATACATACTCTAGATACCTTTTATCCTTGTACCTTCTGGTTGCTCCATGTAAACATCATGTGAAATGTAACCATTTAGAAAAGTATTTTTCACATTTAATTGACAAATCTTCCATCCTTTACATGCAGCAATAGCTATCAGAGCCCTTTTGGTTGTCATCTTTTCCACAAGACTATAAGTCTCATCATAATCCATACCATATGTCTGAGCATACCCTTTCACAACAAGTCTAGCTATATATATAGACACACTTCCATCTGCATACCTCTTTGTCTTGTAGACCCATTTGCATCCAATGATCTTAATCTGACTATTTTGTTTAGGAACTAAATCTCATGTCTCATTTTCCATCAATGCATCATACTCCTCCTGCATAGCTTTCTCCCAATTTTTCCCTCTTCATATGTAGAAGGGTCTTCATTATTTTGCACCATATAGGCATAATCTTTAGTGGTCAAATATGAAGTATCATAGCTAACCTTGTAGGTTGCTATTGTGCCCTAATGATCTTCTGAGTTCTCCACTTCTTGAAGTTTCTTGTTCATCACATTCTAGATCAAACCTTGGTATTTCTTCAACTTCAGCTGATGCTTCATTGATCTATTCTTCATCAAATATTTGAACCTTTGATTTACCTTTCTTCTGATTCAATGTTTCTTCATCACCTGCATTAATGTTAGTTGTACCTGCATATCAAGTACCATGCTCGTCAAATGTAACATCCTTTGTCACAAGGAACTGCTTTGTGGATGGACTCCACAACCTATAACCCATAGGCTTATCATCATAACCAATGAACACATACTTTTCAGCTTTTGGTTCCAATTTATGCCTCAAGTGAGATGGCACATACATGCATAAGCCAAACATCCAAACACTTTGTAATGATCTAAGGTAGGTCTCTTACCCCACCAAGCTTCATATGGTGTCATACCCTGCAAAGTTGTACATGGTAACCTATTAACAAAGTATGTGGCTGTATTTACAGCCTCAACCCACAAATAATTAGGACAATTTTTCTCCTTCATCATTGACCTTGCAAACTCAACAAGAGTTCTATTTCTCCTTTCTGCTACACCATTTTGTTGAGGAGAGTACCTACAAGTAACTTCCGTTTTTATACCTGCATTGCACAAGTAATCACTGAACTCGTTAGAGAAATACTCTCCCCCTCCATCTGACCTTAGTCTCTTCAATTGTTGCCTTGTGATTCTCTCTGCATACACATGATAATGTTTAAATGTATTAAACACCTCTTATTTATCTTTGATCACATATATGGTGATTCATCTGGAAGCATCATCAACATAAATCACATAATATCTTGAACCATTAATGCTAAAGTCCTTTGATGATCCCCACACATCTGTATGCACCAATTCAAGCTTCTCTGAATACATGAAACCATGCTTGTTATATGATTGCTTATGAGCCTTACCTAATTGACATGCTTCACATTTGTATGTCATATGTTGACTTGCAACATTAGGCAATCCAAGTACTCAACCATTGTTATTCTTAATACCTCTTTCATTGAAATGTCCAAGCCTTTTATGCCAAAGATCTAACTCTGAGATCTTATGTCCTCCATAAGTGAACAAGGCATGACCAATATTGCCTTGAATCTTCAATGTCAATATCCTTCCTTCTTTCTTTCTTGAAACAATTTGTTTATACCCATTGCTAGGGTCTTCCACAAACACTCCATCATTAGCGAGCCTTACTTCATATCCTTTTCTACAATTTGCCCTACACTTATCATATTCTTTGGAATTGTAGGAACATACAAAACCTTACTTAGAAGAGTGCTTCCATCCTTGGCCTCTACTAATCCAATGGACTTCACATTGTGCTTTGTGTTATCACCTGTTTGAACTACATGATTACACACCTTATTCTCCAAATCAGTCATCAAAGCTATGTTGTCACTCAAGTGATTGCTATACCTTGAGTTAATGTAGAAGACTCTTTGATCTTCACTTTGCCTTTCACAAGTTGCATTCATAATTAAGGTTGAATCCTCATTCTGATATGAAGCATACTTGTAGTAGGCATTATTGTAGAATCGACTTTGAAAGCCTCTACCTACATTTCTTCCAAAGTAACCTATACTACCTCTACCTCTGAAATTACCTCTCTAATTTCTACCACCTCTTCCTCTTGAATTAAAGTTTTGATTATATCCTCCACCATTATGATGATTATGCCAACATTCATGATCTAAGTGATTAGTCTTACCACAAATCCAACAACCTTTGACACCATGTTTATTACTTCTGCCTCTTCCTCTTCCGTTACCACCTCCTCTTCCTCTTAGGAAGTTAGCTTGACTAGTAATGCCTGAATCTTTATTCAATTGTTGCTTGCCTTTGACATCCTGCTCAAAGGTGATATTGATAAAAGAACAAGTTTGACTTGTTCTTTTATCAATATCACCTTTGACATCCTGCTCAAAGGTTAGAATGTGTCCTAGTAATTGATTCAAATCAAGAGTGAAATGATCAAGTGACAACTCAGTGGATAGAATGAATGGCTTCCACTTCTCATATCCTCTCAAACCTATGAGAATTTGTCTTACCAATTTTTCCTCTTCAATGTCTTCATCAACTGCTCCTAATGCATCTGCAATGCCCTTCATCCTTGCTACAGAATCATTACTAGATTGAGAACATTTCTTTTTTAATGTGATGAACTCTGCCCATAAAGATGCCTTCCTTAACTTTGTAGTGTTTTGGAAATGCTCCTCCAAATCATTCCATATGTCACTTGCACTTTCAAGTCCTCTAATGTGAGGTAGCAAGTAATCATTGACTCCCATGTAGATAATGCTCCTTGCTTGAGCATCCTTCTTCATCCATGTCTTCAAATCTGAGAGATCTTCCCTAGTTGGAACACTAGGATCTCCAAATTCTGGTTTCTATTCTTCGCGTGTGATGTATCCTATCAGGTCTTTGCTCATAACATGAGCTTCCATCCTCATAGACCAAGCAGCATAGTTTTCTCTATCCAATTTCTCTCATCATTTCTTAACCTGTGCAATAAATTCTTCAAGCTTTGTAAATAATAAATGTACCTTTACTTCAAATGTAATTCCTTTTGATCTTCTTGATAGCTTCAGACCTCCTTCTCTAGCTTTCACTTCAGACTTTCACCTTTTGAATCTTCAAACATTAATTTCTGTATATGTGCAATAGTTGGGGTCCTTCTTTCTTCACTTCTGATAACTCCTACTCTGATATCACTGATGGAGAGTGTTAATCTCCAAAAGAATAAGTTATGCTTGATGTTAGAGCAACTCTATATCAAGAACAACTCAAAACCTCAACTAGTTTTGGAAGACCAATGGCAAATTATCAAACTTTGAACTAACCTTGAAGAAAGTCATTACATAGAAAGGTTTTCTCAACATAATTCACTCATTGACTTATCAAATGTGTAAATTTCTGCATGAAACTTTATACAAGGTATTTGATAAACTTTGTGCACCTTCTCCAAGTTAAAGTTTTCCAAAACATTTAGTAGATCTTGAAGTTTTCTCCAAACAATGTACCTATGTCTGAAACTATACTTCTCTATAGTTGACTTTAACACCTGCAACTTCTAATGCATGTTTCTCCCAAAGTAGACCCCGTTATTCAAATCCTTTAAGCCACAAGTAACTTTCTTTTCAGCTTAAAGAATGAGTGATTACTTGCTCAAAAATTCGGATCAAAACATTGACCACCGGGATTGCACCTGTTCTTGTCTTCACTTCTTCACTTTACACATATAAATATTCCTACTTAAAATTCTCGCAACCTGATTACAATTAAACTCTCAAAACATGTACAGAGGTCAGTCAAATATAGAATTAGACTTATACAAAAGAATTCATCAAGAAGATAAACACAAAAGGAGCACTGAGCAAAAGATCGAGGTGCAACTTTCTTCTATTTAGCAAAAAATTACATCTGAGTGATACATCAAGTTCTTCTCACTTTCTTAAGTCTCTAATGACTTCTAAAGCTTTTCACTCATCATCTCTCACTTATGTCATGACACTATACTTGTATATATAAGCATATATGTACCAACTTTTAACCTTCACAAAGATATAGATGAAGTAATCTTAAGCATAATGTACACCTATATACAAGTCTTCTTCTTCTGACCATGCACTTATATTCAAGCTTCAGAATTTGATCTTTGCTTTATTATTTGACTTCAATATTTTGTCCAAATCATCAATTGATGATTGCTCTGCACCAACAAAAATATATAGAGCTCTCATGCGGATTTTTGGTGGCTTAATCGGACTTATAAAGTCCAAGCCCCATTTCTAGAAAGGTTTGAGTGGAAGGATTGGCCGCAACACAAAATTTTTACTATCGGGTCTCCATGGTCAATGCGAGACAAGAAATCTACTATAGCATGATTGGCATTGGGGTGATGAACACTGTCATACAAATTCGTGCAACAAAAGGACCCATCTCGCAAGGCATCCAACCAAGTTCTGTGGCTTCACCAAATACAACGAAGCACTATGATCTACATGGAAGGTGAAAACTCGGCCAACCAAATAATGTAGAAAATTCTTTATCGAATAGATAAGACCTAAGCATTCCTGTTCCATAGTTGAGTAATTATGTTCTACTACAGTTAGTCTCTAGCTAGCATAATAAATAGGGCATAACCAACTACAGTCTTCCTTCTGCATAAGGACACTTCCCATAGCTTTATCTGAAGCATCCAAAAACACATGGAATGACTACTTGTAGTCCGAGGCCTTCAAAAGGGGTGTCGTAGCCAACATTTTTCTTAATCGCTCAAAGGTAGTTTGGGCTTCATCTATCCACACAAATTCTACCATGCGAACATGTGCTAACTTGTTCAATGGAATGGCAATGTGTGCTAGGCCTCGTAGATGTCAGTTGTGTCACCAGACTTGCCCCAGGAATCGTAAGATCTCCTTTGGATTTCGGGGTGCTCGGGTCTCTAGTATCACTTAATTTTATCTAAGTCCATTACAATACCTTTTTCAAAAATAACATAGCCCAATATTTTTTCGCATTTGATCGCAAAAGTAGATTTATTTGGATTCAAACAAAGATGTACCTGTGTTCAAGAATCAAAGTAGGCGTGCAAATATTCCAGATGCATGGCCATTGTGCTCGAAACTGAGAAGTCATCTAAACAAATGTGCAAAAATGATGTAAGGTAGAGACAAAATATTTTTTCATACACCTCTCGAAAGTGCTTGGTGCATTTCGCAACCCAAAACACATGACTGTACAAGCAAATACTCCCCAATTCATAATAAATGTTGTTTTAGGTATGTTTGCTTCCACCATCTGAACTTGGTTATATCCACTAAATCCATCAAGAAACGAATACATTTCCTGATGTGCTACCTCATCAAGCATGTTGCCCAAGAATGGCAATGGGAAAGGATCCGTTATGATTGCCACATTCAATTTTCTATAATCGACACAGATCTTTAATTGACTTTTTTTTCAAAACAATCACTATGGGGGAGATCCATTCCGGATTCTCAATAGGTACAATGTATCCCACTTTGATTAATCCATCCAACTCATCTTTCACTTGCTCTACAAAGTTGGGATTCATCTTGTATCATTGTTGCATGAATAGGGTAGCATCCGACTTAAGCAAAATATGGTGATGATACAACTTTGGATCGAGACCTTTCCTATTTGCATACATCCATGAAAAAACATCTTTGTATTGTTGCAGGAGAGCTATCAACACCATTCAGAATTTAAGAGCAAGCTCCGAACAAATTTAGACTGGCTTTGGATCTTCCGTACTATCGAGATTTACGACTTCCAAAGAGTCTCCTTCTACCCAAATTTTCCCAATCTGCATGGGGTCTTTTATAACTAGGTCAATAATATCTTCTTCATTTAATTCCAAGGGTTTTGTGAACACCGCAACTGCCATACTGTCCGATTCTGGGTTGATGATTGAATTCACATCCACCACTTTGAAAGGTAGCAGATCTCTATTCGCTTCTAAATTCTATTGCTCTTCATCTTCCTTGAGCCCATCCATCATATGCGGAGGCTCTACTAATATTGGTTTATGTTAGAGGAGGCAATGTTTCTCTTCTTCTAATGAAACGAAAAACTTTGCATGTCCTCCCTTGAATGTGATAGTCTTTTCATCCCAGTTGTGTTGGACTCTAGCATTTCATAACCAATGTTGCTCCAACAACAAATTATAATCCAGATTCTATCCCTTAAGCTGTAGCACAACAAATGCAATATTGAATAATACCTGCAAAATACGATGGAGATGTCCTTAACCAGCCCCACTAGTTGCACCCACGATTGATCTGCCATCGGGACAAAGAATGGAGCTAGCTCTATTCTGTTCCGGCCCATTTGCTTACATGTGGTGGTAGAGGCAATGTTAATGCTTGATCCACCATCAATCAAAACCGGGAATGGCTTTATTTTTATATTTCACTGTAATCCTAGGAACTGCATAATCTACTATTCTATTAAGGACATCTCTCACCATCGAGACCAAAGGTTCGGAACTCAGAGATGGTGAATATTTTTCCTATAGCTGCCATAATAATTTCTTTCAAAAAGCTATGACGAGCTCTAGTAAGGCCCCCAATGACAATTTAATATGTGAATCTTGCGAAACATAGTACTCACCATCGACCGATGTTCCAAGGTCCGTATTCCATTGCTTTTCTTCTATCTCAAACTTTTGGCTCTTAATTGTGCTAGTAATCTCCTGATCAATAGACCTTGCTTGCAGCACTTCAGATAGTGCTAAATCAGTTTGTGGCCCATAATTCTCCTTTGTCTCCTGAATAGATTTTCTAGCCTTTGTACCAAATTTGTTATGTCACTCTTTCATGGAAGGTTCCACTAGAACTAACAGAGGCTCTACATAATGTAGTGGATACTCCATAGCCCACTGAAATGCTTTCTTAAAGTTTTGTTTTTGTTCCACTAGTGTTGGATTCTCTAATTTTGGGCCACTCTGATACTCTTTCTGTGACCTAGTGACCACTGATGCTAAAGGTTCTAAATACTCTAGGGTCACCACATTGGCCATGGGTTCCTTAAGCTTAGCTTCATGTTTTTGTTGATCATACACTTTGGCCTCCTCACATTCCCATCATCTGTGGCCATATTGCAAGCAGAATTGGCGCTGGATTCGCTGATTCCCTAAAATACTCAAACTGGGTTGTCAAAAATTTTGACATGTACTGAATTCTTGCAAGTTTTGTCAGAAACCTCGTCGCTACTCTGGAAATTGCTATGAACTGGAGTACTGCGATTGTCATGCGAACCTCCCATCTTCTCTATCATGCCATTGTCCAAAGGAGGCTTGTGGCTTATATCCTACTAAATCCCCTTTCCACAAAGGAGCATCCGCTTATGTAGTAGCAACTAGTGTGTTCCTTGCATTCGATCGGCATTCCTCTAAGCTATGATTAGTCATATTACAAATTGGACAAAATACCTTGTTCAACGGACAGTCGACCTTGATGTGGCCCACATTCCTACACCATAAACACTACAACTACTTCCGTAGAGTCGTACCTTTCTTGAACATTAGATTGATTTTTCTAGAGCCCAAGTTGGCGAATTGTATTTTTCGATCCATCTGTGTCGCTAACTCAATTATTTGATCGTGTATAAGATTGATCCAACGTGTACATATATATCTTTTCTTTGATAGGTGGTTGAAGTCCATCGACAAAACGTTCCATTAAAACGACATTTGTCTATCGAAAAGTGCCACATCATGGATCTAAAATTTGACGTATATTGTTCTACCGTTCCTTTCTGCATCATATACTAGAGTGAAGAATAGAGCTCCGAGATGCCCTTGGCGCTCCAATATCGCTCTAAGAAAGCATCTTTAAACTCATTATACGTTGAAAATAATCTGAAGGGTACCCCATAAGCCATTTCACTACATCACCTGCCAGTGTGGCTTGGAATACCTGAAACTTATGCCTATCATCATGTGAGTTACGATGATTACAAATATATTAATTTTCAAATGTGTGTACATGCACATCCGGGTCTTCGTCTACTTTGCCATAAAAAGGAGTGTAGTTTAGCCTTCGCATTTGATGTGTGTGTGCCATCGGGTTTCCAAGCATCTGTAAGGTACCGAATTGAGTCAGAGGAACTAGGGCTAACTTCAACTCCGGAAGGGGTTTGCTGCCACCACTTTGGCCTATTTTCGCAGGGTATGTTTCTTCTTGTTGTTGGCTCTATTGGTCGGTTCCACTAAATTCCCCTTGCCACAAGACTTTGGTTAGCTTGCCATCCCTCCACTCAAAGAGAAAGTCTTTTGAAAGCCTCGGAGGTAAAACTCCGATTTCCACCCGATACAACACTTCATTCGGAATGTTTATTGCTTCTTCCACGAGAATATCTTCAAGTTTCATTGTCGCTAGGGTCTACTAAACAAATTCATCTAAATAATCATGATGATAGGTATTTTTCAAGTACTCCTTACCACTTTGCAATGGCATCAATACACTTTCTGCTATGATTTGCTACCCCATCCCATCATGGTCACCAAAATGTTTGGTTGTTATTGTTTAGTACATAACTAAAATATCCAAACTAATGGGATTCGAGAATTGGGATGTATGAATACATAGTATTCATAAACATGTGTTTATGTTCCTTACAATTGCATTAATAAAAACTTTATACAACAGCACTTAATACATCGGTAAGGTATAAACAAAATCAGATTATGGTGGCAGGAGGTAGATCTTTAATGAATGAAGATACATAGCATTGTGATACACCATATTCTCTCAGATAATACTCTGAATAATCTCTCATAGACTTCATCGACTTTAATGCTCTGCGTATCTCCGCCCTTCATACTCTCTCATCCGTGATGTGTACCGTAATGAACAACACCGAACGTCTTCGTAATCCACACACATCCTTCTATATTTTTAGAATACGATAAATCACCATATTCTCAAACTCTAAAAACTCTTAGGATCTCTGTAAAAATCCCTTTTTTCCTATTACACGAGGAATACATTTTTATAAATAAAACTGGTCGTCCACACCGATTGCGAATGCTACTATCATTATATCAAATTTAGCATATATAGTTGGTGTGTTATCTCAATTTATGCACACACCTAGATTTAGTCACTCGCTTGTATCTAAAGGAGTGCTTAAATATCTCAAATGAACTTTTAATGAATGTTTATTCTATCCGTTTGAAGATGATTTTGAGGTGCAAGAATATGTTGATGCCGATTGGGCTGTTTCCAATGAGGATAGGAGAAGTACAAGTGGATATGCACTTGTGCTAAGTAACAAGGCCATCTCATGGATGGCAAAGAAGAAACCAATAAATGTGTTATCCTCAACAAAATCTTTATATAGATCATTAGCACAAGTTACTTGTGAGCTCATGTGGCTCAAGAATCTTACGATTGAATTGATTTTGCACGCTAATCAATTTCCAATCATGTGTGATAGCATGAGTAGTGTGTACCTATGTGTCAAGCTTATGCTCATTACTAGGAACAAGCATATAGAATTACGTTAGCACTACATCTACACTATGGTTTAACAGAAACCATTCATGCATTGAGTATTGTTTCAAGATTACTACTCATGGGAATGGATGAAGAAAGATTGTAAAGTTCTCTAAAAAAAATGTTCAGTAAAACTCTAAAAGAGAAAAGACTTTAGCAATCCCTCGTGTTTTTGACCAATCCTATCCATTCAAGTCTTTGAGATAATTCATTTTGATTGGTTCTAATCTAAAGTTGAAGCTGGTTGGTCAAGAAGTAAATGAAATAGTTTTGTATTCTACTAGGACGCTAAAAGCCCAATAGGACATAGTATTTCTCTAGCCCAAAAGAGAGTAAGTAGAAGTTGAAGTGAAGTCTAGTAGAAAAAATCCTAATTAGATGTCTTTGATCAACTTGAACTTCAATTATTTCTAAACCAAATTAAATGCAAAGAGATTTCTAAAGGTCTTGAACTCGTTAGATATCCATATATTTTTCTATGTCCGTGCACAATTTGGACTTTGAAATGGATCTATATAACAATTTATCTAGAAATACTTAGAATCCACCTACTTCATATGTTTTTTATATGATGCATAGTTTGCACATAACGAAACATTCAATTAGGCATGGATGTGTTAGGTCCACTTTTGTCATTCTTTTCATACTTTTCATTTGATTTAGCTACTCATTTGCAAAGATAAATTATTCTTAGAATGACTTTGGTAGGGATTAGGCCACACACGGATTCCCCTCATTTCAGATCTATTATAAGATAGAATACCATTTTGACAAAGAGGAGAATTAAAGAGATCAAGACCATGATGGAAGCGACTGATCATGGTGCATGTGGGAATACTCCCATAATATAGTGCTAAACAATTTTGAGGATGAAAATGTATTCAGGGGTAAGAATGCTCTGTAAAGATAGGTCCACCTCACGAAAGGCATAAGTATTCAACATTGAAAGTCGATCGGAAAACTCTTGGAGTTTATTAACAAATCCTTGAGAAAGTATCTGCAAGTCTACGCTTTGAACCCTTAAGTTACTTGAATTATTTGGACTCCCATTTGAAAGGCTTGAGCCTTTAGATAAAGTATCCTAAGGCTTATGAACCTTAGTTATTGTCAACTTGGCACTTAAAGAGTGCACCTTCTATTGAGAAGGCTAGAAGAGAGAACTAGACATGGTAGAGTCACAAATACATGAGGGCGTTAGACTATGGCTGGGAGGTGAATTCAAAGTAAACTCTATGTTGTATTCACGGCATCGATGCGTGCTTCTTGTTCCAAGGTTTGTTTACTAGAAAACATAAGAATGTAAAGATTTCTTTCGAAGCTAGGGAATGAACAATTAAGCTATGTATCGGCGGCTAATCGTTAAGGGACGAGAGAGAAAAATATGAAAAGGGACAATGTGGAACACTCGGAAAGTAAAGATGAAAACAGAAATGATTCTTTAATAAGAAGCGTTTCATAGCCACGGCCTTTGTAGGTGGTGTTGTATAATGCAAGCTGATATTCCATAGCTAATACGCAATAATTGAAGACAAGATACTAAAACTAGGTTGTGTACGAGAATTCAACAAGGAATGTAGATGCATAAAAGGAATGTGTCCATACACTTAAAGGATCTGGAAATGACTTATAAGTTTTAAGTGGAGGGGACTCCACAAGCATATCAACTGTCAGGGGTGATTGCATCATATGCTGAAGATCATTGAAGAACTAAGAATAGAAGTACTGTCCGATATATATGCGCAATAAAATGCGCTTTTCTAGAGGAAATTCTGTTCTTTTATGTATATAGAGGCTATGAATGTCTCTATTCCAACTTATAAGTGTATAAATGTACACATGAAACTTCTGAATAGGCTTTGGGATTCAATCTTTGAATATTGTAAATTGTACATCAAATATATGCCAACAAGACCAGGAGGATGTCTTTTTTTTTTAATAAAAAGGAAGTTCGGCCTTAGCCTACTCTCCCGGACTTGTATTCAATAAAAGAAAAAGAAAAGTACAAGTGAAGGGGACTAGCGCCCACGAGACCTCCCAAGTCCCACAGAGTAGTGGTAGATCTTATAGAGTTTAGATGGAATTACAAAGAAGATTAATCACCTTCTCATCACCCTCATTTAGGGCCCACTTGGGTTTAAGCTTGTTGTTGATCAAGAGCAGTTGGACTACATGAGTTTTGTGAAGCATGCCAACTAGGAAAGCAAACTCGACAACCATTCAAGAAGAGCAACTTTGTGGCAAGGAATGTCCTCGACTTGATATACACGGATGTATGGGGACCATCACAACAACCATCAGTGGCTGGTAATAGATATTTTGTCACTTGTATCGATGATCATTCAAGAAAAGTATGGATGTTTTGCATAAAACAAAAATCAGATGTGTTCTCCATGTTTAAGAGATTTAAAGCACAGGTAGAAAAGGAAACACGACGCTACATAAAGACCTTGAGGTCCGATGGAGGAGGAGAATATTTCTCCAAAGAATTTTCAGATTTTATTTATGAAAATGGCATCAAGAGAAAATTTACATGTAGCTACACACCTAAACAAAATGGAATAGCTAAAAGGAAAAATCGACATATCACAGAAGTTGCAAGGTGCATGCTCAACGAGATGAAGGTGCAACTAAACTATTGGGCTGAAGCAGCTAATGTGGCTGTTTATTTGATGAACAAGTGTACAACGGCTGGAGTGCATAATCTAACTCCCGAGGAGGTTTACTCCGGTAAGAAACCTAACCTTACACAACTCAAGGTTTTTGGATGTGTGTGTTATGTTCATATCCCTCAAGAACTAAGGACAAAGATGGAGACAAAGTCCGAAAAATGTATTTTTATTGGATATTCATCGGAGCAAAAGGGATATAAGTGCTACAATCCAGTGACAAAGGAGCTACGAGTCTCACGAGATGTGGTATTTGATGAGCTAAGACCATGGTTTGGAGACAAAGGGAAAGAGAGGATTCTTGAAGAAGATTGTGAAGATGATGGAGGTGCTGTCCAAGAAGAATTTCAGCAAACAAGCACTCAAATGTCAAGTCCAGAAGCTTCTACATCACTTGCAGAAAGCTCAACATGGAAGGAGAGGATAAGGAGTCATTCTCATCACCAAGATCAGCTTATGAAAGATCTAAAGCTGAAAGTGCTGCCCAAAATAGTGATTCAAATGCAAGTGAAGAAGAGTATGAAGAGGTGATCACACCAAAGGTAAAGTTGAACCGGTTGAAGAAGCAATGTTCAAAAGGAAATGAAAGGAGGTCTTCAAGAGAAAAGTATCCAATTGAAAGGCTGAGCTATGATAGTTTTATTGCAAAGCATTTTGCATATATGATACAGGTGGTCAAAGACAAAGAACCACATGCATATGACGAAGCCTGTACAGAAAAAGAATGGCAAGAAGCTATGCAAGAAGAGATAAAAGCTCTCAAGGACAATCACACATGGGAGCTAGTTCCAAAAGCTGAAGGTATGAAGATTGTTCCAAATAAATCGGTATTTAAAATAAAGAGAAATGCTGATGGTTCTCTAGCTAGGCATAAAGCTAGACTAGTAGCAAAAGGATTCAAGGGCATCGACTATGAAGAGACTTTCAGCGTGGTTGCAAAGATGGGAACAATTAGAACCTTGATTGCAGTGAGTGCAGCAAGGAAATGGCCATTATATCAACTTGACATAAAAAATGCTTTTCTCAATGGTGAACTTCAAGAAGAGGTATACATGAGTCAACCGATTGGATTTGAAGATAGAAAGCATCCAAATTTTGTTTGTAGATTGAAGAAAGCTTTGTATGTGTTGAAGCAAGCATCACGTGCTTGAAATCAAAGATTGATCGAGTACCTCACAAGGTGTGGGTATAGTCCAAGTAATGCAGATCCCTCTCTCTACATGAAGAAAGAAGAAGGCAAGCAGGTATATATTTGCATATATGTTGATGATCTCATCATAACAGGAAGTAATGTTACAGGAATACAAGAGATCAAAAGGAAACTTGGTAAGGAGTTTAAAATTTCAGATCTTGGTGAGCTCAAATACTTTTTAGGCATTGAGATAGTCTATGGGAAAGATGGCATTTACTTGATGCAAAGAAAGTACTTGTTGGATATTCTCTTCATATTTGGAATGAGTGAATGCAAACCACTCACTCAACCTATGGACACAAATGTGAAGCTATGCTCAACTGATGCAGAGAAGTTACATGATGTAACTACATACAAGAGTATATATAGGTTCATTGATCTATGCTACAATCACAAGACCAGATTTTTGTTATATTGTTGCAGTTCTTTCTCAATTTATGCAAGCTCCAACAAGTGAACATTTAAATTCATGCTAAGATATGTGAAGCACACAGTCAATCATGCCTTTTTTTATAGATATGATGAAGAATTGGAGCTAAAAGGCTTCAGTGATGCTGATTGGGCTAGTTCGAAGGAAGATAGAAGATCCACTTCAGGTTATGTGTTCATGATAGGTAGCAAACCTATCACATGGAGTTCGAAGAAGCAACCTACTGTTGCACTATCATCTATAGAAGTTGAATATAGATGTTTAGCCTTTGCAACTTGTGAAGCTATGTGGACTAAGAAACTCTTGGCTGATCTTGATGGTAGGTGGAGACCATTCCAATTAATGGTGACAACATGTCAAGCATTCACTCGACAAACAATTCAATGTTGCATGCACGAAGTAAGCACATAGAAGTGCATTATCATTATGTTCGAGAAAAATTTTTGAGCAAGGATGTGGATATAAAGTTCATTGGAACTAATGACCAGGTTGCAGACATGTTTACAAATTCCTTATATGATTCTAAGCTAAAGAGGTTCAAGGATGACATCAACTTGTAGGATATGGCTGAAGGTGCAAACTCACATTTGAGCTTGAGGAGGAGTGTTAAAAATAAAGAAGTAAGCTTGTATATATTTTTGCAAAAAAGATTTTCTTCAAGTAGAAGGAAAATACAAAAATGAAAAATAGAAGCATTTACTTCAACAAGTAGTGGAGGGCAAAAGAGAATCATTCAAAAGAGAATCATTCAAAAGAGAATCAAATCCAAAAACTGAACTGTAAGAGGAGTGGTTGTCCAAAGTAGTGGAGAAATGATGGAGAAGAGCTCTCAAACTCATCATGAGAGTTTTTGGTCACTTGGCTATAAAAGAGGCAAGGGAGGACACTCAAGCATAGAGGAAGAAGGCATGGAACTCCCCTTGTAACTAGTTCATTTGGTTTGAGTCATTTCATTCAGTTCACTCTCATAGAGTATGTCCAGCCGCACACCCATTTCTAGGTAGTCTACTTGTGAGAGTCATATGTCTCAACATATGTATCCAATTTTAGTGTTTAAACATTCGTTGGAAAGCTTATCTTGAGTAATTCTTGTATGTAAAAGAGTTTTATAAAATTCTTTATGCTCTCTAAGTTTTTCAAGTTTTGTGAAGTCCAATTTTTATCTTAATTGAGTAAACAGGTACTCTGTTTTGAATCAAAGCGTTGCCAACCCAAAACTACGTCAAATTCAGTGTTTGATAGCTCATTTGAAAGCTCTAGGTGTCTAGTTTGAGTGAGCAAAGTTTCAAGTTCATTGCATTTTTCAGTTGGTACCAATTTTTATTTGAAGGTTCAATTGTTGGCAAGAGTCTTGATCCTCAGAAGGTCTTCTACACTTTCTGCTGCGATTAGGAGAGGAATTCTCCAACACTTCATATCCCACTGCAACCATGTCCAGGACAAGCACCACTTCTTGTCGAGGTTGACCTGATAATCAATTGTTTCCTTTGATATTAGGATTTTTGTTAGACAATTACCATTGTACCATCTGAGACCTAGCGGGCATAGGGAGTCATGCCGCATGTGAAGATGGATTTTAGAGTAGTACTAGTCAAAAATTTTGCTTTCTAAAATGTTTCTTTCTTCATAGGTAATGCTAGCACTAGGGTCATATCCTTGAAGTTGATCCATTGGTTGGTGTCTTGTTTCCAAGGATAATTCAATTTTTTGAAGACCTTGTTCTAGAGCCTCTTGGTGCTTCAAATGTTCCAAGATTCCACATTCCTGATGCCATGGATCGGAAACTAGATAGATTCATTTTGTCTGATATCAGCTGCCCACTTCAAGTCTTCACTACTTCTTATGAAGCTTTTGACTTTATTCCAACTCTTCCATAGGGAGCACACTAGATTCGGGCCTTTCGAGAAAACCGGGATCAAGGAAAACAAAGGGTCAAAATGTCAAGATTCTTCCAATTCGGGAATCCCACAAAAGTCAATGCGTTCTTGTTTTTGAGGATTAATATGGCCCACGAAGTCTCCCCATCTGCACCATGCCTTTATCATCCATTTTGCTGCAAGTTTGTTAGCCATGCCTCCAATCTCCAGAATACCAAACCCCCACTTTTGCTTTGGCTAGTGGAGATGGACCATTTGATTTTAGGCACCCCCTCCTATTGTGGTCTCCTATCCAAAAGAAGTTTCTACAAATACTTTCTAGTTTGGACAACTCTTGCTCTTTAGGTCTCCAACAAGAGAGGAAGTAAAAGGTCAACAAAAAATGAGGAACGTGTTAATAACCATTGCATGACCCACGAGATCATTTACATACCTCTCCAATAATTTAGCTTGCGTTCAAGTTTGGTCAGGATCCAGTTCCACCGCTACTTCAATGAGATACCAAAGCCTAGAGAATCCCTAGAAGCCGAAAAATGTGGTGTGGGGGAATGTTTTGGCAGCCATGTTTAGAGAGAAGGTCTGGTTGGATCTCGACAATAGCTCTGAAAGTAGTCTTTCAATGGTTGATTTTGCATCCAAAGGCTTTATTGAGAGTATTGAAGCACCTCCAAAATGTCTCCAACCTCGTAGAATCATTGTGAACAAACACATTCATATTATTGACAAAAGTCTCATGGTGATCTGGCCATGGTTACAAGGAAACACAAGGCCTTTGATATTACCAACTTCCACCTGTTGTTCCACCAACCCGCTAAGCCCTTCCGTGGCAATGGCAAAGAGAAGGGGAGCCAATGAGCACCTTTGTCTAATCGAATGTTTTAGTTTGATCGCCTTTGAAAGTTCGCCATTAGCATTAATTTGAGTCAATGCATTTCCCAATAGGAGCGAGATCATCGTGGTGAATTTCTGGGTACAACCGACATCTTTAAGTGATTGCAAAATATAGTCCCATTCTAGCATGTCGTAAGATTTGTCAAAGTTGGTCTTGAGGAAAATCACATCTTATCTTGACTCATCCACGAATGCAAGACCTTCCCAAATATTAATTATGGCTTTCGAAATTGACCTGCTTTTGAGGAAACCTTTTTGGTCCTCGCTTAACCAAGCTCTTAGATGGCCAGAAATTCTATTGGCTATGACTTTAGCAATAATCTTATATCGCGTTTGAAGCATCATAATGAGACAATAGTTCTCAATTCTATTCCTTTCCCCTTCTTGTGGATTAGCTTGATGATGTCGTGATGTATATTTAGTTTGGAAACAAGAGGATTGATGAAATCGATTTGTGGCACAAAAGGTTTGGACATATCAACATTCCCAAGCTCAAGGACATGAGCAACCATGAAGTGGTAAGAGGTCTTCCAACATTCAATGATATTGGACTACATGAGTTTTGTGAAGCATGCCAACTAGGAAAGCAAACTCGACAACCATTCAAGAACAGCAACTATGTGGCAAGGAATGTCCTCGACTTGATACACACGGATGTATGGGGACCATCACAACAACCATGAGTAGCTGGTAATAGATATTTTATCACTTTTATCGATGATCATTCAAGAAAAGTATGGATGTTTTGCATAAAACAAAAATCAGATGTGTTCTCCATGTTCAAGAGATTTAAAGCACAGGTAGAAAAGGAAACAGGACGCTACATAAAGACCTTGAGGTCCGATGGAGGAGGAGAATATTTTTCCAAAGAATTTTCAGATTTTCTTTATGAAAATGGCATCAAGAGAAAATTTACATGTAGCTACACACCTAAACAAAATGGAATAGCTAAAAGGAAAAATCGACATATCACAGAAGTTGCAAGGTGCATGCTCAACGAGATGAAGGTGCCACTAAACTATTGGGCTGAAGCAGCTAGTACGGCTGTTTATTTGATGAACAAGTGTACAACGGCTGGAGTGCATAATCTAACTCCCAAGGAGGTTTACTCCGGTAAGAACCCTAACCTTACACAGCTCAAGGTTTTTGGATGTGTGTGTTATGTTCATATCCCTCAAGAACTAAGGACAAAGATGGAGACAAAGTCCAAAAAATGTATTTTTATTGGATATTCATCGGAGCAAAAGGGATATAGGTGCTACAATCCGGTGACAAAGGAGCTACGAGTCTCACGAGATGTGGTATTTGATGAGCTAAGACCATGGTTTGGAGACAAAGGGAAAGAGAAGATTCTTGAAGAAGATTGTGAAGATGATGGAGGTGCTGTCCAAGAAGAATTTCAGCAAACAAGCACTCAAATGTCAGGTCCAGAAGCTTCTACATCACTTGCAGAAAGCTCAACATGGAAGGAGAGGATAAGGAGTCATTCTCATCACCAAGATCAGCTTATGAAAGATCTAAAGCTGAAAGTGCTGCCCAAAATAGTGATTCAAATGCAAGTGAAGAAGAGTATGAAGAGGTGATCACACCAAAGGTAAAGTTGAACCGGTTGAAGAAGCAATGTTCAAAAGGAAATGAAAGGAGGTCTTCAAGAGAAAAGTATCCAATTGAAAGGTTGAGCTATGACAGTTTTATTGCAAAGCATTTTGCATATATGATACAGGTGGTCAAAGACAAAGAACCGGATGCATATGAAGAAGCCTGTACAGAAAAAGAATGGCAAGAAGCTATGCAAGAAGAGATAAAAGCTCTCAAGGACAATCACACATGGGAGCTAGTTCCAAAAGCTGAAGGTATGAAGATTTTTCCAAATAAATGGGTATTTAAAATAAAGAGAAATGCTGATGGCTCTCTAGCTAGGCATAAAGCTAGACTAGTAGCAAAAGGATTCAAGCAAACTCATGGCATCGACTATGAAGAGACTTTCAGCCTGGTTGCAAAGATGGGAACAATTAGAACCTTGATTGCAGTGAGTGCAGCAAGGAAATGGCCATTATATCAACTTGACATAAAAAATGCTTTTCTCAATGGTGAACTTCATAAAGAGGTATACATGAGTCAATCGATTGGATTTGAAGATAGAAAGCATCCAAATTTTGGTTGTAGATTGAAGAAACCTTTGTATGGGCTGAAGCAAGCATCACGTGCTTGGAATCAAAGATTGATCGAGTACCTCACAAGGTGTGGGTATAGTCCAAGTAATCCCTCTCTCTACATGAAGAAAGAAGAAGGCAAGCAGGTATATATTTGCATATATGTTGATGATCTCATCATAACAGGAAGTAATGTTACAGGAATACAAGAGATCAAAAGGAAACGTGGTAAGGAGTTTAAAATTTCAGATCTTGGTGAGCTCAAATACTTTTTAGGCATTGAGATAGTCTATGGAAAGATGGAATTTACTTGATGCAAAGAAAGTACTTGTTGGATGTTCTTTTCATATTTGGAATGAGTGAATGCAAACCACTCACTCAACCTATGGACACAAATGTGAAGCTATGCTCAACTGATGGAGAGAAGTTACATGATGTAACTACATACAGGAGTATTATAGGTTCATTGATCTATGCTACAATCACAAGACCAGATTTGTGTTATATTATTGGAGTTCTTTCTCAATTTATGCAAGCTCCAACAAGTGAACATTTAAATTCAGCCAAATGAGTGCTAAGATATGTGAAGCACACAGTCAATCATGCCTTGTTTTATAGATATGATGAAGAATTGCAGGTAAAAGGCTTTAGTGATGCTGATTGGGCTAGTTCAAAGGAAGATAGAAGATCCACTTCAGGTTATGTGTTCATGATAGGTAGCAAACCTATCACATGGAGTTCGAAGAAGCAACCTACTGTTGCACTATCATCTACAGAAGCTGAATATAGATGTTTAGCCTTTGCAACTTGTGAAGCTATGTGGACTAAGAAACTCTTAGCTGATCTTGATGTGCAGGTGGAGATGATTCCAATTTATGGTGACAACATGTCAAGCATTCACTTGACAAACAATGCAATGTTTCATGCATGAAGCAAGCACATAGAAGTGCATTATCATCATGCTCGAGAAAAAGTTTTGAGCAAGGATTGATGGAGAGTGTTAATCTCCAAAAGAACAACCTACTCTTGAGTTTAGAACACCTCTATGTCAAGAGTAAGTCAAAACCTTCACTAAATTATAGGTCCAATCTCCAAATTATCAAAATTAAGAAAATCTGTGAAGAAAGTGAAACACATAAAAGTCTGCTGCAGAATTTCTTCACATTGACTTATCAAACGTGTAAAGTTTTTGATGAAACTTTGTACAAATCATCTCCTAGGGATTGCGCATCACCTCCAAGTTGAATCACTTGAAAAACTTTAGTATAACTTGAGAAATTGTTTTCACAAGTTACCTATGTCAGAATCTGTTACTCAGAACAGTCGATTCTATACCCCTAACTTCTTAACTTTGGTTCTCACAATATCTAATCCGTTTTGCCAAATGCTTTTAGCCACGAGTAGATCACCTTCCAACTTAAAGATTAAGTGCTTGCTTGCACAAAACTTTAAACTATGGAGTGAGCACTGATCAAAAGATTAAACACGAAATTTGCGCCTGTTTCAGAGAACTGTAGACACTCAACACATATGAATGTTCCTACTAACAATTCTCCTAACCTGATTACAATTAGACTCTGAAATTCAGGTCACAGGCTCATTAACTAACAACTTAGATATCCTCAAAAGGATTTCACAAATGATCAAACACAGAAGGAGCAGACACGAAAAGATCGGGCGCTCACTTTCTTCATTAACTCAGAAACTTACAACTGAGTGATGAGAGCTAACTCAAACTAACTTTTCTCTATTTCTTGGCTCCTAACTTCCTCAATCTTGGTTTCTACATATGCTCTCATAAGCTCTCATACATGCCCCGACTTTTCTCAAAGTATTTATAGACATCTATGTACAAACTCTCATCAAAACATAAGTATATGTAATCTGTGTTATAACTAATGTACATATGTGTACATGTCCTTCATTCTTGTGAATATATCCATTTTCTTCATTCCAAATCTTCAATTGGTGATTGATATGCACCAACAAGGATGTGGATATAAAGTTCACTGGAACTAATGACCAGGTTGCAGACATCTTTACAAATTCCTTAGATGATTCTAAGCTAAAGAGGTTCAAGGATGACATCAACTTGTAGGATATGGCTGAAGGTGCAAACTCACATGTGAGCTTGAGGGGGAGTGTTAAAAATAAAGAATTAAGCTTGGATATATTTTTGCAAGAAGGATTTTCTTCAAGTAGAAGGAAAATACAAAAATGAAAAATAGAAGCATTTACTTCAACAAGTAGTGGAGGCCAAAAGAGAATCATTCAAAAGAGAATCAAATCCAAAAACTGAACTGTAAGAGGAGTGGTTGTCCAAAGTAGTGGAGAAATGATGGAGAAGAGCTCTCAAAGTCATCATGAGAGTTTTTGGTCACTTGGCTATAAAAGAGGCAAGGGAGGACACTCAAGCATAGAGGAAGAAGGCGTGGAACTCTTCTTGTAACTAGTTCATTTGGTTTGAGTCATTTCATTCAGTTCACTCTCATAGAGTATGTCCAACCGCACACCCATTTCTGGGTAGTCTACTTGTGAGAGTCATATGTCTCAATATATGTATCCAATTTCAGTGTTTAAACATTCGTTGGAAAGCTTATCTTGAGTACGTATTGTATGTAAAAGAGTTTTATGAAATTCTTTATGGTGTGTGAGTTATTCAAGTTTTGTGAAGTCCAATTTTTAGCTTAATTGAGTGGATAGGTAGTCTATTTTGAATCAAAGCGTTGCCAACCCGAAGCTACTCCAAATTGAGTGTTTGATAGCTCATTTGAAAGCTCTAGGTGTCTAGTTTGAGTGACCAAAGTTTCAAGTTCATTGCATTTTTAAGTTGGTACCAGTTTTCATTTGAAGGTTCAGCTATTGGCAAGAGTCTTGATCTTGGTCTTCTACACTTTTTGCTGCGATTAGAAGAGGAATTCTCCAACACTTCATATCCCACCGCAACCATGTCTAGGATAGGCACCACTTCTTGTCAAGGTTGACCTGATAATCAATTGTTTCCTTTGATATTAGGATTTTTGTTAGACAATTACCATTGTACCATCTGAGACCTAGCGGGCATAGGGAGTCATGCCGCATGTGAAGATGGATTTTAGAGTAGTACTAGTCAAAAAGTTTGCTTTCTAAAATGTTTCATTCTTCATAGGTAATGCTGACACTAGGGTCATATCCTTGAAGTTGATCCATTGGTTGGTGTCTTGTTTCCAGGGATAATTCCATTTTTTGAAGACCTTGTTCTAGAGCCTCTTGGCGCTTCAAATGTTCCAAGATTCCACATTCCTGATGCCATGGATCGGAAACTAGATAGATTCATTATGTCTGATATCAGCCGCCCACTTCAAGTCTTCACTACTTCTTATGAAGCTTTTGACTTTATTCCAACTCTTCTATAGGGAGCACACTAGATTCGAGCCTTTTGAGAAAACCTGGATCGAGGAAAACAAAGGGTCAAAATGTCAAGCCAATTCGGGAATCCCACAAAAGTCAATGCGTTCTTGTTTTTGAAGATTAATATGGCCCATGAAGTCTCCCCATTTGCACCATGCCTTTATCATCCATTTTGCTGCAAGTTTGTTAGCCATGCATCCAATCTCCAGAATACCAAACCACCACTATTGCTTTGGCTAGTGCAGATGGACTATTTGATTTTAGGCACCCCCTCCTATTGTGGTCTCCTATCCAAAAGAAGTTTCTACAAATACTTTCCAGTTTGGACAACTCTTGCTCTTTAGGTCTCCAACAAGAGAGGAAGTAAATGGTCAACGAAATGAGGAACGTGTTAATAACCATTGCATGACCCACGAGATCATTTACATACCTCTCCAATAGTTTAGCTTGCTTTCAAGTTTGGTCAGGATCCAGTTCCACCACTACTTCAACGAGATACCAAAGCCTAGAGAATCCCTAGAAGCCGAAAAATTTGGTGTGGGGGAATGTTTTGGCAGCCATGTTTAGAGAGAAGGTCTGGTTGGATCTCGACAATAGCTCTGAAAGCAGTCTTTTAGTGGTTGATTTTGGATCCAAAGGCTTCATTGAGAGTATCGAAGCACCTCCAAAATGTCTCCAGCCTCGTACAATCATTGTGAACAAACACATTCATATTATTGACAAAAGTCTCATGGTGATCTGGCCATGGTTAGAGGGAAACACAAGGCCTTTGATATTACCAACTTCCACTTGTTGTTCCACCAACCCGCTAAGCCCTTCCGTGGCAATGGCAAAGAGAAGGGTAGCCAATGAGCACCTTTGTCTAATCGAATGTTTTGGTTTGATCGCCTTTGAAAGTTGGCCATTAGCATTAATTTGAGTCAATGCATTTCCCAATAGGATCGAGATCATCTTGGTGAATTTCTCGGTACAACCGAGATCTTTAAGTGATTGCAAAATATAGTCCCATTCCAGCATGTCATAAGCTTTGTCAAGGTTGTTCTTGAGGAAAATCACATCTTATCTTGACTCATCCACGAACGCAAGACCTTCCCAAATATTAATTATGGCTTTCAAAATTGACCTGCCTTTGAGGAAACCTTTTTGGTCCTCCCTTAAGCAAGCTCTTAGATGGCCAGAAATTCTATTGGCTATGACTTTAGCAATAATATTATATCGCGTTTGAAGCATCATAATGAGACAATAGTTCTCAATTCTATTCTTTTCCCCTTTTTGTGGATTAACTTGATGATGCCATTGTTGAGACAAGTCGGAAGTGTGCCAAACTCGAGCGCCTTATGCGAGAACAAACGAAGAGGAGTGGTAATCACTAACTTGAAGGACATAAAGAACTGATTAGTGAGCTCGTCCGGCCCCGGGCCTTTCCCATTGGGAAGGGCATCAACGACTTCAATGATTTATTCTTCCAAGATAGGGGCATCAAGCAGGGAATGAAGGTTGTGTGGGATCATATGCCAGGATACCCTAGAGATGGCCCCATGCAGTCCCGTCTATGAGGGGAGAGAGGAGTCGAGATCCCCAGGAGTCTCATAAAATGTTCTTCAAAGATTTTGAATTTTTCTTCTTCCATATTGCAAACATCACCATTTGAGTCTAGCAAAAAGGGGTTTGATTCTCTTATTTGTTTCCTTTTAAGCATGATGCACATCTCTTTGGTGGGCTTGTCGGCTTTGCAAGCCCACCACTCCCTAAAGAATATTTGCAAATTTCTCCTTTGTATTTCTTCTCGTATCTCAACAACACTCTGATTCTTTGTAGACCCTTATGGGATTGAGCTTTTCCATTGTTCACTTCCTCCTCAAGTCTTAAGAGTCTATGATATAGACCTTCTCTACATGCACGCCAAACAGTCTGGAGCATCTTTCTGGTTCTTATCATGATCTACCGTGACTAACCGACCGCGCATCTCTAGCTCTTGGCTGGGGACGAATAGGTGGCAAATGCCTCCTTCCACACTTCAACAATTTCTTGATGGATGGAGGGGAGAGAGAAAGAAGTCGAGCAAGTGTGAAACCAAGGAGCTTACGAGTTTTGGTGAGAGGTTGGAATGAGATAATGATTTGGTAGTGATCAGAGATGGCGAGGTCAGCGCATTGTGAGAGGGAAAGATGGCTCCATTAATGAGTGATGCTCTAAGCAATGTAGCTTCTATGCAATCTAGCTTTCCTCAAGTCCTCACCCGCTTGGAGATTAGACCGTGAAAAGTCATTCGAATCTTTTAATTTGATCAGAAGTGTAGTTTGATTTTGTCCCAAGTTTCTTTCTCATGATTGTCGATGACCCGGACCTTGTTGTTCCATTCGTTCCTAGGGTCCTCCACCATGTTGAAGTCACCGCAAATTAGCATGTTGTGGGGGAATGAGTCCAAGGAGGCCCAAGTATCCAGTCTCTCCAACTCCCTATTTGGGGCGTACATAGAAACTAATGTGAATTGAAAGGGGGCACCAAAGGAAATGGCAATCCATCGATGGCTCTGATCTTCAATGGAGTTCTCAAGCTTTTCAAAGCATAATTGATTTATACCAATTATCATCCCATCAGACCCTCGGGGGTGCGACATCGAAATCTAGACATGGGTCAGAGGGACATGTCTAAGATATTTTTGGAGTTCTACTCCATCAATTTAATTCTCTTGAATACAAATAAATTCATGGTTTAGGCTAATGTCACAAAGCCAGACCAATGAAGGTCACTCTTGAGGGGTTAGTCGTGTGAAGAGAGATGGTGGATGCAATCCAAAGATGAGTAGGTGCCGCTACAACCAGCTTCACACCAGCCAACTAAGACTTCAGAGTTGATTAGTAGACCCTTTGAGCTTCCTAAATCCACCAAAATATCAGCCAAGTACTTTGGAACATGTATCCCAAAAGTTTAAGTCAAGACCGACAAGTTGCGAAATGACTAGCTCCCAAAACTTGCTATTTTTGGACATACACCTGCTGGAAAAAATGAACAGTGCTCTCAACCTGGAAGGAATTAGAAAAATTCCTTTTGGGCATAGCAAATAGACTTAGCAAGCTTCCTATTCCAAGTTAAAACACTTCAAATGATGGACTGAGCACTGAGAACAAGTTTCATCAAGTTCTGGAACATTCCCACAATTCTCGGGGCTCTGCAGAGATAGACCAGTAAGCAGTAAAATGCAGATATCTCCAAAAGTATAAATCCAATGACCTTGAAAATGTATATGTAGAAACTAGACAGTGAGAGCGATCCAACGCACTTTAAAACACTGAAAAATGTTCAGTAAAACTCGAGATATGACCTTCTGAAGTTACTGCTCTGAGTGAGTATAGCAGAGAACAAAACAGAGAGGTAGATGATAATAAATGTATAGATTCACATATGATTACAACCACATTGGCAATGAATCTTTGCACAATGGGAGTAGAATGATAGAGCTATGGAGTAAGCTCTTCAATCTCTACAAAATGACATGAAGTGGTCACGTACAAGGCTTGCTAATCGCCTCTTCCTTCTTGCTCCTTTTATAGCAATTCTTGGAGGGAGTTTTGAATTCGAATTCGAATGGCTCCACCTAAAAGTGATCCCCAAAGTTAGGAGAGATTCCCTCAGCTCAAAAATTCGTGATTTTGGTAGTTGGAGCCACGAATTTGCTTTTACATCATGGATGAGGTAAGCCATCCTTTTCCTTTTTTCTTTTTCCATTTACAAGAGATAAAATGTACTCTTTTACAAGAGGTGTTCACATGACTACTCATGTGACTTACAAATGAGGATAATATCAAGCATATCAAGCATGTAGGCTTGGGCAAAATGCACCAACAGCTCCCCCTCAAGCCTAACATGCTTGGCCTCCAAATAAGTCTTCAATTGTCCTTGATTTCCTGCAAGCCAATCATCAACTTGAATCTACTTAACTTCGTACCATCAAGAGCTTTCGTCAACATGTCTGCACATTGCATATCTGTAGAGACGTAGGATAGTTGAATATCCTTGCTCATTAGCTTCTCCCTTACATAATGGTAGTGGACTTCAATATGCTTGGTTCTAGCATGGTATACCGGATTAGCTGCTAGATGTAGTGAGCTTGTGTTGTCACCAAAAATGTGAGGTGTTGAAGAATGAAGTCCAAGATCTGTGTACAAAGATTTTAACCACATGATTTCTTGAGTTGCATTAGCCAAACCTCTATATTCAGCTTCAGTAGAAGATAATGCCACGGTTGGTTGCTTCTTCGATGACCAAGAAATGATTTTTGAACCTGCAAATGATATATACCCTGATGTGCTTCTTCTATCATCTTTAGATCCGGCCCAATCTGCATCTGAGTAGACCTTTAGCTCAATATCTGAAGTATATGAATAGAACAAACCTTCATTCATGGTCCCCTTTAGGTACTTGAGGACTCGCTTGGCCGCTTCCATATGTGGTCTTCTCGGCTTATGCATAAACTGACTCAATATGCTAACACTATAGCATATATCCACCCTTGTGAGTGTTGCATAGTTCAAACTTCCAACCAAGCTTTGATAGCTTGTGATGTCTTCAATTGGCTCTCCTTCATAAGCACTAAGCTTATGATTTTGCTCCATAGGTGTACCTGCACACTTGGTATTTTCCATCTTGAACTTGACGAGCATGTCATGGACATACTTCCTTTGTGTGATGTATATACCTGAATCTGTGTAGATCAACTCCAATCCAAGAAAATAAGTGAGTGGTCCGAGGTCACTTATTTTGAACTCCTCCTTCATTTGACTCTTTACCTGTTTGATTCCTTCAAGATCATTGCCTGTGATAATAATATCATCAACATACACACATAAATAGATCACTTCAGATCCATTCCTCTTTATGAACAAAGAGGTATCTGCCTTGCTAGCTTTGAATCCTTGGTCCTGCAAATAAGTAACCAATCTGAAATTCCAAGCTCTTGGAGCTTGCTTCAATCCATACAAAGCTTTCTTTAGTTTGCATACATAGTTAGGATGATGTGCATCCTCATATCCAGGAGGTTGTGCCATATACACTTCCTCAGAAATCCATCCATTCAAGAAAGCATTCTTTACATCAAGTTGATAAAGATTCCAATTTCTAGATGCAGCAACACTTATGAGAACCCTAATTGTAGGCATTTTTGCAACAGGAGAGAAAGTCTCCTCATAATCAATACCATGGGTTTGAGCAAACCCTTTAGCAACTAACCTTGCTTTGTGTCTATTTATACTTCCATCTGGATTCCTCTTGATTTTGTATATCCATCGAGATCTGATTATCTTCATAGATGGCTTGTTAGGTACAAGCTCCCAAGTGTCATTCTCCTTCAAGGCTTCCATTTCTTCATCCATTGCATCTCTCCAAGCTTTCTTGCTTTGTGCTTCTTCGAATGTGGTAGGTTCTTCATTGGTTGAATCCTTTGCAATGTAGATTGAGTGCTTGGTGACCAAAGAAGTATCATAACCAAACCTCTCTGGTTTCTTCTTCTCCCTCGAAGACCTTCTAAGTGGTTGATGTGAGCTCTCGGGTCCATATGTAGCATCCTGCATCTTTGCTTTACCTTTGTTCTTCCATAGCTTTAGTCTTTCCAAGTCTTCTAGGTCAATCTCCGAATCACTTTCTTCAATCTGCTTTGGCTCCTTTGGTTGAAGTGATGGAAAATCTTCATCCAAGTCATATGGCAGCTTCACTTTCCTGTCATCATCAAACCATGATTTGTTTTCATCAAAAATTACATCTCTACTCACAGAAAATCCTTTATTGGTTGGATTGTACAATCTATATCCTTTTTGGTTTTGATCATAACCAATGAATACACACTTCTCTGCCTTGGGATCCAATTTCCCTCTTACTTGAGAAGGAATGTGAGCATAGGCTAAGCATCCAAAGATTTTACAATGCTCTAGACTAGGTCTTCTTCCATTCCACACTTCATATGGAGTGGTTCCATCTAGTGACTTAGATGGAAGTCTATTTATGAGATATGTGGCTGTCGACACAGCCTCTGCCCATAGGTAGTTCGGCAATCCCTTTTCGTTGAGCATGGACCTTGCAGCTTCGACGATAGCTCTATTCCTCCTCTCTGCTACACCATTGAGTTCAGGTGTATACCTTGTAGTGACTTCCCTTTTAATGCCTCTTTCATGCAAGAAGGCATCAAATTCAGAAGAGAAGTATTCTCCTCCACCATCTGATCTGAGTCTTTTCAAAGTCCTACCTGTTTGATTTTCAACAAGAGCAATATACTTCTTAAAGCAATTAAACACTTCATCCTTGTGCTTCATGAAAAACAGAATGGTCCACCTGCTACAATCATCTATGAAAGACACATAATATCTTGAGCCTGATATAGATGGCTCCTTACTTGGACCCCACACATCCGTGTGCACTAGATCCAAAGGATTTTGATACATATATCCTTTCTTATTGAAAGGTTGTCTATGAGCCTTGCCGAGTTGACAAGCTTCACACTTATAAATCATGTGTTGCCTTGTGATATTAGGCAAACCAAGTACACTTTGGTCCCTGCAAATCTGTTTGAGTGTCCTCTCACCAATGTGAGCAAGCCTTTTGTGCCATATCTCCAACTCTGTTAGAGTTTGAGATCCATAGCTAAACAAAGCTATGTTCTTTGTATCTTCCACTTCAAAAGTGAAAAGCCTTCCTGTCTTTTCTCCTTTGGCAATCCTTCGAAAGCCTTGCCTTGGGTCTTCAACATATGCTTCAAATCGATTGAATCTAACCTGCAATCCTTTTTCAACAATCTGTCCAACACTTATTAAATTTTTGGTAATTGTAGGGACATACAAGACTTTGCTTAAGAGGTTCATATTCCCATCTGATGTCTTCACATTACCTATCTTCTCCACTGAGTGCTTTGTGTCATCTCCTGTCTGCACTTCATGCTTGTTATGAGGATCTTCCAAATCAGAAAGTAAAGCCACATTTCCTGCTACATGGTTCGAGCATCCCGAATCAATGTAAAATATGTGATCATCATCCTTACCCTTCTTCGTTGATAGATTCATAATCAATAATGAATCTTCTTGACTTTGGTCCTCTGCATAGTTATTGTAATCTCTTCTTCCTCTATGGCCACTTTGATAGTTGTTGTTGTTGTTGTAATTGTTGTTGTAGTAGTTGTTGTTGTTGTAGCCTCCATTGTACCTGCCTCTATTTGATCCATAGCCACCTCTATTGAATCCTCTTCCTCTTGAGTTCCTTGGATTCCTGAAACATTCTTCAGTAGTATGGTTAGATAAGCCACATATGTTGCAAGGTTGAGATGATTGGAATCTCCCCCTGCCTTGCTTTCCACCTCTGCCTCTTCCTCTAGCTCTTCCTCTACCTGCAAAGTTTGCTTGGAAAGAGCTTCCTTCATCTTCATTCTTCCTATTCTTTGACTTGTCCTTGACCTTAGCTTTATCAGAATATAAGGCAGAAGTTTGATTACCTCTTGAGGACTCACCACCTTTGCTAATCTTTTCTTCATGAGTGAAGAGTTGGCCCATGAGTGTGTTGAGGTCGGGTACATGCATATCCATGTATAAATCCATGGCTGTTGTGAATGACTCCCACTTGTCGTCTGCTTTGATTCCATTCATGATTTGTCTTATGATTTGCTCCTCTTCAATTACCTCTCCAATGCTTCCAAGTTGGTCGGAAATCTCCTTCATCTTTGTGACATAATCAGTCACATTTTGCTTCGGGCTTTTCTTCATTGTTGTGAACTCCATCCACAATTGGTTCTTCCTTGCTCGAGTGTTGGAAGAGAAGAAAGAAGCAAGTGCATTCCAGGTTTCTCTTGATGTCTTGCATCCCTTGACATGAGGTAAAAGAAAATCAGAGATTGAGTTTAGAATATAGGACCTTGCAAGTGCATCCTTCGAACACCAATTCGAAAGTCCTTCCACTTCTTCATGTGATGGTTGCCCTTTGTTCCTCATGGTTGGCATTGCTTCATCTCCGGATATGAATCCATATAGATTCCTTCCTTGAAGGTAAGCCTCCATCCTTAGAGACCATGCCGGATAGTTGTTTCGATCCAATTTGTCAATTGTTGATGGAAATCCATCTCCCATGTTGCTTGACTATGCTCTGATACCACTGTGAAGAGAGATGGTGGATGCAATCCAAAGATGAGTAGGTGCCGCTACAACCAGCTTCACACCAGCCAACTGAGACTTCAGAGTTGATTAGTAGACCCTTTGAGCTTCCTAAATCCACCAAAATATCAGCCAAGTACTTTGGAACATGTATCCCAAAAGTTTAAGTCAAGACCGACAAGTTGCGAAATGACTAGCTCCCAAAACTTGCTATTTTTGGACATGCACCTGCTGGAAAAAATGAACAGTGCTCTCAACCTGGAAGGAATTAGAAACATTCCTTTTGGGCATAGCAAATAGACTTAGCAAGCTTCCTATTCCAAGTTAAAACACTTCAAATGATGGACTGAGCACTGAGAACAAGTTTCATCAAGTTCTGGAACATTCCCACAATTCTCGGGGCTCTGCAGAGATAGACCAGTAAGCAGTAAAATGCAGATATCTCCAAAAGTATAAATCCAATGACCTTGAAAATTTATATGTAGAAACTAGACAGTCAGAGCTATCCAACGCACTTTAAAACACTGAAAAATGTTCAGTAAAACTCGAGATATGACCTTCTGAAGTTACTGCTCTGAGTGAGTATAGCAGAGAACAAAACAGAGAGGTAGATGATAATAAATGTATAGATTCACATATGATTACAACCACATTGGCAATGAATCTTTGCACAATGGGAGTAGAATGATAGAGCTATGGAGTAAGCTCTTCAATCTCTACAAAATGACATGAAGTGGTCACGTACAAGGCTTGCTAATCGCCTCTTCCTTCTTGCTCCTTTTATAGCAATTCTTGGAGGGAGTTTTGAATTCGAATTCGAATGGCTCCACCTAAAAGTGATCCCCAAAGTTAGGAGAGATTCCCTCAGCTCAAAAATTCGTGATTTTGGTAGTTGGAGCCACGAATTTGCTTTTACATCATGGATGAGGTAAGCCATCCTTTTCCTTTTTTCTTTTTCCATTTACAAGAGATAAAATGTACTCTTTTACAAGAGGTGTTCACATGACTACTCATGTGACTTACAAATGAGGATAATATCAAGCATATCAAGCATGTAGGCTTGGGCAAAATGCACCAACAAGTCGGCCCCATAGCATTTAAAGAGATGATGATCATTGCCGTAAGTTACTCTCTTTGCGGGAAAGGGCCTTATCCTTTCTCCTCTTGGATTCGTCTTTTATTTTTATGGGAGGGGGTCTTGATATAGTAATGGATTAGTCTTGGGTTGTTTCTTTGTTATTCTTTCTCCTCTTGGATTCGTCTTTTTTTCGCGGGGAGGAGGATGTCTTCTTGATGGTTGTACTAAAATACTAGTATAATGGATATTTAGTATTTGAACAATTAAAAAAAGGAGAATTTCGTTATAACAACGATTCTATACAAACGCAATATGGACAAACCATCCTAGCTGCTGGTTGGACATAGTGGAAGCTATAAGATTATTTTCCCCGGAGACATGAAGAAATTTTGCCATAAGGAGGATTCTGCGCGATTCGCGAATGTTGTACGACAGGTTACATAACTTGAGGGACATGACATTTGTAACGACAAGGTCCTTCATTTAACAGAATGTGTCCCACCGACGCCATACAAAGCCTGTACACATTTTTTTTTTTCTATAACAAAGCTTTTTAATAATTTTATAAGGCAGACACTGATGGACTTGAATTCACACACACTCGTATGTAGCGGAGGACTGCGTAGAACTAGGGACATGACTGTCGTAGAGTAGAGGATGTCCTTCGAACCCTGTAATATGTGCCTATGATCTCCTACTTATATGATGTACAATCTGTAATATGTACAATCTCCTACTTATATGATGAAATGCCTTGAAGTTTTTATATGAAAAAACTTGACACGCTAGAGCCCACTCGAACTCGTAGCAGTCACGGGCTGGAGAGAGAGGAAGGACCTATCTATGACACCATCGGAAGACCAAATTTTTTATATGCACTTTGAATACTTTCAAACTTTCTTAATTTATGCACTCCAATAAGTACCCTATTGAATGTAATGAAATAGATGCTTAAAGACATAAAGTACAAAATTAAGTATAAATGTGTGTGTGTATCTGTGTGTATAAACTACATTTTTGTCGCATCATTCATGTTAATCTTAACTTTTCTGTCCATTGGTTATCTAATAGGTTTGGAATCACTCGTACCAAACCTTTATAACACATCCTAGACATACTTTTTTCTTTATAAATCAATTCTATCCCTAAGAAGTAATATACATTGCTAAGAAGTTATAACACATACTTTCTTTTGCATCAAGTAGATATATTTTTCTTTATAAATCAATTCTATCCTAAGAAGTAATATACATCGCTAGTTTACGAGATATCAAGTTCCATTTCAAACTTTCTTTTGATATATTTGATGTCTAGAAAAGTATTCCTTGTAATGATAAGATCATCTGCATCATATATATTGATATACACCACATTGTCTTCATATTTCTTCATATGAAATGAAGGACTTTCTTTGCAAGGCATTCAACAAGACTTTGATCCCAAATTCTTCGCTCTCGCTTGAGCCCATAGAAAACCGTACTAAACCTTGAAAAAGTAGATGATTATTCTCTCCATACCCTATTGGTTGTTTCATATAGAATTGTTCTTGTCAATCTTCATTCAAGAAATCGTTTCATTTAAAATGTGGGCGACCTGCTTGGAGCCCTCATAGAAAAACAAGGTCCTGATTGTACCTGACTTTGGGACCGGAGCAATGTTTTCCTCATTTTCTATACATAGGATTTATGTGAATACTGGACAACCTAGCATAGATTGATACTTAATTAGTGTTCAATAAGAATTTATCTTTACTGTGAGGATCCATGTTTTGGAAGATACATTCATACTTGATGTACTATGTACAAGTTTCCATGCATTGTTGTCCTTGATAGCTTTGATTTTGTCACTCATCACATCTTGTCATTGTTTCGTTGAGCTACCCTACCCACATCATATATGCAAAATTATTAAACAACAAAACTATCATATTTAAGCCTCTTTGATGCGAACACCTACCCTGTACTTGCGGAGTACCTACCCTCTCATAGTCCTCTTCCTTTGAACCTATTTCACGTTCCTCTACATAATCGATACCTTGTATCATGCTTTCTTTTGGAACTGAAGACCATGAATATCTCCCTTCAGGATAATTTTCCTCCAATTGATATTGAAGCTTTTAGGACTATAATACTATTTACTTTGCGTCTCTCACTCTCTTTCATTTTGTGAGACAATCTTCTTTTCAATTTTATTCAGTGTATGTACTTTCCATGTGGTATCAGATCCATAGGTGGCAGTCTTGCTGGTTCGTTTGATGCTCTTTATAGTGGTGGTGGTGCTGGTGATGGTGCTAGAGCTTGGTGTCTATGCTCTCTACTTATTGGGAGGAGCATTTTTCCATCATCTTTGTATGCTTTTTGGGCCTCATTTCATCCATTTTCCCACCTTCCCACAATTACTTCCATTTTTCCACCATTCCCAACATTTTCTCCACCCTTGAATTTGGAAATTCTTCTATTTGGTTGTCAATCTCTTCTGTTGAAGTGCTCGTGAACACTTTTGAGGAGCTAACTCGCACTTCCTTTTCTATTGTGGTGATGTATTTCATTGATATAATAGTGTTTATAAGCACTTTGCTACCATGTCTTCGTAGAGCTTACCTGCTTCGGGACTATTGGCCATTTCGTCTTTCAGACGTTACAAACTCGTTCACTTTGACGATCATGACTCACCATTTCATAGAGAAACGTCCACTCACCATTGTGAAAATGGTCACATTTCATTCCTATGGACATCGTTTTGTCGCATTGTTATGTCAAAACATATCCGTCCATCATTCTTTTCAACTAATCCGTCTCTTTGCAACAAGTGAATCGTATGCCTAGGTAACCATCAAAGAGTGAACTCATTCGAATTGTTGGACGAATCAGAGAACGAGATACCACAAATGTCAATACGCCATTATCACCCTCAGGCGGAACACCAAACTTTTATGCCAATTTAGGGGCGTTTGAAGGTTGTAGCCTTGACTAGGATCGAAGGGGTCGCTCTGCTGAAAGAGTTGGAGAAACTTGCAATCCTCGAGAGTTGCAGAAACTTCAATTCTCGGGGTTGACACTGCAAAGGATGGGAGCTTGCAGCTTGAGCCCAAGAAGTTGATAAAGTGATCACTGTCGAGCTCCAATCCACTTGAGATCTTTGAGATGAAGAAGGATCCAAAGAAACCTCCTACTCAAGATTGATGCCAAAAGCATCATCGTAGTCAATTTTCACCACGACACACATCAACTCAACTCTACTCCACAAATCGTCTATTCTCTCTTTAGACCAAGCCAAGTTTTGATCGACGAGCCTCTGATGCAGAATTATTGATAATATCACAAATGAGGACATTATTTTCTCTACCTCATTTCCATTTGTATTCGCATGAGCATCTCCATTTTTTCTCCAGAAAACACACAATTTCTAATCATTTTATATTGTATCTCGTTGTATTTTGGTACTTGGCCATTTTCTTCCACATTGTATTCATTCTCTTTCAAGGGGAATTATCCCACATATGATGTACTTTGGAGAGTCCCTCCAACTCCATAGAAGCAGGGCCTCTCACCCTCTTTGTAAAGCCTAATCCATGCTCTTGGCAATAACGTTTTGAATCCATGTGAGCTTACCTATTTCTTTGTATAGTCACTTTCAATCTCTCACACTCTTTCATTTTGTGAGTACAATGTTCTTTTCATTTTGCTTTTGCATGTGCTCTCTATACATATTTTCTCTTATCAATAAACCATGCCAAAACTCATTTAAGATCACATTTTTAGAAAAACCTTATTCCTTGGTTAGGGGGTTATAACATTCGTATATACCTTTTTAGACAAGTAACTAATTAAAATACATTTTTTAAATCTTGGTTCCATTCTCGCTCTCATTTATGTGGCTTATGGACATAAAAACTGTACCCCAATATTCTTAGGGGAGTTCGTTTTGGTATTTCACCAAAATACGCATCTTTAGGAGTTAGATGATGAACTCTATAGATTATAAATCCGTTTATCGGGTAGATTACTATTGCTGCAGCCTCAACGAATAGAACAATGGAACATCCATATCATTTAGCATGCATATAGCTGCCTGTAAAGTTTGTGTATTTTTTATCTCTCCTATGCAATTTTGTTAGGGTATATACACACATGTGAATTTCCTTTTGATCTTATTTATTTTCAAAGATTTCATGTCGCTACTTGGAAAAAGTACTCCTTGGCTCTAATAGACCATGTCTTGATATATATCTACTTTTTTCGTCCTCCACTTAGCCTTTAAATGTCGTGAACATTCCAAATACCTTTGAGTTCAATTTCATGGAACATAGCCAAAATGTTATTTTATGATCATCAATAAATGTGAGAAAATACATGTCCCTAGCAATAAACGGAACCTATGTAGGATCCCGTAAATGCACCTCTATCAAACCAAAACAATTTTGGGCCACGTACTTGCTCCTTTTATAAGGTTTTCGTGTTTATTTTACAAGTTTTCAAGCTTTACACAATCCATGTGGAGCAATTGAAACAAAAAGTATACGAAGTAAACTCATCATCACATGATTTTTTATTTCTCTAAGCATAATTAGCATGACATATGATAATGCATGACAATCAAGGTGATGAAGATGGAGCACATATTGAAGATGAAGAACCTTTGAGCATGGGTGTTTTGAATAAGTAAAAGCAAGCAAGCCACGTGCTTAAGGAATCCCCTTGTCTTCTTCCATTCAAACTTTGGGTAGCCATATTGATCTACCTATTTTGGTAGTAACTAGTCTACTTATCTTTAATATATATCCACACTTTCTACTTCATCTGGTCCAAATTCATTATATTTCTTCGCTTGGTAGTGGGTAATATAGTGTCTCTGAGTTTTCTCATCTCTTTGGTATTGTCTCTATACAATATGGTAGAAGTGTGGCATTTGTCTCTATATAGAGGGAAGGTATCAACTAACATGTTTTGGTGACATTTGGTCTCTGCATCTATGTGAATATTCGAGTGAAATAACCTAGATTGATATCAATCACTGAATTGTGGAAACATTCTTGCATCCATTCTGACGTACCTCACAAAAATTAGATTTTTTATCTGTAGAGGTGTGTGTGAGAGTGCCTTTGAGGACATTCATGCCTCATGATGCATTAAGGATTATTTTTTTTGCTACTTGCCACACTTTAATTAATAAAAAGAATAACTTTACAAGTGAATGGGCCTACCACTCTTGGGACCTCCCAAATCCCACAAAAAGGGGCTGCTTAAAATCGGCTAGAAGATGTTACAAAGAAGGTTGATAACCCTTTCATCCCCCTCATGGGGAGGTCAGTTTCTTTTAAATTTGTTCCACTTTTCTTCAACTCTTCCAAAGGGAGCAAACTAAGCTCGAGCCTTTGGGAGTCACTGAAGATGGGGGAGAACAAAAAAGTGAGAATATCTAGATCCTTCAACCCTAGAATGCCCACAAGCCTAAGAGCACTCTTGATTCTAAAAATTAGTTCGGCCCAAGAGGCATTCTTGCTGCTCCAATCTTTTAATGAACCATTTGGCCATCTCTTTATTGATCATTCCTTGAATGTCTAGAATCCTCAAACCACGCTTATCGTTTTGGTTTATTTAAGTAACCCATTCTGCTAGGATCCTCGATCTAGAGAAAATTTCTAGAAATTCTTTCCAATTCGACAATCTCTTAGTCCTTTGATCTCTAGCAAGAGAGAAAGTAAATACATCAAAGAAAGAAGGAACATGTTAACCATCATGGCTTGCCATGTCAGGTTAATTTGCATACCTTTCCAATATGTGAGCTTGTTATCGAGCTTAGCAAGAGCCTAGTTCCGGACGAGATGTCCTTGTCATGACTAGCTGTTTCCTTTCCACTTCTTTTCACATCTATCTCATTTTAGTTATGAGGGACTTAATTGACAAATCAAAGTCAAAAGGAAATTTCTCTAAATTTTCAATTCAACAACAAGCTTACCCGATTGTTGCTTAAAGACTAATGCTTCACTAACCATAAATCATTCATAGAGAAATGAAGAATATTATTTCTCAAAGGAAGTCAGATTTAGAAAGAATGATGAAATACAAATTTCTGGAAATCACGAATCTCTACACCATTAACTCTCAAAACTTCAAATGATCATAACTCATCGATTACAACACCAAATTGAATGATTCAAGTGGCTAATTCATGCCATTTTTGCAGCAAAAGTCAAATATAATAAGAAAAATCGCTTATCTCCATCATGGATGAAAACGGGACCAACTCGAAATATGGCAGGTTGCTTCATTTTCCACAACAGTAACATTACATCAAAATTCATTCAAGAAAAGACTTTCCACAAAGCATAACACTCACAATCAATGAATACAACATCGTAAGTCATCACATAGAACTCTTAAATGAAGAATTCATGATGAAGTTGAAGATACACAGCCAAAGGAAGAGCTCTATTTCTCTCAGAGTTTGTATACAAGAATGAATAAGTCATCTCTTCTTCTCATCTTCTCTCCTTTTATACTAAATGTCAAAGCTCCCTTTAATTACACAAATTCTTTGTGATATTTTTGGCATCTTCAACCTATAGATCACATAATATTACAAACAAATTAGATTGTAGAGGATCAAGCCTAAACTAAGATCAACTCAATTCCTCTTTCAACATCCTCACCCTCCTAAACCTTTTGATGTCCTCATCAAAAAGTGTTTGAATAGAGCAACCCTTTGGTTGTTTTTTTTTCTTTTTTAAACTGTTAGTTCCTGGATGTGGCTCTTGAAGTTGTATGTTCTTTTGATGTTCCTTTGAGTTGATGTTGTGTATGAGTCCTATCATGGCTTTCCTCCAATTGACAGCTACTTCTAAAGTATCAAGTGTATTTGTGCTTTGGTATTCTAGAAAAAAACTTTCATAAGCTACTATTCTAGCTTCACGTCCCAAAGAAATTTTGCCAAAAATTTCAGACTCTATTTCAAAAAATCCAATTAAAAATGCATCTTCAAAAGTCTATAGATAGATACTCTGCATAAACATGACTCTGAAAAAATATGCCATTAGAAAAATAATCTATTTGGCATCTCAATGAGATCAAATAAGACACTATTTGTATTGGAGTAAAATCCCAAAAATTCAAGAGTCCTAATGTTGAGTTCAAAAAAACTCTCCAAACATGCTTTTATCATTTTGAAGATCCAAATCTGAACAATTATTGTGTAATCCTGAACTTGCTGCATATAAAAAATGAATGTGTCTATTGTATTTAGCATATACGATTTTGGTGGCCAACCACCCCATGGAGGACCTACCAACTTAGCAAAAGCCAACCATGATTTTGGATATTGCCCATTCCTTCTTCTTTCCTAAAAAATTGATCATGCCCTCCTTGCACATGGACAATAAGCAGGATTTAATTTAAGAATTATTGGTGCTTCTATCCATACATGTTTGCAATCTGTGTTTTTTGCCAAAAATTCTCGTCTCCATTTGGGGTTAACCTTGTCAAAAAACTCCTTTGACAGTAGGAATTGACTATCTGAGTACTCCAAAAAATGATCTAGCTCTTTGGCCAAAATACGAGTCTGATATTCCTTAATGGATTCTTGCAAATACGGTAGAGGTACATCAAACATGTCAAAATTTGATAATGTTCTGATTGGTTTTTTGAGTTTTCTCATAGGATATTTGATGAGCTTTGATTTGTATCTATCATATAATTCTTTGAGATATTTAACCCTATTATTTCTATCTACAAGCAAAGTACAAATAGGTTCTACCAAAATCTGATCTTGTTCATCAAATTGTTCATATATCTCTAGTTCTACTTCCATTTGAACTTCTTCCATTAAATCATTCTGCTATCTATTATCATTTTGGTCCTCTTGTTGAGCTTCCTCTCTAACAATGTTATCCGATTGATTGGAATTTTCTTGCCATTTCTATATTTACTGAATTTCTTGAATCATTTCTAAGTTGTGACTATGTATTCGTGCTTGCAACTCTGATTTAAAATTTTCATTTTGCTTCTTCACTTCCATAGCCAATTCTTTCAAAATTCCAATTTGTTCTGCTATTTTGTACTAACCTTTTATTTGTCTCCTTAGTTTTTGATTTTCCTCTCTTAGTTTTTCCATTTCTTCTTCCAATTCCAATAGTTTGTCTGTGCCTATATTTCCCTATATACTCGTTTAATTTTCAGGATCTAACATGGCTACCAATTCTTCATTATGCTCTTCAATTTTCTTAAAAGAAGAATACAGAATATGATACTTCTTTTTTTGACTACTCATCTCTTCATCCCAATTTTTGTCATCCTTTTGTTTCTTTTGGAATTGTTCTTTCATCTCCATTAATTGCATTTCTTTTTGTTGTCCAGATCCTAATAACGTTGTATTTTTTCATTCTCAATCCTGCATTCCTCTCTCTGATCCAATAATGCTTGATTTGTCTGTTCCAACTTCATTTGGATAGTTGTATTCTGTTCTTGTCTATCTTTGAATTCTTGGGCTTGCCTCACCATCTCCTGAGTCATTTTAATAACTTCATCTTGAAGATAAGAATGATCATCTAGAAGGATGTGATTCTCACTCTTCAATTTTTCAAATGGTTCCAATTTTTGTGAGTAAACTTTTTGCTGCATCCTTTTTTCCTCCTCCCTTTTCAATCTAGCCAGCACCACCATTCTTGCTCCTTCTGCGAAATCCATTGTGTGGTGTTTCATCAAAATTGAAATTTGTGTCAAATCTTCTGATGATTGTTTCCCTTTATTCTGCTCTATAACCTATATTTCTAATTTTTGTACACTTGAACTTTGTCCCATCCCCACAAACTGTTGTTCTTTCTTTGGATTTGAACTATCTTCTCTTGTCTCTGGTTCTCTACCAATAGTGATTTCTTGTAATGTAAATACAGGGCTTTCAGACAAAGCACTCCAAAATTCTGATTGCATTTCATTCTGTACAACTTCTTGATTATTATTTTCTTGTCTTTCTAATTTTGTTCTCCTGTTACCTGATCATCTGATTCACTTTGACTTTCACCTGAGTCATCTGAACTATTTTCCTCTCAAGCCTTATCCTTGTCTTCCACCTTTTCTTCATCAGCCACAATTGATACTTCTTTTGTTCTTTCAACTGCCATGGTGTTGAGCCCATAAATGTCATGTTGGTCAAAGTCAACTGCAGTCAAAGTCAACCGGTCAAAGTCAACAAGGTCAAGGTCAAAGTCAACAGGTGCAAAGTCAAAGTGCGTAAGTGCAGGTGTCAAAGTGCACAGGTAGTGCACAATGAATGGTCCACAAAGGGTAAATTGGAGAAAATAGGTTGCAGGTTGCAGAGGTACTTTCTCTAATTTCCCTAAGGTTCAAAGTGTGTTTTAAAGTGTTTTGGAAGGTTCAGGTGAACCCCCCCTTATGTGCAAAAGTGAAGAATTAAAAGGAAATGTGAAGGCATGTGAAGCGGCAAAGTGTACGCAGGTGAAAGTATGGCCCCCCATTAAAATTTTTGGTTTTAGACTAAAGTCACTACAGGACAAAACAGTGAGTAGTTGGCTGCCACTTGTGAGAGCCATCTTGGGACATCAAAGTGAGCACCAAGATTCACTTGCAGTTAGGAGCGTACGTGATCGGCACACTCAAATGAAGGAAGAGCCATTCTTGGACCAGGGTTAGAGTAAGCAAGAGAGCATAGACTAAGGGAAGCAAGAGAGGGAAGTGCAAGAGTCACCAGAGTACGTCGCACAGAAGTGGAAGTGCAAGGTGCATAGAGAGTGACCAAGGATTTTGGTGCAGAGAAGTGCTAAGCTATAGCCCCCCCAAGTATCTCAAGGTCTTTTGGCAGTGTACGCTTGCCGACAGCAGGTATTCACTCCTCCCCCTTTGTGGAAGCTTGGTGCAAGGTGTGCACAAGGAGAAGCTTGAAGCAGGTGGAGGTTTGTCGCAGAGGAGGTCGGCAGCAAGAGGACATTGGGATATTGGATATTTTGTAATTGGGCACTCTGCGGGATTGTGCACAGAGGTATTGGTGTACCTTGTATTTCAAACATTGTACTTTTCTTACTGTAATCAATCGAAGACAGAGACTTCCAAGGTGTATTTTCTCTTTTGGTCCTTCCATTTTCTCCTACAAACCCTCAAACTCCTTCTTGTCAAAGAACCCCCCAACAAATTTGGCACGCACGGTGGGACTTCCAAGGAGCTTTGAGCATAGGAGACTATAGATTGCCATTGAAGGACAACATTCCAGTGTCGACAACATTACTCCAGTGGGCCAAAAGGTATATCCTTTTATCAAGTGTCTCATTTTTAAGTGGACTATGAATAGCTCATGACCGCGACCCGGTCACAAACCTTGAGAATCAAGTGCAAGCAGACAAGAAGAAAGACGAACCGAAGATCAACAAGTCCACTTTCATCGACTTCATCGGTAGGAAGCATGGCAGGGCAGGTGGACCTAGAAATCTTGCTCTCCAGGTTAAACATAAAATTCCCCTCCTTCAGAGGTTTAGCCCATGAGGACCCAGATGAACACATTCGACGATTTCTTTCATTATGTAAGACTAGGGGACTAATGGGTAGGGAAGATGCTTTCTTGATACTCTTCCCCGCCACATTGGAGGGTCTGGCAGACAAGTGGTTTAGTCAGTTTGCCGAAAATCACTTTACCTCTTGGGATATGATGAAAGAGGCCTTTAAGAATCAATTTCAACAGGGCAACACGGCTGAAATCATTATAGAAGAATTGGAAAACTTGAAGTTGGGTCCAGGAGAGAAGTTCCCCGAATTCGTGACCAGGGCAAAAGCATTAATGGCCAAATTACCGGATCCACCACACGACTTCTTTGTCAAGAAGTGGTTAGCCAAACCTTTACCTGTGGTCACCCAATGCAAAATAAAAGAGTTGGTGCTACCTACAGCCTCCATAGAGGAGTTCATCACCACGGCTACAAGACTGGAGCAAATAAGGCACCAATATGGGACAACTTCTTCACCACCAACATATGGTACAGAGATGGAGGATCCAGTGACCCAGCTGAGGAGGGAGTTGGAGGGCTTAAAGAGAAATAAGCCCTACAAAGAGGAGGAGACTGCTGTGGCTCAATTGAGAAGGGAGATTGAAGCACTCAAGCTTCAAAAGGAAGAGGAGGCCCAAGCAGAGGAATTAGCTCAGCTGCGACAGGAGTTGCAGGAGCTCAAAGGAGGGGGCATCAAGAGTGGTCTTTGGTGTTCCATGTGCAGCAAACAAGGGCATATAGTAAGTGAGTGTCCTCTGTTAAGTGTAACTTGCCAATTATGCAGGAAGGTTGGCCATGAGGCCCATGAATGCCAATCAAGAGGAATGCCTGCAACGACATACTGGACCCAAGGAGGACCCCCAACAACCACAAATGTGATGGCTGCACAAAATCAAGGTAACAACTATAACCCTAGACAGAGAAATAATTTTGGAAATGGGCCTAGGAGGCCAATAATCTGTTTTAGGTGCGGAGAATGTGGGCACTACCAAAGTAGGTGCACCCTACCAGAGAATGCACCTCCTTGCAGGAACTGCCCTGAGGCCAGAGACCATTATACATATGGTTGTCCTAAGAATCAAGCCTCTTCATCAGGGCCCCATATCCAAATGATTTCTGTGAAGGAAGAAGAAATGGCAAATCAAGTTAAGGTGCCATCACCATCTACCAGGGTGGTGCAGTTAGAGGAAATTGACTCTTTTACTGTGCAGACAAGAAGCAAGGGGATGGCTCCAGTGGACATGGGTCAAGAATCATTGATTAATGGATTAAACAGAGACAAAGGTGTGTCCGAAGACCTAGCCACCACAAGTGCGGACACAAGGCAAAAGGAAAATTGCACAGGTACCAGTGATGCCATTGGACATGCATTCAGCAGGGCTCATGAGGAGTTGGATAAGTCAAATGGAGCCCAAGCTCTTAAGGAATCAGAAGTCTCCAGACTGCTCAAGTCCATGAAAAAGGAGGTTAGTATTTTTGATTTAATAAAGATGGATGGGAAGTTCAGGTCAGAACTCTTGCAGATAATTGATGAAGCTTCCACTACAAGTTTGGTGGCAAAGACTGCTGTTGTACATGAAGGAAAAATTGTAAGGGAAGCACCCCTTACAGATTATAAAAGTCCTCGGCTGACAGTATCTATCAAGGGTCATGAATTTAAAGGAGTTATTGTGGATGGTGGTTCTGGCATTAACTTGATGCCTGAACATACAATGAAAAGAATTGGACTCCACCCTTCAAGGCCTGCAAATTTCACTGTCACTTTGGCAGATCAGAGCAAAGTAAGGCCCTTGGGAGTAATCCCAAAAGTTCCACTGGAAGTACAAGGTAATTTATTCATCCTGGATTTTGTGGTTTTAAGATTACCCCAGGTTGAAGGAGGATTTCCTCTCTTAATTGGACGACCATGGCTGAGGCACGCAAGTGTCATTCATGATTGGGGCAAGGATACTATGTGGGTACAAAAGAAAGGGCAGGAGCTGACACAGATTCATTTAGAAGAGGGCCCAGATAATCAAGGAAACACTAGCATGATGCAAGCAGTTGGCATTTGCATGGAAACAGAATCGGAGGATCAACCCCAAATAGATTTTGAGGAAGAAGAGGATATTCTAAATTGGCTTCAAGCAGGCAACTCTTCCTCTTGTTTTGGAATTTTTCTTAATAATTGTCGTACAAATGAAGGTTATGATGAAGATAAGGAAAAAGTCCAGGTTGATGGATTGGGAGAGCCCATTACAAACCACAGAAGGGGCAGGAAGACAACCCTCAATTGCAATTTTGAGGAGGATATGACTACTACAGAAAATGAAGTTAATAAAGCTAAAGGCAAGGTAAAAAATTCTAGTGAAGAGTGTTCTTTTCCAATTCAAGAAATACCTGTAGGATGGATGCAGGATAAGGAAGAACAGATTGAAATCCAAAACACCCCTGCTTATGAAGCAATGCAAGAAAAGCTAGAAGACAAAGACAAGGAAGGAGAGGAGAAGGAGGATACTCTGGTAGAGAGAAATCCTGTCCAAGAAATACAATTAGGTAATCAAGACAATGATCGGCCAGTTTTGGTGGCCACTTGGTTGTGGAGCCACCCAGGGCTCCTTGAAAAGGTAAAATCATTCTTGACCAAATATATAGATGTTTTTGCTTGGCATTATAAAGACTTAGAAGGAGTGCCGGCAACTTATGGAGAGCATAGAATCCCTCTGGTTGATGGAGCAAAACCTATAAGAGGGAAGAGTTATAGACTTAACCCAAAATATGCTGAAGCTGTCTATGTGGAAATCCAGAAGATGGAGGATGCAGGAATCATCATTCCTGTAGAACACTCAGAGTGGCTCTCCCCTATGGTTATAGTACCAAAGAAGAATACTAATAAAATCAGAATTTGTGTTGATTTTAGAGCACTCAATAAGGTGACCATTCCAGATGGTTTCCCAATGCCTTTTGCAGAACAGGTCATTGAAGAAGTAGCTGGGCATGCCTTATATAGCTTTATGGATGGATTCAGTGGCTATAATCAAATATCAATACACCCAGAGGATCGAGAAAAGACTGCTTTTATCACACCTTGGGGAACATATGTGTATGTAAAAATGCCATTTGGGCTCAGAAATGCCCCAGCCACCTTTAACAGAACGGTCAATCTCATCTTTGGCCCCCTATTGCTGGAATCACTTAGAATCTTCATGGATGACTTCTCTTCGTTTTCAGGATCTCACAAAGAAACTCCTCTAGATTGTTTGGACCACCATCTGAGGCAGCTGCATAATGTTTTCAAAAGATGCAGAGAAACTAAGTTAAAGCTCAATCCAAACAAATGTCATTTTCTTGTGACAGAAGGAACTCTCTTAGGACATGTGGTGTCAGCTAAAGGTATGGCCCCAGATCCTGACAAAATCATTTCTATCTTAAAGTTGCCTAAACCTAAAACCCCTAAAGAGATCCAGAGTTTTTTGGGGCATACTGGATACCATAGAAGGTTTATTAAAATGTATGCAGAGATAGCTAGACCTCTGGCTAGACTTACAGGTAAGGAAGTACCTTTTAAATGGGAAGAAGAGGAAGAAAAAGCATATCAAACATTGCGGTCCAGGTTAGTGTCTGCTCCTATTTTGATCACACCTGAATGGTCAAGAATCTTTCATATACATGTAGATGCCAGTGCCTATGCAGTGGGGGCAGTTTTGACACAACCTAGTGAAGAATTTAAGATGGACAGACCAATTCAGTATGCTAGTAGAATTTTGACTAAGGCTGAAAGGAATTACAGCACCACTGAAAGGGAAGCCTTAGCAATGGTTTTTGCGGTCCAAAAATTTCGTCATTACTTGTTGGGAGTAAAATTCGTTATTATAACTGACCACCAACCTCTCAAGTACTTGCTCAACAAACCACAAGCCACTGGTAGAATATGGAGGTGGTTATTGTTATTCCAAGAGTTCGATTTTTCTGTGGTCCACAGACCAGGTAAAGAGAATGTTATGGCGGACCACCTTTCCAGAATCAACATGATGGAGCAAGTTAGTGGAATCAATGATGATTTTCCAGATGCTCATCTGTTTGCTGTCCAGGCCCAAGGTTGGTATTATGATATCAAGAATTTCATTAAAACAGGGATGTATCCAGAAAAGGCTAGTGCTGTGCAAAGGAAGAGATTGCTACTCAAGAGCAGACCATACACCTTCCTGGAAGATCAATTATATAGACAGGGAAAGGATGACAGACTTAGGAAGTGCTTGGAGGAAGAAGAAGTGAGGAAAGTCCTTCACTCTGCACATGAAGGACCAGGTGGTGGGCACCTTCCAGGGCATATTATGAGTCAGAGGATATTAGATGCTGGTCTATGGTGGCCTACACTCTTTAAGGATGCAGATGAATGGGGAAAGGCATGTGATGTTTGCCAGAGGTGTGGACCTAAGCCCACAACGCAGAGACATAACCCCTTGATTGTTTCCACTTCCTGGCAACCATTTGAAAAGTGGGGGCTGGATTTTGTAGGGCCCATCTATCCTCCGACAATTCCAAAAAGAGAGAAATATCTCTTGATAGCTACCGATTATGCGACCAAGTGGGCTGAAGCTATTGCTTCCCCCGACTGCACTGCCCAAACTGTTGCCGATTTCATTTATAGTAACATCATTTGCAGGTTTGGATGCCCATTTGAAATTTGTACAGATCAAGGTACACATTTTATCAATAAGGTCCTGCAGGAGATTTTTAACAGGTATAGAATTCTACATAGGACTTCTTGTGCTTACTATCCAAGAGCCAATGGACAGGCTGAATCGACAAATAAAGTTTTGATCTCAATGTTAAGGAAGGAATGTATGTTACAACCCACTTCCTGGGGCATTGCTTATCAAGGTACCCTATGGGCATACAGGTTAGCTTACAAAGAGGCCACAGGATATTCTCCATTTCAACTGGTTTATGGAATATTGCCCATTGAGCCCTTTGAATTTTTACATGGCTCACCTAAGATAGCATACATGCAGGGCAAAAAAGACTGTGATGTCTCTCAGAGAATAGGGGCACTACATAAATTGGAGGAGATTCGTCTCCTAGCAACAAAACAATTGATCGAGACTCAGATGAAGAGGAAAGAGGCACATGATCGACACCTATGGAACAACAACATTGAAGCAGGCATGTTGGTTCTTCTCCATAGACCTAACCTTCATACACAACTGAGAGGAAAATGGCTTCCAAATTGGGAAGGACCTTATAGAGTCAAAACAATGCTAAACTTGGGTGCTGTGGAGTTAGAGACGCTGAAAGGAGAGGCCTTGCCACTGGTCAACATTTCAAGGTTGAAGGCCTATCATCAACACACTTAATGACGTATGGATCACCTGGAACTGCCAAATATGTCCAGGTTGTACATAACTTTCTCATCATATTTTGCTCAGTTTTAGTAGTTTTCCTTATCAATTTCATCTTTGTTATTGGTGTTTTTAGAAAACCTAGGAGATATTTCAAAACCACGGCCAAGCAAGCTCTTTTTTTTTGGAAATTTTCTAGCAATTTTAGCATTTTTCTAGCAATTTTTATCCCTTTCCGATGTCTTTTTTATTGCCCAATTTGAGGAATAATGGAGGGTCTCTGTGGGTTGATGAAGGATTTTAGGCTCAACATGAAGAAATTTCATCAGAATTTTTTCAGATTTTTTTTTTTAGAATTTTTTGGCCAATTTTTGGCATTTTTTTTCTGATTTTTCCTTGATTTTTCTCTAAATTGGGCTATTTAAAAAATTAAAAAATTATAAATTAAAAAAAAAAAAAAAAAAAAAAGGCCCCCTAAGAATTTGCAGGTTCCCAAAAAAAAAAAAAAAAAAAAAAAAAAAAAAATATATATATATATATATATATATATATATATATATATCCCCCCCCCCCCCCCGCCCCCCCCCCCCCCCCCCGCCCCCCCCCCCCAACCCGCCCGTCCCTGTCAGGATCCTTTCTCATGCCCCTAGGGCAACCCTCCCCCCCATTGCCCACCCAGTCCCTCGCGCACCAGTCCCACGCCCTGTCACACCTTCCACCCCTATCCCTCTACCTGGTAGCCAGCCCTTCGCGGGTTCACTTCCGTGTGTATCCCTCTCAGGTTCCTCGTTATATAGCCCCGGCTCTCTTCCCCCTGGTCACCACCTTCCCGTTACAGCACCCCACATAGTAGTGCCGACACAATCCGATGGGTCTAGTGGACACCCCGCTCGAAGCTCAGGTAGTCATTCCACCTCCCCCGTTCCCCGTCCCCCGTCGTCGTCCATAGTTGACCATAGAGACCCATCTTCGAACATCTCCCTCCGCCTGCATTTAGCTTTGCCTCCAATTCCGCTCATAGATCTCCTTCCAGAGGCTTGCCTCCGTCAGGCTGGTCTGTGGCGCCTGGCCTCCCTAGTCTTATCCGAGGTAGAGGGGTCCGACATTCGCACGGCGCTGCTTGATTTCCCTCATTTTCCTTCCGGCTCACTCACCCCTGCGGTCGTAGCTGCGGGTATAGGTTCGAGCCTCACTTCGTTTCATGCTCCCCAGACCCTCTACTCGGGGTTATCTCGAGCCGATACCATCGCTTTCTGTTTGTCTTTATATGGCGTGGATGCCATCCCCACTCACTACCAGCTCGCCGTTCTCCACTCGTTCATTTTCTTCTTTTTATTTCGTAGTCCCTCCTCGGAACTTCCCTTGCATGATATCCATATAGCCGACCCGCTTTTCTGTTTTTTGCATGGCCGACCATTTCCCTATGGGACACTCATGTTCCAGTCATTTCTCCTTCGTTCTCGACGTTTCCATGATGCCCTCCATCGCGGAACTCGTTCCTTTTCTGTTTATTCCGCCCCCGTCTTAGCTTGGCTTTTCCATTTGCCTGGTACACGCACCATAGCATCTAGCCATTGTATTGACCTCCCTCATCTTACAGATTCCATTGCCCATTCTCCCCACGCCCATCCTCAGCCATCCGTCGCCCTACATCCGGATCCTTGCTCTCTTCCGCCGCCACCTCCTTCCAGGACAGCCTCCCCTCCTCCTCCCGCTCGGCGAGTCCGTACCCGGCTGATGGATTCCTTTCCCACCCCCGTCGCTGCCTCACCCATCCCGTCACCCCCCCGGCAGTTGCCTCCCAGCCCCCTCCATCTCCTGCCCTCTCTGTAGAGTCTGCCTCCACCTCCCATCCGCATCACTCGCCTCCAGCATCTCCCATTTTTCCACAGCCTATTCCGGCACCACCACCCCCACCTCCCCCATCGCAGCCTTCCATCCCTGCCAGCCTAGAAGATGATCCACCTTTCTTGGGCCTACTTCGAGATGCGAGCGTCGTAGCGAGCGATGGGGCCGATGCTGCCCGTCTCTCTCTTGACTCTGTATCTGCGACGGCTGCGCTTCACCAGCAGTATGCTCAGACGATTGATCGTATTCGCGCGGCTGCAGCGGCTCAGTGGCAGACGTCGCGCGAGGCATTGCGGGCCATGCAGCAGGACCGCGACCGCTACAGCGATGAGGCTGATGCGGCGACTCGAGCTCTTATGGAGATCAGCCAGCGTGCGGCCTTAGGCATTTGCGATAGCCCGGCGTGTCGCTTGGTCCGACGCGAGCGCGATCATCTCCGCCGCTACCGGAGCCGGATTGCTGCTTGGACTGAGGAGGCAGCCATCATCCCTCCCGCCTCACCCGACTTACCTCTTCCTCGGGACGACGTTCCCCCTGGGGAGAGGCCGCCTTCTCCGCCGGCGCCTTAGTTAGATGTTCCGTCTCTCTCGCCTACTTCTAGGAGTTCTACACGCTTCGGTTTCCCTAGTTTCATTTGCTTTATCCTCGCCTCTTTTTGTTGTGAGGCTTAGTGTCGGATGCATATACTTATCTTTTGGATCTGTTGCCCCTCATTGGTTCCTGGGCACTTCATGTACTTATCATGGACAGTTGTTTCCTTGTTCCTTTCTGCTTTTATATGCGCTTCTGGTTCAGTATTCATGGTGTGTTCCTTGTGCACTCTCGGGTCTATTATGGTTCGTTTTATTACTATGACTGTGTATTGGTTGGTCTCTTTCATTTCCCCCACCCTCCACTCCCCATCATTTCCCACAACCCCCCCTTCCACACCTTTCCCCTCCCCACAGGGCTCAGTACTTTTGGGGGATTTGGTTGCTGCTCAGATGTCCTCTTCCACTTCTACAGTACTCTTTCATGGTGTCTGTATGCTCTCCGGGACGGAGAGCCCATTAGGTGGTGGGCAACTGTTGAGCCCATAAATGTCATGTTGGTCAAAGTCAACTGCAGTCAAAGTCAACCGATCAAAGTCAACAAGGTCAAGGTCAAAGTCAACAGGTGCAAAGTCAAAGTGCGTAAGTGCAGGTGTCAAAGTGCACAGGTAGTGCACAATGAATGGTCCACAAAGGGTAAATTGGAGAAAATAGGTTGCAGGTTGCAGAGGTACTTTCTCTAATTTCCCTAAGGTTCAAAGTGTGTTTTAAAGTGTTTTGGAAGGTTCAGGTGAACCCCCCCTTATGTGCAAAAGTGAAGAATTAAAAGGAAATGTGAAGGCATGTGAAGCGGCAAAGTGTACGCAGGTGAAAGTATGGCCCCCCATTAAAATTTTTGGTTTTAGACTAAAGTCACTACAGGACAAAACAGTGAGTAGTTGGCTGCCACTTGTGAGAGCCATCTTGGGACATCAAAGTGAGCACCAAGATTCACTTGCAGTTAGGAGCGTACGTGATCGGCACACTCAAATGAAGGAAGAGCCATTCTTGGACCAGGGTTAGAGTAAGCAAGAGAGCATAGACTAAGGGAAGCAAGAGAGGGAAGTGCAAGAGTCACCAGAGTACGTCGCACAGAAGTGGAAGTGCAAGGTGCATAGAGAGTGACCAAGGATTTTGGTGCAGAGAAGTGCTAAGCTATAGCCCCCCCAAGTATCTCAAGGTCTTTTGGCAGTGTACGCTTGCCGACAGCAGGTATTCACTCCTCCCCCTTTGTGGAAGCTTGGTGCAAGGTGTGCACAAGGAGAAGCTTGAAGCAGGTGGAGGTTTGTCGCAGAGGAGGTCGGCAGCAAGAGGACATTGGGATATTGGATATTTTGTAATTGGGCACTCTGCGGGATTGTGCACAGAGGTATTGGTGTACCTTGTATTTCAAACATTGTACTTTTCTTACTGTAATCAATCGAAGACAGAGACTTCCAAGGTGTATTTTCTCTTTTGGTCCTTCCATTTTCTCCTACAAACCCTCAAACTCCTTCTTGTCAAAGAACCCCCCAACACATGGTTTGTGTTTCTTGAATGTCAAAACCTAATGATGTGTTCAAAAAATCATCAATGTCAGCTTCCTATTCTTATTCATTCAATTTGTTGATATCAAGTACATCCAACTGCTTTTCTTCTTCTGATGTCATATCTATATCTTGGAGGAACTGATATTCATCTTCGATAGTTTCACTTTGTTCTTCCTGTAGTTCTTCTGCATCAATTGTTTCTTGCTGAGGTTGAGGAATACACATAAGTTTCATATCGTGTCTGTGAACTAAAGTTGATCCTCCTTCCAATAGATCTGTGGAGGTTCTAATAGCAATGGAGGGATTTGTTCATACTTGTCTCATTTTTTCTGCTTTTTCCCCAAACCTCTTTTTTCGCTCAATGATCAATTTTTCCCTCTTATCTTATCCTTTTTCTTCCACAATCTCTTTCTCCTTAGTGACTTTGATTTTTTTGGCTTTCTTAAGCCTAAGAAAGTTCGGCATTTCCTTTGCCATACTTAAGATATTGAAGATTTTCTTTAGTTGTTTTTGTTTCTTCACAAATGTTGATTTAGTTTTGGCAGTAATCATACTCTCATGAACTTTTTCATAAATTTGTAACTCCTCTTCAGTCCAATCTGTAGCTTTATCTGTAAAGTCTTCTAACATCTTCTGATATTGTTCCTCATATCTTTTCCTCTTATCTTCACATCCCTGTAGATAATATGCATACAACCTTTGTTTGGCATTCATAGGAGGACATGGAGTCAAATCACTCTAGGCCTCTTTCTGTGCTTTCATCACCTCTTCCTTCGTTGGTTCTTCCAAGTGTATGGCAGCTTTTCTAGGATCCTCTTTAATTCTGATTGTAACATTATCTTCTTCAACTTGTTCCTTATCTTTGACAACATGTATTGCTTCTAATTCCTCTCTTAATAATTTCAGTCTGTTTTTCAATGGCTTCCCTCCTATGATTGTCATAACCTTTGGCATTGACTTTCCTGCTGTTTGTCTGATAATTGGCTTTGGAGAACTTGTTTCTTCTTTTCTTTTTCTTCCCTCTGTTTTTACTGATCCTGATGACTCGGCTGCTATATGTGCTTCCAACGCTTTATAACTGAACATTTGTTCCAACTCTGCTTCTTCTTCCAAGGCTGTATAAATAATTTGAGTTGACATCTATCCTCCAGCCAATAATTTCTTATCCTTCCAATGGGTAGAGGCTTTATATAAATATCCAATAATATAACCTGTCATTTCCATTCTCCGAGATCCTCCTCTCTTCATGAATGCCAAGGTGACTGCTTTGTGTGGTTTAGTATATTTGATCATCTGTGTTGAACAAAAGTGCTGATGGAATAATCTGACAGCCAAATTAAATTCCTTTGTCTCAAAATCTGTGAATTTCTTTATATTTTATAAATCTTCATTCTCTTTCTAATATCATTGATGTTATAATTTACTCCTTCATCATGATGAAGGGATTTCGGAATAAGGGCCTGAGTAATATGAAATCCCTGTGTTTTCCCTTGAAAATCAGTAACCTGACATTTGAGATATTCTCTCTTATCATTTTCATCCCAAGTATGTTTGTCCATGGATTCCATTGTTCCAATGCATCTGAGAATATCTATCATGATTGTTGGTAGCTCTAGCTATCCTTTTATCCGTGCTTTCTCCCATATCTCCAATATTTCTTCACTTTTGTTGATCCTGAATATATCTATGGTGACTAATGTAAATTTTAAATCTCCTGTTTTGAAAAGATAAACATATTTGGACAATTGTGCCAAATGTTCTTTGGCATCTTCAAATATCTCCCCTGCATTCAGGAACCAATTTCCTCTTGCCAAGGAGATGTTGAAACCTTTAAGTATTTCCTTTGCCATATGTACATCATACAGACTCCTTCTGTGATAAGAATCCTTTTTTTTTCACACATTTTCTCAAAGAAGAAAAAGTAAATCAAGACCCTCTCATCTCATGCAATATCATGAAGACAAAAAAGATTTGTAAAAAGTAAGGAAGAATAAAATAAAAATAATTATTGCATAAATTTAATGAATAAGTGAAGGCCCCCTTTTTTTAATATTCTAATGAATTTCCTAAAAATTTTGTAAGCCTTTGTGTATGGTAGTGTTCTTCTTAATATAAATATACATAAAATTGAAAATCTCATTTCATCCTAAATTGTAAGTCCTACACTATTTCTCTCTCTCTCTCCTTAGTTTTTCAGAACGGATTTTGTTGTGCCAAAATGATCCCTTCTCGTACTTGAAGAATATGTTTCCAAGAATCATGATTGAATTTGTATATGTGATCTCTTTGACAAGAAATCATGAAAATAAGAAAAATCGATTTTATGGGTTTAAGAGAAAATATTGAAATAAAATTAAAAAAATATAGGAATTTCAAATTGAAATAAGATATCTTAAATAATAGAAAATTAATTAAATAAAACAATATAAATAGAAAAGAAAATAAAATAGGAATAATTAAGGAAATATTATTGTCCCTTTTTATTTTCTATTTTTTGGATTCTATCTAGAGCTTCTTTTTGTGATTCCTCCTTTATTTTCTCCAATTCCTCTCGTCTTTTGGTTCCAATGTGTAATCTTCTCCATTGTTGATCTGTATGTGGTTCCAAATATTCTTTCACTCTACAACCACATATATAGTTTGGCATAATTACTCCTAAAGTAGCAAGTTGCATTGCCCCACATCACTAATTTTATATAATATATATGGTCCATGTCCACGTTTGTGTAATTTCTTTGGCATCTCTTTTATTGTGAAATCTCCTTCCCTCATTCCTTTATCCCTGACATGCATATCAAAATAAGACTTCTATCTTTTCTTATTTTCATACAAAGAATTAATTGCTTGAAGTCTCGTGGAACCCAAGTTTTCTAGAGCTGCAATTCTATCTACCAATTAATAAACACTCAGACCCAAAGGTTGGGCAACTTTTAATGTAGGTATTAGAAATTCCATATGTAAAATGGCATTTTGTCCATACACCATATTAAATGCTATAGTTCCAATACTAGTTTTATAAGCAACTCTATAGGCCCAAAGAGCATGATGTATTTGTTTATCCCAATCTGACCTTTTAGAGTTAAATTTTTTTTGTAATATGGCACAAAGTATTTTATTAGTACACTCAGCTAAACCATTAGCTTGGGGATGATATGGAGTTGACAATCTATGGATCACCGTAAATTCTTCAACTAAATGCTTTATTGTTTCATTTAAAAAGTGAGATCCCCTATCACTAACTATCTCAATTGGTAATCGTTTGTGTAATAATATTTCATTTATTTCTTCTTGTTGCTCTAGCTTCTGCCCACTTTGTGAGATAATCAGTAGCCACAATGATATATTCTGCATGACTATTTTTAGATGGAGGTGAAATGGGTCCAATGAAATCCAATCCCCATTTTGAAAATGGTATAAAACTCATAATTGGTCTTAAAGGCATATCATCTCTTTTTACTCGATTTTTTGTTCTCTGACATATGTCACATCTTTGAACAAATAATGTAGCATCTTGACGAAGAGTTGGCCACCACATTTCAGCATATATAATTAATTTATTTTTTCTTTCAGTTGAGAAATGCCCTATTGCTCCTCCAGCATGTGCCAACTGAAGTACATGAACATATTGGTCTTATGCTATGCAAATCCTTAGATATCCATCCTTTCCCCTTTTGTATAACGGATTTGCTACTAAAGAATAATCTTGACACTCCAACTTCATTACTTCATCATGGAACCCATTTTATTCTTTATCTTTCCTTGTTTTTAATATTTGTATAATTTCTTTACCCCATTCTCAATTTTTAAGTATCACAAACAATGTAGTATATTCAAATGCTTTCCTTTGCTGACAATGTTTGCAATTTTGAACAAAATAATGGACATTTTTTCTTTGTTTTGGCCAATAGACCCCTAATCTGTGAAAATTTATTAGGGTTTGATGTTTTGAAGCATGAATTAGTCCTTGTGATTGATGTGAATATTCCAAATAGGCTTGTTGTTTCTCTTCCAAAATACATCTTAATAAAATTCCCAATTTATGAAGATAATATATATATCCTGAGAGTAGCACATAATTCTTGCTTTGACATAGTTCCTTTGTTATATTTTGTTTTTTAAATTGAGGACCAGAACTTAACATTAGAACAATCTCTTCTGCCCATTTGGGAATTCCCTCTACTTTAAAAAGATATGTGTTAGGTAACTCATATCCACACCTTCTCGTTTCTCTCCATTGCATAATCTTGACATATGATCACCTCTAATGTGAGTTTTTCCTTGTTTTACTACTACCTCAAAGTCAAACTCCATTAGTAGTAAGAACCATCCAACTATTCTTCCTGTGTTACAAGGTTTTTTTTACCAAATACAACAGAGCTTCATGATCTATAGAGAATTTAAACGTATTTGCTAGAAGATAGTGTCTGAATTATTTTACTACATATATCATAGCTAGTGCTTCCCTTTCAGTAGTGGTATAATTCTTTTCTGCTTGATTTAACTGTCTAGTTGCATAGGCTATGGGAAAAATCTAATTTTGTATTTTCCATTGGTTGAGCTAAGATGCATCCTAATGCAAAATTAGATGCATCCACATGAACATGAAAGATTTTATTCCAACCTGGTGGTTTTAGAAAGGGGGCTGAACTCAACCTTGCTTTTAATTTGTTAAAAGCTTCCTCACATTCCTCTGTCCATTCAAATTTGGTGATGACTGCATATAGTGGTTTAGCAATTGTGGCAAAGTTAAGCACAAAACTTCTATAATAACCACAATGTCCCATAAAAGCTTGTAACTCTTTTACTGTTTTTGGCCTTGGCATTTCAACAATTACTTTCGTTTTTTCTTCATCAGTTGAAATGCAATTCTTTGACACAAAACGTCAACTTTTTCCTTGTCTCAAAAAGAAGATACAAGTTTTTCTCGATTCAAACAAACCTTATAAATTTTGCATTTTTTAAAGATTTGTCTACGTTCCTCCAGATGTAACTATCTATCTACCTATCTATTTACCTCTCTATCTATCTATCTATCTATCTATCTATCTATCTATCTAGTATTTATTCAAAGTAATTATGGTGTTTAGAGCATTTTTTGTGATATTTTGGAGTTCCATTGTCTAGATTTGTACTAGAAGTAATAGAAAGGTAAGATATATTTAGTTAAAGAACTCACAAGTTGAATCTAGAGTAATTATCTTCTAATTTATTTAATTGGAGAGTAATGTATTTGGTTTTCTTTGTAGGAATTGAAGTCCATGTTATTAGTAATATTACTATGCATTAGCATAATTTTGATGAGATAATAGGAGAAAGAAGGAATCCGAGTTTGGAATTAAATGTTGACAATACCCCATTGATGAAATGAATATGCATATCATGTAAATCAAAGAGATTTCCATCGTTTTCTTCCATGTATTGATTCTCTCATGTGGTGAAAGTTGAAACTTTGATTTATGTATTGTAGTTAGGTCCAAACCACATTCCTTCAGAAGAGAAGAATTTCAAACCTAATTCTCTCCCTCCTTTCTAAGAAACTCTGACATACATGGGGAACCCAACATGATAGGAGGTGAGAAGTAGGACTCTTAAGAATGCATATCGGCCATAAATGTGAAACTAGTAAGAAGTGTAACTTGATAGACTTTCCCATCATAGTGGTTATGGGAGATACCGTGATTACTCAAATGGATGTGATAACTCAGCTTTTAGGTTTCCAAAAAGATGGGAAAAGGTCAAGTGCCATTCAAACATTTCATGTGCATGTTATTTAGTGAAGTGGTTTTTTTAATGATAAAAAAATCATGCAATTTTGCAAGGAGTATGAGGTAGAAGCTTTGTATTTCGGGGCTGTGATTACACCTATGAACGACTTAGAGCTTATAGAGAACTTTGTGTATGTGTCTAATTTGCACTTATGTGATTGACTTACAATGGAAGGTCAAACAAAGAGGTAGCACTACAAATTGGCACTCACAAAGATATATTTTCTTGAAGATGTTGACAAGGTAACTCAAATGACATTCTTAAAATGGGTTTATAAGGCTAAGGATCAATCCATCTTAAATATTAAGAGGGAATATGATCCTCAATTTCATGACTTATGATAAGAAAGCTTTAGAGCTGAAAAGGTGTCTTTATTCCTATGAGCAATAGATATGGAAGCTCGTGAGGAACTTCATCTGCAATTATAAGATATGGAAACTTAATCTAGACTTATAGGAGAATGGGAAGATCTTGAAGGATTAGTAAAGAGGTATATAGAGAAGCAAAGAACCATGGCGAAGTTTATGCAAGATGAGCACGAGGACTTGCAAGATGAACAAATGTAGGGAGTAGATCAACCTACAAATGCTCAAGCTAACCTACCAATTGTGAAAGATGTTGTGCCTCCTAACACTATGCAGGAGATGTTTGAAACATTTAGTGATGTCATGGTTTAAACCATTAACGAAATGATAGAGTCCTAGTCTTTTGCAATAAAAAGTAAACAAAGCTCCAAAGACTCTAGAAACCAAGAGATGTATCTGTTGTGACTCTTTGGAGCACAATAGAGACTCATATGAACGTTTTAAAGATTCATTGGCTAAGAACTTGTTCTTTATCAAGAGAAGATGATCTATGATGCAAAACTGGAGGGAAGGTGAATATAAATTTTGATGGAGGAGGCATGAAACTATTCTTCCTTGGCGCTTCCAATAACTTTGCTTCAATGTCTCATATGTCTACATATGCATGCTAGATAATTGATGAGCATGATGATTCAAAAGCATGGTCTAGGGTAATGAAATCCCTAGACAAAGGAAAAATGCATCAAGAAATTTTAAAAACAACAAGCAATGAAATTCAAGGCGTAACTAGATGAAAAGATCTAGTAGGTACACTCTCAGTGGTCACTTATCTCTGCTCTTCAATGGAGCATGAAGTACTGGTCTAAGATAATAGAATAATCAAGCTGTTGGAAGCAGCCAGAGGCATAGAGGACGCGGAAGCATGTAACGACAGAGCAGGGAGCCAGTCGAATCTTTTTTCAAAGAATCATGTTTTAAAAATACTTTTCAAAAACCTCCAACAGTGATTTTTATCACTATTGTAACATAGAAAAACCCTTTTCTTAATTTCCAGCTCCATTTTGTGCAAGCCGAGGAGTCCTCGAGCTTGAGGAGCTTAGGTAGAACAAGCGTATCAATTTTTGTTATTTTTAGACACCGTTTACCCTTCCAAATAGCATCTAGGACCTATTTTTTAACTATGCCGGTCACTAGATGTGAAACCGGTCAAAACTAGTCTAGAAACTATAAAAAGAGCTAGAGAGCTCATTTTTGAGGTTAGCTTGTTTGAGTAGATAAGAGCTTAGAGCTATTTTGAGCTTGTAAGAGTGTTCTTGAGTAATAGAGTTAATTTCTCACCTTCCATTGTGTCTTGCTTGTCTCTTCGTAGTGTGTGTGTATGTGTGTGTGCATCTTTGTGCTTCTCACCTTCACTCTCACTTCATCTCACATTCACGATCTTCATATCACTCCTATCTCTTCTGCGGATTGACATTAAGGAGGTGGAGCTTCTTAACGTGGTTCTCACCATTGTGCTAGAGCAACACCAAATTTGGCGCCGTTGTTGGGGATCGAGTCTAGGACGAATGTGTGATGGTAAGAGTATAGCAAGAAGTGGCATTGGAAGGTAAAAAATTCCGTTTTTGTTGTTGTTTTTACTTAGTTTTTGTTGTTTTTCACCTCCCCCACACTCCATCTTCATCACCGCATCATCATCTTCATCTCCAAAAACATCAGAAAATTCACCATATCCACCCATTCTCCTCATTTCCCCTCATTTGTGCATGCGAGAGAGTGAGAGAGAGCTTTTGTGCTTGCATGTACTTTTGTTTTCTTGAGTTTTCTTGCAGGTACAGAGCTCCAGTGCATCAGGAAAGCTTGGAAAAGGTAAAACTTTTAGTTTCTGTCAGAAATTTTCGACTGCGTCAGACCATCACGATGGTCTGCAAAGTTCGGAATTTGAAGAAGGCGACCACACCAGCGGGAAGAGCACACCTGCGCCTCTAGGAATCCATAGCCGCATCTGCAAAATTCTCATTTTGGTGGACCATCGCGACGGTCTCAGACCATCGCGATTGCGTCACACCATCGCGATAGGCTCACGCCATCGCGACGGCTCGGCCGAACCATCACGACGGTCTCACGCCATCGCGACGGTTCATTTGGACCATCGCGACGGTTCGCGGACCATCGCGACGGTTTGCGGACCATCGCGACTGTTCGATTGACCCCACACCATCGCGATTGGCTCACGCCATCGCGCCAACGCTGCCACGTGGTAAGCTAGACCATCGCAACGGTTCGCACCTCACGCCATCGCAACGACACCCTTACACCATCGCGACAACTCGAATTTTGCACCATCGCAATTGGCTCAAGCCATCGCGCCCTGACCATCGCGATTGGCTCACGCCATCGCATCTGTGACCATCGCGACGGTTCACTTTGGACCATCGCGATTGATCACGTTGACCGTTGACTGACGCCATCGCGATTGTCCGCCTGATCGAGCCATCGCGACGGTTCACACTCACGCCATCGCGATTGTCCACTTTCACGCCATCGCGACCGTGCACTTCAGACCATCGCAATTGTTCACCCTCACGCCATCGCGACGGTCCCAGACCATCGCGATTGTCTCACGCCATCGCGATTGTGCACCCCCATCGCAAATTTTAGGGTTTCATTTTTTGGCCAATTTTAGGGCTATTTTTGGGAAATTTTTGGGTGATTATACTCATAGGAGACCCCTTAGCTCATATTTGGAGAAAAACCTGTTTGTCAGTTTTTACCCCCCAGGGCCTAAACAGTCATAAATTTTTCATCCGAAGTCCGTTTTTTGAGCTTAATAGCTCGTTAGAAAGCTCTTGACGAGTACTACGTGACCTCAACTGTTTTTTCTTAAAGAATACGTCTATTTTTAGATAAGCTATTTTGAGGTTGACCTAGTTTGGGACTAGAAAGCTAGGGGGCAAGCATTAAAAAGTTGGGCAAAAGGGAAGGGACTTAAAGGGTGTATATACTCAAGTGCTTGATCATCCAACTGTGAATTGGTCTAATATTGGATCTTTCCAGGTCTAGCAAGGGCAATCAAGGGCAACCAAGGCAAGGCAGTGAAGGGCATAAAGCTTGGGAAGCGCGGCTCCTTGGGCATCAGAGCAATCAGAAAAGCTGACTCGAGGTTGGAAGATTACTCAACCCCCTCAGTCAATTCTTAGCTTAGGATAAATGGTAGTATTGTGGATTAAAGACGATAGGAACGCCTCAAGTTCAAGAGAATTAAATTTATCAAGTCCAAGACTAAAAATAAAGGTGTGTGACACGAAAACCTAAAGGAAAGAACATAAGTCAGACGGAACGAGAACTCAAAGTACCACAGAAAGTCGAATTCCTGACGCATACATTAAAACAAGAATCTAAAGAAATCTAAAAAGAATCAAGAAAGTAATAACAAAGAATCATTGACGATCTGAGCGTGTACTGAGTGTGAAAGGAAGAAAATTAATGAACCTTAGATCGGGCAAACATATAGGTAAGTCAGACCGACGAAGCCTTAGATCATCAGAGGCAAGTGTAAGAACTACTACACGATCGTGGGCTCAACAATTGAACACTAGTTATCCCTACGAGAGCTCAGATACTAGTGAATCAGAAATGGCATTTAGCATAGATAGACCAGAAGGAGGGTCCAATGTAGCCTATTTAGAAAAACCAGAAGGACCCTATAGAACGCAACTAGAGTTTCTCCAAACCAACCGATTAGGTGCTCGCATCTATGAGGATGGTTTGCAAAGGCAGGTGGTGCAAATGCACAACCCCGATCAACCCATTGGATTGGAACATCCAGTGGTGAAATTTGAGAGAGACGCGTACATAGACAAGGAAGGAACAATGTACATCTTAAGTACGCAGCCAAACAATACCAACGAGTTTGGCGTGATTCAGCTAGAGACGGAAACTAAATCTCAAGGAAAAGAACCATTAGAAGAGCCTAGGACACCTAGAGGGAAATCTGTACTGACACGAGTACTAATCCCGGAATGGATCCCTCAGGACAACAGAAGCATAGAGTTGTTTGTAAATAAAGAAACTGATGAAGCCTTTTGGAGATACAAGACAGAACTACTTAGTGAGGTAGGTATCATCACGATATACGAGTTCAAGGACCCGGATACACCTGGAAAGGTTGTATACCTGGTTGAGACTTCAGAAAGAGTCTTCGTGGTGCCTGACCACGCTAAAAACACATACACATGGAGAGGTGAATTGGTATTCCCTCCATGTAGAATGAACATGAATACAAGTCAACAAGGGGCAGGAACATCCTCAGCCCATGGCATGCAAAGAGAAAAGAATAAAGAAAGACCCGAAGTAAGCTTCACTCATCCCATAGGGAGAGATAGAACAACCACGAAAACTAATAGAGCGGATAGACAAAGAGATCATGGAACACCAGGTGGTAGAGATGATTTTCCTCTACCTAGACCACGTGAACACGCAAGAATATTGAGACCCACTCAGTTAGTGAAATCCATGAAAAATTACTTTGATGGGATAAGAGATCCCTATGACCATGTTGCAGAATTCAAGCAAGTACTAAGAGCCGAACAAGTTGAAGACATGTTCACGCAATACAATGCATTTGGACTAACGTTAAAGAATACCGCTTTAACTTGGTTCCAACCATTGCAACAAAGGAAATTTAGAGACATCCATCACTTTTTAGAGTCATTCATCACTGAATTCTCTAAAAGTGGGATTAGACATGACACGTCTTTGTTGATTCATAGCTTCAAACAGACCCCTCAAGAAACAGTAAGACTCGCAGGACGTAGGTTTAGACCATATGTTGAACGATGTCCAATGCAAGAGCTAACCTCACAAGCTAAACAAGTGTGATTGTTTCTAGATGGCTTGTTGAGCTCTAAACTACGCTCCTCTGTGTACCTAAAGGAACCCAGAACGCTAGAGCAGTGTGTAAGAATTTGTATAGACATTGAGGACAACTTAGGAGACGAGTTGGAACTCTCAAAGGTCTATAAGGACTCAGACTGTTCATCTCTAGCATCCACAAAATTGTCTAACTCGATAGAGGACCTAGCAAAAAAAGTGGCCCAGAAACTAGGAGTTTCTAGTAAACCTAGGGTACTAACAAACAAGCATTGTTACACCTGTGGTGGAAATCATTTGGCAAATGTGTGTCCCAATGCAACACAAACACAAGCCAACCCTAGTGGCCAATACTGTACAATTGAGAGAAGATACACGAATCATATGGCTCAGGACTGCCCATACAACAAACAGACCGTGAGACAGAACTACCCGCAAGCATACGCACAACCAGGTAGGTATCAAGGCCAATACAATGCTCATCCTTATTACTATAGGCCTCCTCAGAACTACCCATACCAGGCTCAACAGAGACCTCAACCGGTCTTAGCTCAGCAGCCACCCCCACCAGCAAATGTCATCTCAGTCAAATACGCTGCTGCAGAAGAGAACCTAAGTAGGGCCTTAGTGCCTTCTTCACCTTTGATCACAGAGAGTGACCCGAACTCAAACAGTTTTGACTCTACGCATGTAGATAGTCCACCCGCTTATTACACGGAGTCACCAGAACACGTAGAAACATATCATTACGATAGTCCACCAGTGGAACCTAGTTGGGAGCCCGATTACGCTAATGTGATGTACACAAACCCAAACCCACGGCCCCAATTAAGACAACAAAGACCACAGGGCCCTAGAGGACCATGCTTTAGGTGCCAAGGAGACCATTTCATAAAGGATTGTCCACATCCTCCGATAGCAGGACAATCACAGTACTATAACATCCAAGGCTTTTGTGCCGATTGTGGTAAAGAGCACATAATCAAAGATTGTCCTAAAAACCCAGTTAACGCTTCAAATGTGACACCGATCAATGTGATAGGTATTGTGAACAACGCAGATGGATCCAACCCTACATACGTGCCTATCCAACCTATAACAAGAGCCCAGGCGCTCTTACAGAACCAACAGCTTAATCAAGAGAAAGCAGCCGGAACTAGTGAAGTTGCAGAATCTAGCAGTAAAAAGACAAAATCTTGGAAAGATTCTAGAGAAAGGATAAAGAGAAAGTGGAGTAAAAAGATAACTGAGTTGGAAGGAAGTTTGAAGGAATCTAGAGCCAAAATCCTAGAATTGACTTCTCAGGAATTAAATCAAGAGAACCCAGCTCAGAAATCACGATCAGTTTTAGCGGAACCCATACCAGAAAATCTAGACATGATGCTTTGTGCATACCAGGCTAGATTAAAAGAGGGAGCTCAAGTAGCTGAAATGAGTAAAAACTACCCTCGAGCAGATCTAGAAATTGAGAGAACTAAACTTTGCATGAAGATGGTAGAACTAGCACAAGCTTTGTTCGAAGCCTCTAGATATCTTAATTGGAATAACATGGCAAAACCGGAATTACACTTTCAAGGACTAATGGAGAGGCTAGAATACTTGATAGAAAGCAAAGAGAAAAAGGATCAGCCCAGGAATCTTAGTGTCCTAGAGACACAGGAAAGGCATGCACCATCCCTGTCTCAAGTACCCAATACAGAAAGTCAAGACAACCTGTCTTCCATACATAGGTACTCACATGAATTTTTGAGAGAAATACAAGAAGAGAAGTGGAGAAAAGAACAAGGAACCCATCCTCCTATTCAAGAAATAGATGACTTGCAGGAACAATTTCCCCAATATATCCCCTCTATTTACGATGAGGTAGAGGAGGAACAACGGAGTGAACACACAGCTTTTGAATCTAATTCTTTACAAGAATTACCTCAGTTCACAGGACCTTGGCAAGCAAAGTCTATTAGTATGAGAGCACCCACGATAATAGTGAGGAACGAAGAATCAGTAATCCCTAGAAACACGGAAGTAATCAAGAATACCAAAGTACAGTGTAACCTCACTCTAGAGGAGTTGTTAAAGGTAAAACCAGAATTGTGGAAACATGTAGCAAATCAATTCCCCGAGCTTGCTACTACTCCCTCACAAATAGGATCACAAAATCAGGTACCAGAGATACCTGTAGAAAAGATTGGAGATGGAAGCGAAGGAGAGGAAGGTAACACATATCTTTCGATAACCCATCAGGGCTACACCACGAAAACCATCTTAGATTCAGGAGCCGGAGTAGCCATAGCTACCACCGCTTTATGGAAACGCTCGGGTAAGCCAGCATTAAGACCCACCAGGATGAAGCTACAAATCGCTGACGGGCACATAGAAAAACCATTAGGCTTACTAGAATGAATATCTCTCACCACTTGTGGTGTAGAATTTGAGCATACTTTCGCCATTTGTGATTTTAGTAAAAATCATGCTTATGAGATGATATTGGGACGACCATTCATGCGTCAGTTGCAAATTGTACAAGATTGGGGAACTAACTCTTTGTACTTGCAACATTTAGGAGTGACTACTAAAGTCAATCTTAAAGACTATTCACATAGAGATGTACCCCCAATACAATGGAATACCATCCATAAGACTAAGGTAGAGACGGAATCCGTGCACTCATTAGAATCAGATCCTTCATGGTTACACGAGGACACTCATTTATGGATGTGTAAAGTTGCAAAACAAGAGGAAGAAAGAATAGAAGCAAGGACCTTAGGTGCAGAACAACATCCACGAACCCTTCAAGATCCAGCCTACGCACCTGAAGTATTCCCAGATGAAGAGTTTGAACCCCATGGTTGGGCAGAAATCCTAGCAACCATGGATGTAGCCATCAATGAAGAACAATGGACACCCCACTGTGACGAGGATGGCTATGACATTTCAGTTTTCACGATAGAGCCAATCATGTGCGATGCAATTTTAGAAGAGTGTGAACCGAACACTGATGCATTCGAGGACGCAAGTGATTTTGATTTAGAATCAATTATCATGGACCCACCCTTTGCATCAGAGGAAGAATATTTCTACGAAGTAGAGACTCACCCTCAGAGACACGAGGAAATTACGAATGAGGTGAGGTTAGCCACAGAAGTGACTAGCAAAAGTGAAGGCAAGAAAAGAAAGAAGAAAGAAACCATGTCAGAAAAAGAAGAATCTTTGTTTGAAGTACCCGAGAACTTCAAGAAATATGAAATCGAAGATAGAAGAATCATGGTACAAATGCCTAATAGAAAGGCGAATGACGGACAAGTATATGATAACCGAGAGAAAACCAAGAAAATAATAGTAGCCGTAGAAGGAGAAGAAGCAAAATGTACATACATAGGGCATGATTTGACGAAGGAAGAAGAAGAAGAATTAGTTGCCCTATTACGCGAATATAGAGATGTTTTTGCCTGGAGTTACAAAGATTTGAAAGGAGTAGATCCAGATATATGTTCTCATAGAATCCCTATGACTCCAGATGCAAAACCGACGAAACAAAAACCATACACGTACAATGATAACTACGCTGCGAAGATTAAAGAGGAGATAGATCGGCTGATAGAAGTAGGATTCATCTATGAGATTGAGCATACCGAATGGGTATCCCCGATTGTGGTTGTGCACAAGAAGAATGGAAAATTGCGTGTGTGTATTAACCTTAAAAAAGTTAATGCCGCCACGATTAGAGACAGTTATCCTCTTCCTATCACAGAACATCTATTGGAAAGAGTTGCGGGCAAGGAAGTTTATAGCTTCCTTGATGGGTTTTCAGGCTATAATCAAGTAGCCATTGCTCTAGAAGATCAACACAAGACGGCATTTGCCACTGAATGGGGCATATTTGCATTTCGTGTAATGCCATTTGGCTTAACAAATGCACCCGCCACTTTCGAGCGACTCATGTGTCATGTTTTAAGGATTCTCACGCAAGAGTTTGGAAGTATATGTCGATGACATATGTGCTCATTCAAATGTAAGACAGACGCATATCCCGAAGTTAAGACAAATATTTGACAAATGTCGAGAATATCAGGTTTGTTTGAACCTAGAAAAGTGCGTTTTCATGGTCAGACAAGGCAAAATTCTAGGACACATTGTGTCAAAAAATGGAATCTCTACGGATGAAGAAAAGGTAAAAGTAATCGCAGAATTACCTAGACCAAATAATGTGAAAGAAGTACAGGCATTTATGGGCCATTGCGGTTATTATAGGAGATTCATACACATGTATGCAATCATAGCCAAGCCTTTGTACTCTCTTTTAACCAATTTTGAATAGACAGATGAATGTGAAAATTCATTCAATGAACTTAAACGACGTTTGTGCTCAGCACCTATATTGACAACCCCAGATTGGAGTAAGCCATTCCATGTACATGTGGATGCATCCAATTACGCCATAGGATGTGTGTTAGCACAACCCACGGATGAAGGTAACATAGATCTCCCCATAGCTTACGCGAGCAGACAATTGAACGCAGCAGAAAGAAATTACACCACGACGGAACGAGAAGGATTAGGGATGATCTACGCAGTAAAGAAATTCAGACACTACTTGTTGGCCAACAAATTCAAGTTCTTTACAGATCATCAAGCCCTATTGTACCTAGTCAACAACCATGTAATACAGGACGACTAATACGTTGGTTTCTATTACTCATGGAGTACGATTTTGAAGTAGTAGTCAGGAAAGGAAAGACACATCTTAGAGCTGACCACCTTTCAAGATTAACATCAGGAGAAGCTCCTCAAGGAGTAGCGGATGAATTACCATATGCATACTTGTTTAACCTTGAGATAGCACCAGAATAAACCAATAGTCCCTATTCTCACATACGGACCCAAGAATCCTAGGATAAAGATCAAAGAAGGAGAGATTACCAAGTCTCAGAGATACCAAATCATAGCAGGAAGCATATATAAACAGGATAATCAAAAGATTCTTGCTTGTTGTGTAGATGAATCAGAACATGCAAATTGGTTGCAATTAGCACACGTAGGTGCATTAAAGCAACATCACTCGAAACATCGAACACTACAGACTCTGCATAGACTAGGAGTACATTGGCCTTCGATGGAAGCAGATGTCTACAAGTTGTGTAAAGAATGCCATGTTTGTTGTGAAAGACCACCAGTAGATCATGCTACATTATATCACGTGTCTCTCACACCAGACTGGAGTGAACCTTTAGTGACATACTTGAGAACGAACATATTCCCTCAAGGAACGACCTTAGCTCGACAGCGCAGTCTAGAGCAGGAAGCTCAAGACTATTCACTTATTGGCGATAATCTATACAAAAGAGGACGAGATGGATATCTAAGACAATGTGTTCATGAAAGCGATTATCTGAGCATACTAGAGACTGCACACCAAGGGGTTGCAGGAGGTCATTTTGGACCTGAAAGGATAATCAAGCCATCCTCTTTGCAGGATTATGGTGGCCCACTCTTCACATGGATGCTCATACCTATGTAAAGAGATGTGATGTGTGCCAAAGAACTCAATTTCCTACTCACAGAGATGAAATGCCATTGAAACCCATGATGGGAGGACGTGCATTTTCTAAGTGGGGTATAGACTTTGTAGGACCCATTAACCCCCCTGCAAAAGGTACACATGCTGAATACATCATTGTTGCGACGGATTATCTTACGAAATGGGTAGAGGCAAAAGCCACATAAAAGAATGATGCACACACAACTGCAAAATTCTTATTTGAGAATGTCTTTACAAGATATGGATTGCCTATAGAGTTAGTGAGCGATCGAGGAACTCACTTTCTAAACCAAGTCATTGAATATTTGTTACAGGATTTTATGGTGATTCACAAGAAATCCACACCATATCATCCTCAGGCCAATGGTCAGGCTAAAAGCACTAATAAGATCCTTTGTAACGTACTGACGAAACTCGTGAACAATAAACATTCAGATTGGGACAAACAGCTACACCACGCTGTTTGGGCATATCGAGTGGCCTACAAGACCGTACTCAATGCAACTCCCTTTCAGATGGTTTTTGGTCAGAATGCAGTGCTTCCTTTGGACTTCTTGATACCGACCCTTAAGGTTGCACAAGAACATCAATGGACCGGCCATGAATTATCAACAAGAATAATGCACTTGGAACGATTAGGAGAAACCAGGCTAAAGGCGGCAGCAGGAATATATGCAGCAAAGAAGCGGCAGAAAGCATATTTTGATGCACATGTGAAAGATAAAGGCCTAAAAGAAGGAGATTTAGTTCTAGTATATACGCTAAAACAACACGCACGTAAGTTAGAAAAGCGAGGTTATGGACCTATGATCATTAACCGACTCTCGACAAGTGGAGCAGTACAGTTAACCACCTTAGAAGGAGACATAATGCCTAATTACATTAGTGGTTGTAGAGTCAAGTTATATCAGGAACCTCTTACTGAGGATATGCTTAGACGACTCACGTTGGCAAAGAAGCGTAAGGAGGAAGAAAATAGAATACGAGCGGAAGCTCAGACAGAAGCAATAGAACGCATTAAATGCATGAAGTTAAGAAGACAAGGACTAGGGAGAGAACAATATAACCATCTGGAAACATCACCCAGATATCCCATGGCCATGTGTCAAGTAAAGTCAACCACTCATCCCAGCATAGTGGACAGGAGACCATTCATTACAGTCAGGCTAGAGCACGGCAACTCTTGCCAAGAGCTCAGGGCTTTAATTGATTCAGGTGCTGCGACTAGTGCGATTAGATGGTCCCACTATAAGGATGCAAGAGCAGAAATGCGGCCAATTGAGGCATACCTCATAGGGCTAGGAGGCATGGAAACCCCTTGCATGGGTGAGGTGGACCTTCCTATCCTCATTAAGGATGTGAACATGACAACGAAGCTACTAGTGTGCCATGATGACGACCTGATAGAACCCCTAATCCTTGGCCAAGATTGGCTATACGATCACTCGGTGGACCTAAATCTTAGACAAGGCTCCTTACAGATTGGAACCTTAGATCAGAAGCGAGTGATACCGCTTGACTTCCCTAATGGCATTCCGGCTGAGGATTGTAACCCTAGACCCCATGAAATTCATGCGACGGAAGACCGGAAGATCTTGGGTCAGATCAGTCATATTACGTCTACACCAACCCCCTCGGGCTTGGCTATAGACAGTTGTCAATCAGAAGGACGACAAGAGATCTTCCCTGGGGCTTCCTGCAAACTAGAAGGGGCAGCTACCCAACCGCTAGGGCAGATGGACACAATCAGCGGTCAGGTGGGTTGCATCAGCGGCCAAATGAGCACAATACCCTGCGGTGCTCATCCTTCCAAACTTGTTGTGGACTGGCCTAGATTAAAGATAAAGAACGAATCACTTCCTAATGGGCAGGTCACGCAAGTGTTGGATCTCCCTTCTTTTCCAAAGCAGAGCGTCCAATGGACCTCTCAAACCCAACCACGAAGGAGTCAACCACAACAGAGGAACCCAGACCGACGATACCACCAGACAAGGCAAAGAAAGCAGCAGTATCAGCATCACAAAACAAGTGGCACGAGACAAATATGGGTGCCAAAAGAACAGCAACCACAGCCTATTGGCAACACTGCAGACAAGAACAGGACAAAGTTTCAAAATAAGCAGAGTCAGCATCCAAAGTCCCCTCGATCTTCTTCTACAAGTACCAATACTCGACAGATTTGGATCGCCAAGAAGTATCTTATCAATCGACCCACACCCACGCAAATTTGGGTACCCAAACAATGTATTATAGCCCAACACCCAAGCCATGTATTATACACCCCGTGGAAATCTCTTCACCCTTCAATAACACCACATACGATACCATCTTTTGTCCCTCAGCAGAAACACACCACCCACTCAAAGACTCTTAGGAAATGGATACCGAAACGTATCCAGACATCTTGTACCCCCTTATCTAACAATTCTCCCACCCTGTTTAAACACCACCCTTGTAATAATTCACCCTCAACTAAACCTTGTATAAATTCACACACCAAACCCCACATCATGCATAATAAAAGCTCATCAAGAAATGTATGCATAATCTGACCATGTAGGTGTCTAGAGACCTGCATTAGTTTTGCAAATAATCATTCCATTAACCACCTCACGACACTTGGCTACACGGGTTACACATCGGCTATGGAAAGGGATTGCGGTCTCACCTTATTGGGATCATAATTAATTTCCATACTAATGTGCTAATCTTTTGTAGTAGATCTTTTCCATTTGCTCGTCAGTCATCATGCAAACCGAAGCAGGACCATCAGAGGTTGGCCCCAGTGCACCGATGGCCAATATTGGAGAATTACTAGCGGAATCTTATCCAACGATGCAACCTCTAGAGTTTCAAGGTTTTCCAGGACCCATGCCCATAGACGATCCTCCTAGAGGATATACTGAGAAGATTCATCGTAACTCTCACTGGTTTCAAGGCCTACCAGGACCATTAGCAGACGCTGATTTCATATTTGAGGCCAATTTGGCATTTGATTTGCGCACATGGGCCAAGTACCAGTTCTTTTCAAGAGAATTTGAAGGACTACAGAATACACAAGATTTAACGCACATTTGGGCACGAGCGGGATTTACCGAATATTTTAGTGACCCTCTGCCTAAACCTGATTTTTACAGATGCTTTTACTTAGTAACCACCTTAACAGCTTCAGAAAACAAGGATCTACCCGGCACATTCATGTTACCATCCTTGGTAAATGATCCTCCATTCAGAAGGTTTTATTTGTCTAAAGACTTAATTCGCACAGCTCTGAAAATACATGGAACGCACACTCCGACGGAGCGAGAACGGCTAGTCCCAGAGTAGATGAAACGTGGTGACGTAACTAAGTGGGAGGATATTTCAGCTATAACCCCTGAGCTCTCCAAGCCCTTAAGGATATGCATGCAACATTTTGCTTTCCCAGCTCAGGATCGTTTTACCATGCCCCACAAAAGAATCTGGTTTGGATTATACTTAGCATGTACTGGACCTCAAACGGTTGATCTAGCTAGCTGGATAATTGATCAACTCTATTTGGCACAACATAGATGGGAACGAAAGAAGGTCATCAATGGATGTTGTGCGCTTACAAGGATTATATATATGTGTTTGGCATATGATTTACCCATAGAGCGTGCCATGACAAGTGAGGAATTGAAAGCATTCAAAGGGACCACTAAGAAGGCTAGAAAGTCGAGCAAAGGTAGAGCAGGAAAGTAGATGAGAGGCACTATCCCATGCTCACAAGTCCCAGAATCACCCTCACCACAACCATCTCCAGAGCAGTCATCGACAGCAGCCACTCCCACAGTACAACCTATTCGTATCAGATTATCAAGACCAGTTGTAACGGAGGGCACCACCAGTACTGTTGCACCCCAAGCAGCCACAACCACAGAACCTATCACCACAGCAGCTGAAATTCCCACCACCATTGGTGCGGAAGCTTTCTCTTTTCCAATACCCCATTTAGAAGCAGAACAAGCAGTGCCACTGAACACAACGTTCGATTTTGAGATGCCCGATGCATTCTCTAATGAGTTCCAGTTTTCACAAGGACAATTGTTTTCTCAAGAATATGAAAGGCCCAGCTATCCCACCACACCCCGGGATGAGCCACAAGGACAGATTGTGTCTAGCTCTGATGACGAAAGAACAACAACCGATGACGACGAAGGCGATGACGAAGCCAGCCAGGGAACTCAAGAATCCCAAGAGCATGAACAGACAGATGGCCAAGGCCAACAAACAGACACACATGGTGATACCAGTACCCATGAAGATGAAACTTACGAAGCAGCAGCATACACGCTGGCTATTAAGAAGCTGTGTAGAACTATGGAAAAAGTTTGGGCAAGCAAAAAGCTGACTGAGGAAGAGAGTCAAGCGATAATAGAACAAGAACTTGTCACAGGCGGATTCGAAGACGCATACATCAAAGGATTCAGAGAGTTAGTCAAATCAGTAGGCTCCAACGAAGCACTCAGGTACTTGCAAAGAAAGCCACTACCCCAGTTTGACCCCCGCAGAGTACGACTACTTTCAAAGCCCGGCGAATACATTCGTGTACCAACAGGAGCACAGTCTTCAGAACAAGCCAGGGAGGCACGCCTCATCCCCAAAAGTTCATTGCAGCAGAAACCATCCTTGTAGATTCCCCACCCCGCGCTACAACTATGCATACCTCAGTAGTCACTGAAGTACCGACCACCCCAACCGCTCCCCCATCTCCGCCCGTCCATCTAGCCTCCCCTCTTCACCCTCCTTCCCCCAGACCAACATCTTCATTCGCCGGTGGCGTAGCAGAAATCGTCTTTACGACCACTCACCCCACAATTCCTGCACCCATTAGACCTAGTCTACCCCCTCACACACCCACCTTTCTATCCAACCCATTCCTCCATCCATCTTTTCCATCTTTCCCCACAACTCCAAGACCCCTTTTTCCATTCCCACCGCCCTTAACCTTCTCCCCCGTCTCACCTCCCCGACCCACTGTAACCCCTCTTTCCCCTTTCCACCCAGCTTCACCAGCTAGTCCCCTTGTAGATTACTCCTCAACCTTTGTAAACCCCGTATTTACACCGGCACAAGCACCCACAGTCACACCCTTATTCACAGTCACCGCACTGGACACGTCCAATGACATGGACATCTCACCACTCACTGCACCATCACTCACTTCACTCACAGCACAAACATATTTAGGCACATCACAATTTTCAACAATCACCACAGCATCCACCTTCCCAACCCCATTCCCCGTTCCCTTTGCATCTACACCCACTGCATCTTCATTTAGCACCCCATTAATACTATCACCCACTGTAGATAATGCATTTCGACAGATGTTCATGTGTATGACGCAAGTAAGAGATGAGTTCACATCTCTTGGCAATAATTATCAGCAGCTACAGAGGACAACCAATGACTTACAGTCGCAGCTTAATTTATTGTCTATTGAGAATGCCTCACTGAACAGCCGTTACCAAGAGTTACGAGAGGCCTATCATAAATTAGAACTAGAAAGCGAAGAAAAGACCAAGGAAGCCACTGCTGACCTCGATAACTTATTAAGAGCCCAGACAGTCCGCAATGCAACGTTAACACGAAACATGGGCTTACTAAGAAGACATCTAGCAGCAGCAAAGGAGGAAAACCAGCGCCTACGGATCAGAACCGAGAAAACTTAGAAGCAGCTCTTGACCACCCAGACCAACCACTCAGTCCTAGTCGGTTCAAAGCCATTCCCTCAGACTTGATGAGGATGCTGCTAGAAGATCATGTAAGACTGCTAGATGAATACGACCGCATGAACGAGGAGTTACAGAAACTCAAAGAAGATCATAAATTACTCCAGTTACGAGCATCGGCACCCCAAGATATACCAGCACCTGTGGGCCCCTCTCCTGACATCTTAGAGGAACTCAACGCATTACGGGCCCAGGTATCAAACCTTGAATCAAGGATCGCAGTATATGAAGCACCACCAAGGCCAGATTCCCCACCTGAGCTACGAGCTGAGGAAGAAACTGTCACCATCCCGGTGGAGGAAACGTTCGAAGAGGCGTACGAGCCACAACCCATCCCAGGCGGACGAGCCACGGCCGAAGGCCAGATGACTTACGAACTCCCGACCCCCGCGTGGATGAAGACAATTGAGGAACTTGGGACAACACACTCAGCTAGAGTAGAGGCACAATTACATGCCATGGCGATGATAGAAGAAAGAATTTTACAGTCTCCATTCTTTGCTCATTTGGCCCCGCGACGATACATATCTGGGCACGAGCTACAGTATAAACCATATTTTATGTTAATGGCCGAATACCAGTTAGCCATTGAGAAAGAAACAGGTAAAAAACCATCGCATGCGACTCAATTCGAAGAGGCCGATCTACCACTTGATGCGCAGCAAGGAGAGATCTATCAACCAGAGTGGCGCAAAGATTTACTACAGAAGTATCCAGAAATGATGAGTACATGGGTAAAGGCACCTTTGCATTTAAAATACAACCCATGTTGGGGACCAGTACCACGACGCCACTCTTGGACTGCCTTTGCTATTAAGGTACAAAACAATAAACAGTGCCAGGATTGGTTGAATTACCCCTATTTTAAGCCACCCATTGAGTTACCAACTATTGGCTACATGATGGCTACAATTCGCCACTGGCTCCCTAGACTAAAGCATATGGACGATATAGCAGCACATATGACTGTCAAAATCTTTGACATGATGCAAATGATTTTTAAAGTCTTCCGACGCGTCAAGGCACCTCATGTAAACACCCCGGGCTTTGAGCATGGCAATTTCGATCTGGTATATGATATGAGTACAACGCCATCGCTACGGGTGTGTTATGCCTGACATTGCAGAATAAAGTACCTACCGGCGTGCTACAAGCAGACATTCGAAGAGATGTTCACAACCGGCTTCTGGGAATACCATTCAGAGGTATTCATCAGCAGGCCTACACATTTATTACACTTATTTGCTTGTGAACGAATGGTCTATTCCACAAACTATCGGCTCCCGCCACCAGAAGAACCGCAACCAATCAACTGGGAGAAACCCGAGGCCGATCTGGCCCGAGGCATTCGTATCTCCGAGCACACCCTCGCTCAAGACCTCCTACAGAACTATATCCGGCAGACCTCACAACAAGGTTCTGTCAGGGATGACAGAAGCGAGAGGGAGGGGGGTGTTGGAAGCAGCCAGAGGCATAGAAGACGCGGAAGCATGTAACGACGGAGCAGGGAGCTAGTCGAATCTTTTTTCAAAGAATCATGTTTTAAAAATACTTTTCAAAAACCTCCAACAGTGATTTTTATCACTATTGTAACATATGTAACATAGAAAAACCCTTTTCTTAATTTCCAGCTCCATTTTGTGCAAGCCAAGGAGTCCTCGAGCTTGAGGAGCTTAGGTAGAACAAGCGTATCAATTTTTGTTATTTTTAGACACCGTTTACCCTTCCAAATAGCATCTAGGACCTATTTTTTAACTATGCCGGTCACTAGATGTGAAACCGGTCAAAACTAGTCTAGAAACTATAAAAAGAGCTAGAGAGCTCATTTTTGAGGTTAGCTTGTTTGAGTAGATAAGAGCTTAGAGCTATTTTGAGCTTGTAAGAGTGTTCTTGAGTAATAGAGTTAATTTCTCACCTTCCATTGTGTCTTGCTTGTCTCTTCGTAGTGTGTGTGTATGTGTGTGTGCATCTTTGTGCTTCTCACCTTCACTCTCACTTCATCTCACATTCAGGATCTTCATATCACTCCTATCTCTTCCGCGGATTGACATTAAGGAGGTGGAGCTTCTTAACGTGGTTCTCACCATTGTGCTAGAGCAACACAAGCTGAGGAAGAGAAGAGGAGAACTAGGTGGCAAGTGGAAGCAATGCAAGGCCGACCTCAAATACCAAAACAAAATCAACCAACAAAAATAAATCAACCTACTCAAATTGTTCCACCATCCCAAACGAAAATAAATCAACCGAATCAAATTCCAACTCAAGCTCAATATCCTACTTTTTCTGAGGTGTCGACTCTTGCACAAACTATTAATCTTCCTCAAGATCAAGGAATGAAGCCCATAAAAAGAGGCCAAGGAAAAGCAAAGAACCCATCATACATGTTGAAGTCCCACATTGAGCAAGCTACTGATCGAAAGCAAGTTTTCAAGAAGTGAGTGCTTGAAAATGTGATTAAGTTTACACTAGGTGAGTTGTTAGGGATAGCCAAGCGAAAGTTTCTAGAAGTAATTATTGACCTCTTAAGAAGGAAACATTAACTGAGAGTTGAGGCTCAGGAATCTAAAAGGATGGATAAGTACTCACCTTTTTAAGTTTTGCAAGCACAAGCACAAGAAGAGAAAGACATGCTCCAACAAATCGAAACTAATGTGCATCCGTGTACACATGAGGAAATGTACTTCTAATGGGGCTCTCAAGATGCAATTCCTTTAAGTCATTGTACCAAACATCGGCTCGAGCCACAACAAAGACATCAGTAGGATTGGATAAGATCAATACTCCTACGGTTGCTCTTATTGATAACGGATCTAAAATTAATCTAATGTCTAAAGACCTCTATATGAAGGCAAAACCCAAAAACTTGATTTTTGTAGGCCAAATGGTAGAAAAAGGCTATCAAGTTAGGCTCAATGAAAGAGGATTTTTTGTTGAGGATTGAAGGGCATTTTTCAAGCTCATAGAAAAAGGAAAAAAGCAAGGGAGAATGTTCACAATGCACATAAATCAGCCACACTGTTCAATGTATGTCACATATGGAGACAAGAGGATAGTAGATTCAAACCTATGGCATAAACCAATAGGTCACATCAACCTATAAAAGCTCAAGTAAATGTGAAGGAGGAGCTTGGTAAGAGGCCTACCAAACTTTACATCTAAAATGTTGCATGAAACTTGTGTAGCTTGCCAACAAGGAAAACAATCAAGGCTACAACATATGATAAATGCATTGTAAAGCATTATGCATACTTGACTAAGGTAATCAAGGACAAAGAACCAACTAGTTATGAAGAAGCTAAGGATTGCAAGGAATGGCAAGAGGAAATGAAGGAAGAGCTCAAGGCACTTCATGAGAACCATACATGGAGCTCCGTATCAGCTCAAGAAAGCATGAAGATGATAGATAATAAGTGGGTTTACAAAATTGAAAGAAATTCAGGTGGTTCCATTGCTAGGTAGAAAGCAAGGTTGGTGGCAAAAGGCTTTTCCCAAGGCTATGGGATAGATTATGATAAAACTTTCGGCCCCGTAGCCAAGATTCCAATAATTAAGGATTTTATTGCAATGGAAACATCAAGGAAATGGAGCTTATATTAGTCAAATGTGAAGAATGCCTTCTTGAATGGAGAGCTTGAAGAAGTAGTCTACATGAGCCAACCTCAAGGATTTTCTAGCATGAGGTAGCCAAATCATGTTTGCAAGCTAAGGAAAGCATTATATGGAGTAAAGAAAACCCCAAGGTCCTAGAATCAGTGGTTAGTGGATTATTTATCAAGTTGTGGATACAAAGGTGTTGCAGATCCATCACTTTACATGAAGAAGCAAGGAGACAAGACGTTATACATATGCATCTAGGTGGATGATTTCATCATCATAGGAAGTGATATTCTAGGTATTAAAGATATCAAATCTATTGGAACATCAAGCTTATACTATGCTTGAGGTGTATTTGATCTACATAAAAAATTATCGCTTGGATTACAACAAAAGAATATGCATTGGAGAGTTCTTTTACATATGCTCATTTATTGTATTTTTTTGAGAGATTTTTAATGGTTCATTTACCATTTTAAAAGCCTTTAGCTTTAGACATGCAAAATTAGAAAAACAGAGCCCAAATACCACGAATTTGTGGTGGTTGAGTTGTAATCATTCAAGCAATCAATAAGCTAAAAGTAGATCAAACTAGATCTTCACTTTCCTAGATTGTAGGAAAGTGAATTGATTCTCTCCAACAACCATTGTCACCTTCATTTGAATTAAAAATCCACTTGTAGAAGTCATGGAGAAATCTTAGAGTTTATATAAGGACTTGAAATCACTTGTAAAATACATGAAAGCAATATACATACACTTGACCATCATTGTCTTGCTCCTTCAATTTTCTTCATCATCTTCTTCGCCAACAGTAATCTTATAGAGGCTGCTGCTCTCGCTCCAGAGTTCCAAATTGATGTGACATGGCTCTTTTTAAAGGTATTAGTGTCTAGCTTGTGCTTGTAAAGTTTCATAGCAGTGAAGTAGATTGGGTGAAAGATTAGTTTTTTTTTGTCTCAAGGTCAATCTCTACGTATTCCTAAAAAATAGGAGGTACTACCATTGAGTGTCTAATTCATTCCTATAGCATATTTTGCTTATTCCTTATACTTTTGTGCATTATATACACTCAACCCTATGTGTATCGCTCCCATAAAAGGGTTTTTGCTAATTATAATCACACTTGTCACTATGGGCATTTGAAGTTCATTGTCTCTTCCATAAATAGTAAGTTTTTGAGCTAGTCGACATGCAAACCTTTTTGTACCGAATCTTTCTCCTTGATGCTCCAAAGTACATAGTGCATTTCTTTGCACTTACCATATGCCCATAAGGTCTATTTGAGTCTCCATAAGCTCAGGGGCGGGTCTTGTGCCGGTTGGATGGACCAAACTTCGTCGCTTCGAAAGCACTTTTCTACCTCCTACAAGCTTCTCCAAGTTCTTTCAGTGGTATCAGAGCTAGATCAAGATGGGTGAGGAATATCCCTCAATGATCGACAAACTTGATTGACACAACTAAGCGGCTTGGAAAATCAGAATGGAGGCCTATTTGCAAGGTAGAAATCTTTATACAATTGTAGCAGGTGATGAAGCTATGCCTATTCCAAAATCAAAAGGAGGACCTACACAAGAGGAGACAGATCAACTCACACTTTGGTGTGCAAGGGATGCTCAAGCGAGGTTGTACATAGTAGACTCTATCTCTCACTTTCTATTACCACATATTAGAGGATGCGAAACATCTCAAGGGACTTGGGATGCCCTCAAGACTTTCTTTTCTGCTAGTTCCAAAGCAAGAAAGAATCATCTTTGGAACGAATTCAACCAAATGAAGAAGACACCTAAACAAACCATCATAGAGTTTGTTACCAAGGTCAAGGAAGTTGCAGATCACTTAGCATCCATTCGAGAGCAGATTGAAGAAGAGGCTATCATGAGGCAAATTCTCAACAACATTCAAAGTGATAAGCAATGGCAATCCTTCGCGATGGCTTATGATCTCATCATGGATGTGCAGACTACAGACTTCAACATCTTTCTTGGACAACTCTTCAATCAAGAGGCCAACAATAGCATAAAGGAAGGTAACTCCTACCATGGTAATTCAACTAGTCCTCTATATGTAGATAAGAAGGATAAGAAGCAGAAAGGCAAGAGGAAGGAAGAAGATGAAGAAGAGACTTCCCATGCCAACTTTGCAAGAAAAAGCAGGTGGAAAGGGAAGAAGAAAGGACCAAAGCAAGACAAAGCAAAAGGTCAGAATGTTCAACCTTGCAATAAGACGGACGACACACTCAGAATTGTTGGTTCAATGGGAAGATCAAGAAAGGAAGTGGAAGAGGTGGATATGGCAGCAATAGAGGCATTATTCAAAAGATCAACCACATGAAGACTCATTGCTTATCATGAATCTAAGCCACAAAGAACATAGAGAAGATGATCATTTGTTCTACATAGATTCAAGATGTTCGAATCATGTTACAAGCAACATTGCTCTTATATCTGATTTGGCAAGTCCAAATAGGGGATGACACAAAGCACAATGTGGAGAAGATTGGTAATGTCAAAGCTTCATGTACCCATTATCACTAAAAACCTAATAAGTGTAGGCCAAATAGTGAAAAAAGGCTTGCAAGTTAGGTTTACCCAACATGGAGCTTTTGTGGAAGATCCATGTCAAGGCTTGAAGAACATAGCTAGAGGTGAGAAGCATGGTAGGCTCTTTACTTTTGAAGTAGGAGAAACCAGGAACATAGCTCTATTCACTTTTGGGTCTCAAACCCTAAGTGAGCTTGAAGTGTGGCATAAGAGACTTGCTCATGTGAATGAAAGAACCTTGAATGATATACGTAGGGATCAAAGTGTCCTAGTACTACCGAACATATCAAAGCAACACATGATCAACAGGTGTGATGCATGTCAGATTGGGAAGGCACCAAGACAACCATTCAACCATAAAGGCTACATCCAAACCAACTTATTGGACTTAGTACATACAAATGTATGGGGACCAAGTCAAGAACCTTCATTGGCACGATCAAGGTATTATGTCTCATTTATTCATGACCATAGTAGATGGACTATTCTATACTTATCAAGAGTAAGAATGAAGTGTTTGATTGCTTCAAAAAGTATCTAGCACATGTGCAGAATCATATAGGTAGATAACTAAAGAAGCCTAGATCTCATGGAGGGGGAGAATATGTCTGCAAAGAGTTTGATGAGCTCTTGCAGGATAAAGGTATCAAAAGGGAACTGATTGTCACAAGGAAGGAGATAAGTAAGAGAGCTCACACACACACTCTCACTATCAAGGAGAATCACACAATCAGATTGAGGCAAGGAAGAATGATCTTCTTCTTCTTCTTCTTCTATTACATAAAAAGGAATGCACAAGAATGACTTAAAAACAAGAATACAACAAGTGCAATATATAAAGATCAGTACATAAGGAAAAACCTAATGTCCGCGAATGAGTGAGTTGGCAAGGAACAAATGTGCCATCACTCTCGGTAGATAAATCTAATAAACCTCAATGAAGTATCCCTGACATATACCGGCGTGACCACTATACATGTCAGAGAAACGAAAAACTAGAACGTGTCATCTTGGATCATCACATGTTGAGGTTGATATCTCAACACTCCCCCTCAAGCTCAACGCCATATCATGTAAACCAAGCATCCCTCAAAACTTCTTCAACTTCTCATCTCCAAGTGCTTTGGTGGTAGTATCAGCAACCTTCTCATTTGTTCTCACATAAACAAGATGAATATCACTTGCTAATACCTTCTCCTTGATGAACTGACAATGTACCTCGATATGCTTTGTTTGAGCATGGAAAACACGATTCCGTGCTAACTGTATGCTGCTAAGATTATCGCAATAAATAGTGATAGGCTTTCCCACTTCCACACCTGAATCTACAAGTAGCATTTCTAGCCATGATGCCTCACATGCTGCCATTGCAGCACCTCTATACTCAGCCTTTGTACTCAACAAAGCAATAGTGGGTTACTTCTTGTTGCTCCATGTAACAGTTAGACTCCCAAGCGAGAATAGAAAACCACTAGTAGATCTTCTATCGTGAATGCGACCAGCCCAATCTCCATCGGTGTATCCATAAACTTGAAAATCTACAACAACCTCATAAAACAATGCATAATCCAAAGCAGCACTCACATAACGTAGATATCTAAGACTTCCCACAATTTTCCTGTACATAGTAGCATTTTCCAATGCTTCACGTGATGTAGTATCCAACTTCAAGTTCTGATTTAATGGCATAGAAATTGTCTTATAATCAGCCATACCATACTTTTGCAGCATATTCAAGGCATATTGCCTTTGCGACATCCATATACTTGTTTCTGTATGTATAAACTCAATGCCCAAGAAATAGCGCATCACACCAAGATCTTTCATGTCAAATTCCTGTATAAGAAGGTGCTTTGCCTCTTTGATGCTTCCTTCATTATCACCACGTACAATGAGGTCATCAACATAAATAGCGACAATAGTGATGCCATCATCAATCTTCCTTGCATATAGTGAGTGATCTGCATCACACATAGAAAACCCAATGCTACTTAAGTAATCAGCAATCCTTGCATGCCATGTACAAGGGGCTTGCTTCAGCCCATACAAAGCCTTTTGCAACCTGCAAACATATTCTGGATGCTTTGAATCTTCATATCCTTGTGGCTGGTCCATATATACTTCTTCCCGTAACTCATCATGTAGGAAAGCATTCTTCACATCCATCTGATGCAAAGTCCATCCTTTTGCTATAGCTAATGCAACAAGTGTTCTGACAGTAGACATTTTAGTACAGGGATAAATGTTTCCTCATAATCAATGCCATATGTCTGTGCATATCCTTTGGCTACCAATCATGCTTTATACCTACTTATGCTAGCATCAGCATTATGCTTTACCTTGTAAACCCATTTGCAGCCTATGGGTTTCTTCCCTTGCGGCAATGGAACCCGCTTCCATGTATCATATCTATAAAGTGCGGCCATCTCCTCATCTATAGCTTTTTCCCCATCTGCAATTCTAATTGCATCTTCAAAGCAAGAAGGTTCAACATCTTGTATTACCTTTGTCATGAAGGCACAATGACGAGCCATATAACCATCATACGTCAATCATTGCACTGAATTCGGCATCCTACAAAATCTTCTTGGCCTTGGGTCACTTCTCCTTGTATCATCTGCATGTGCCCTTCTTACTCTTGGAGTCTTCACAGAGGGCAGTCCAAGTTCCTCATCAAGACTCTTTCCTAAATCGCTTGAATCTCCATCAATGTCTTCAAAACCTGCATGATTTTCTTTACCTTTCTTGGATGTATTTGATGAATTTGTTGGACTAAAATTTCCACGTAATCTTCCACTCCATGGATTTGAGTTGGAACTATTGCTTGGTGATGCATCCGGTCCACTCAAAACTTGAGATTCTACACTCGCGTTTTTAGCATTTTCTTTGTCATTTGGTTCAAGATTCAGTCCTTCTTTGGCATCTGCATAGAAGCTTGATATTTCATCAAATACCACATCTTTGCTCACCTTTACCTGTCGTGTGAGTGGGTTATAACATTTATATCCCTTTTTTCTCAAGGGAATATCCAATGAAGACACACTTTTCTGCTTTTGGATGAAGTTTCGTGCTCAATTCATCTGGGACATGTACATATGCAATACAGCCAAAAGCTTTCAGATGTGATTAGTTTGGCTTTTTACCTGTAAACTTCTCTTCAGGTGTAACTGGATGTACAATAGAAGTGGGAGTTCTGTTCATGATGTATATAGTAGTATCACAGCTTTTGCCCAATAACAATGAGACATATTCTTCTGAGCCATCAAGGCTCTTGCTATTTTTGCAATATTTCTATTTTTGCGTTCAACAATGCCATTTTGTTGTGGTGTGTACCTGCATGAAAACTGATGCCGAATTCCATGATTTTTTAGAAAACTGTTCAACTCATTTGACATGTATTCACGTCCTCCATCAGATCTTAATGTCTAAATGTACTTCCTCGTCTATTTCTCCACCATAGATTTAAAATTCTGGAAGTGAATGAATGCCTCACTCTTCTCTTTCATGAAATATACCCATACTTTGCGTGTATGGTGATCAATGAAAGTAACATAAAATCGGCAACTGTCCATAGATGTGGTCTTTGCTGGAGCCCAAACATTTGTATGTACTATCTAGAACATTCTCACTAACATGCTTGTCATGTGGAAATGATGCTCTTGACTATTTACCAAATTGACATGCTGCACATACCTTTTGCATTTCTGCAACTTTGAAATTTGGTAGTCCATGGATAATCTCCTTTGACTACATCAATTTCAACCTTTGCAAGTTTGCATGTCCAATCCATTTGTGCCACATCTCTATATCTGCAATAACTCCTGCACCTTTTGCAAACATGGCTGCATTCATTTCACGAATCTTCACATTTAAGGTGAACATGCTACCCACATTGTTACTTTGGCAACCAATACTCCATCCTGCTTGTACTCTTCTACATATAATCCATCAACATTGAATCTGACTTGTAATCCCTCGCCAACCATTTGTCCAACAAAAACCATATTGTTTGTTATATTTGGAACATGGAGCACATCAGCAAGATGTTTTACCTTTCCATCCTCCATCAATAGTGCTATGTTTCCTGTATGCTCAATAGGATGTGATGTGTCATCACCTATTTCAACATATCCAGGAACTGGCAATTTCTACAAAGTACTAAACCATTCTGCATGACTTGTCATGTGATTTGAAGCACCAAAATCAACATACCAGACATTATCATTTGATTTTGAAACACCATTAGACATCGTATTCATCATGTGATGTTAAACCATGAACAACCTCTCAAAATCATCTACACTTGTGGATGCATAATTATTCTGCTACCTTCTGTTATTTTGATTCTTCAACCTGCAATCACGTTCAAAGTGTCCAGGTTTACCACAATTCCAAAATCCTTTAATGTCATTACCTGAATCATTTCTTTGTAAATTTTTGCCGCCTCTTTGGCTCCCCCTGCCTCAAAATAGTCCTCTTCCTCCTGCATGATTCTGTTGTTGACTTTGTTCTCGATTACTATTTCCTCTTCCACTTCCAAAACCTCTACCTCTTCCTCTTCCTCTACTAGAGTAGAATACCTACTCAGAAATTGATTTTCCTTGGGAGTTTGAATCCTCACCAAGATTCTTTTCTTCAATAATCAGCATAGATACAAGATCAGCAAAATTCAGAATATTTTCCTTGGTCTGTATAAAAGTTCTAAACTGCTTATATGCAGCTCCTAAACCACGAAGACACGCTTCCACCTTATCATCATCATCATCATCTACACTCATGCCAATAGATGCAAGTGAGTCACATATGCTTTTGATTTTTAAGGTGTAGTCACTTACAAACATGCTCTTCTTCTCCAATGTATTCAGCTTGTTCTTGAGTTGCAATTTTTGTGCCTTTGTATTGGTCTCATACAATGTGAACAAAGTGTTCCAAGCCTCTTTTGGAGTCTTGGCATCCTGTATGTGTCCAATCATGATATCCTGTATCCTTACAGATAGCCAGTACATTACCTTTCGTGCTCCTTGATTCCATTCCTCATATACTCTTACCTGATTTGCAGTCTGATTCCTTTTTGGTAACTGTAGAGCATTTTCATTCTCTCCTTCGATGTACTTCTAGTAGTCTTCTCCCATTAGGAAATTCATCATTCTAAATCTCCAAGCATGGAAGTTGTTCTTGTCCAGCATATTGCTCATAAGCTAACTCATTCCATCTGCGTTTGCCATTTTTGTAGCAATTCATAACACTGCAAAATACTACAAGTAGCACTTCTGCTTGAACACTATTGCACTATGACGTGACAGTTCGATCTCAGAAAAACATAGTTTTCGTGTATCAATAGTACATTGAATCACTTGAACTTCTGGATCTGCAATATATAAGTGTCTTTGAACACAACGCAAGTTACAATTGTTAAAAGTGACATGGTTTTTCTGGGGGCCACACCTTTCAGGCTCGAAAAGGAGGCGAGATGGCTCCGAAACTCGAAAAATATTTTGAGGTCTTCTACCTTCATGCCATTTTTTGTAGCAAACGGACGTCGTTTGTGAATCTCGTTTTCTCCATGCCTTGCTGTGTACTCTTCACCGTTGCCTTCTCCACGAGCTCTCTACAGCCACGCTAGCTCTGATACCATGTCAGGAGGAAGGAGATAAGGAAGAGAGCTCACACACTCACTCTCACTCTCAAGGAGAAACACACACTCAGATTGAGGCATGGAAGAATAATCTTCTTCTTGTTCTTTTATTACATAAAAAGGAATGTACAAGAATGACCTAAAAACAAGAATACAACAAGTGCAATATATAAAGATCAGTACATAAGGAAAAATCTAATGTCCATGAATGAGTGCACTGGCAAGGAACAAATGTGCCATCACTCTCGGTAGATAAATCTAGTAAAGCTCAATGAAGTATCCCTGACATATATCGGCAGGACCACTATACATGTTAGAGAAACGAAAAACTCATAAGTGTCATCCTGGATCATCACATGTTGAGCTTGATATCTCAACACTGACTACCAGGTACTCTCCTCAACTGAATGGAATCGTTGAGAGGAGAAACAAGACATTGGTTGGATTAGCCAGAAAAATGCTTGAAGAGAAGAATTTGCCACATTATCTATGGTAGAGGCTATTTCAACTGTTGTGTACCTTGTCAATAGATTACCATCCAAATCACTTCAAGGTATGAGCCCTTATGAAGCATGTCATGGAAGAAAATCTAGCCTTGGACATTGCAAGGTCTTTGGTTGTTTAGCTTATGTTCATGTACCATCACAAATAACAAGTAATCTAGATTAAACGGCAACAAAGGTAGTGTTTATTGGATACGAGTTAACTTAGATGGGTTATAGGTTCTATAATCCTTCAACCAAGCAATTCACTACAAGTAGAGATGTTGTGTTTGAAGAACACAGGTCTTGATATGATGAAGAGAAACAAAAGGTAACTCTACCATATGATCATGATTTTGATTCTTATCAATTAGGAAGCAAGCATGATACACAGGTCCAAGATCCAAGAAGTAATACAGAAGATGCCTAAGATGAAAGGGAAAAGGATTACAAGATATGGAAGTCAAGAGGCAAAGCAAAGATGCATGAGGTTGGAGAATGCTCCAAACAAGCACCTAGAAGATCAAGAAGAGATAAGAAACAACTAGAAAGGTATGGATATGAATCCACATTTTTTATGAAGCATTCAATCTACTTCGCAAAAGACTCTATTTTAGAGCAACCCTAAACCTATGAAGAGGCAAAGGGAAACCCTGATTGGGAAAAGGCCATGAAAGAAGAAATAGATGCATTGAAGGAGATAGACACTTGGGAATTGGTTCCAATGTCATAAAATCAAAAGGTAATTGGTTGCAGATGGGTATATAAAGTAAACGGACATTAAGATGGATGAGTTTGTAGGTACAAGATAAAATTAGTTGCGAAAGGATGCTCACAAACTCATGGTATAGACTATGAGGAAACATTCTCACCAGTTGCAAAGATGACTACAATCAGGACATTAATAAGTGTAGTTGCTGCAAGGAATTGGGGACTCCTCCAACTTGATGTGAAAAATGCATTCTTAAATGGTTGGATAAGTGAAGAGGTATACATGTCACAACCACTAGCTTTTGAAAACCATAATCATCCATCTTATATTTGTAGACTTAAGAAAGCATTGCATGGATTGAAACAAGTTCCTAGAGCTTGGAATTATAGGTTGATTACATATCTTCAAGATCAAGGGTTCAAACCTAGCACCTCAGATCCTTCTCTATTCATCAAAAGGGATCACAATGAGGTTATCTATCTATGTGTATATGTGGATGATATTATTGTGATAGGTGATGATCTAAACGGCATTTAAAGGATCAAGAGATGCATGCAAGAGGAGTTCAAAATCAGTGACCTAGGTGAGCTCACATATTTCCTAGGTATGCAGGTGATATACATAGCGTCACGAGGAAGGAGATAAGGAAGAGAGCTCACACACACACTCTCTCTCTCTCAAGGAGAAGCACACACATAGATTGAGGCAAGGAAGAATGATCTTCTTCTTCTTCATCTTCTATTACATAAAAGGAATGTACAAGAATGACCTAAACACAAGAATACAACAAGTGCAATATATAAAGATCAGTACATAAGGAAAAACCTAATGTCCATGAATGAGTGAGCTGGCAAGAAACAAATGTGTCATCACTCTCAGTAGATAAATCTAATAAAGCTCAATGAAGTATCCCTGACATATAACGGCGTGACCACTATACATGTCAAAGAAATGAGAAACTGGTACATGTCACCCTGGATCATCACATGTTGAGCTTGATATCTCAACACTCCCCCTCAAGCTCAACGCCATATCTAGTAATCCAAGCATCTCCCGAAACGTCCTCAACCTCTAAGCTCCAAGTGCTTTGGTGAAAATATCAGCAACCTACTCATCTGTTCTCACATAAACAAGATCAATATCACGTGCTAATACCTTCTATCTGATGAAGTGATAATGTACCTCAATATGCTTTGTTCTAGCATGGAAAACAGGGTTCTGTGCTAGCTGTATGCTGCTAAGATTATCACAATAGATAGTGATAGGCTTTTGCACTTCCACACCTAAATCTGCAAGTAACATTTCCAGCCATGATGCCTCACATGCTACCATTGCAGCCCCTCTATACTAAGCCTTTGTACTCGACAAAGCAATAGTGGGTTCCTTCTTACTGCTCCATGTAATAGCCGCACCTCCAAGTGAGAAAAGAAAGCCACTAGTAGATCTTCTATCTAGAGTACTACTAGCCCAATCTGCATCAGTGTATCTATGAACTTGCAAATCTACACCAGCTTCATAAAACAATGCATAATCCAAAGTAGCACTCACATAACATAGAGTGCACCTCAGAGCATCCAAATGTGGCTTCCTGGGAACTTGCATAAACTCACTTTCAAGTCCAACAGTATAGCTTAAATCAGGCCTTGTAATTGTAAGATATATAAGACTTCCCACAATTTTCCTGTACATAGTAGCACTTTCCAATGCTTCACTTGATGTAGTATCCAACTTCAAATTCTGATCTAATGGCATAGAAATTTGCTTACAACCATCCATACCATACTTTTGTAGCATATTCAAGGCATATTGTCTTTGCGACATCCATATATCGTTTTCTGTATGTATAAACTCAATGCCTTAGAAATTGTGAAACACACCAAGATCTTTCATGTCAAATTCCTGCATAAGAAGTTGCTTTACCTCTTTGATGCTTTCTTCATTATCGCCACCTACAATCAAGACATCAGCATAAACGGCCACAATCGTGATGCCATCATCAACCTTCCTTGCATATAGTGAATGATCTGTGTCACACATAGAAAACCCAATACTAGTTAAGTAATCAGCAATCCTTGCATGCCATGCACGCGGAGCTTGCTTCAGCCCATAGAAAGACTTTTGCAACCTGCAAACATATTCTGGATGCTTTGAATCTTCATATCCTTGTGGCTGGTCCATATATACTTCTTCGTGTAACTCACCATGTAGGAAAGCATTCTTCACATCCATCTGATGCAAAGTCCATCCTTTTGCTGTAGCTAATGCAACAAGTGTCCTAACAATAGACATTTAGCTAGAGGGCTGAATGTTTCCTCATAATCAATGCCATATGTCTATGCATATCCTTTAGCTGCCAATCGCGCTTTATACATGCTTAGGCTACCATCAGCATTATGCTTTACCTTGTAAACCCATTTACACCCTATGGGTGTCTTTCCTTGCGGCAATGGAACCAGCTTCCATGTATCATTTCCATAAAGTGCAGGCATCTCCTCATCCATAGCTTTTTCCCAATCTGCAATTCCAATTGCATCTTCAAAGCAAGAAGGTTCAACATCTTGTATTACCTTTGTCATGTAGGCATAATGACGAGCTATGTAACTATCACATGTCAATCGTTGCACTGAATTCCTCATCCTCCCAGATCTTCTTGGTCTTGGGTCACTTCTCCTTGCATCATCTGCATGTGCCCTTCTTACTCCTAGAGTCTTCATAGAGGGAAATCCAAGTTCCTCATCAAGACTCTTTTCTGAACCGCGTGAATCTCCATCAACATCTTCAAAACCTGCACATGTTTTATGACCAGCAAAAAGCTTTTCTTTACCTTTCTTGCATGTATTTGATGAATTTGTTGGACTAAAATCTCCACGTAATCTTCCACTCCATGGATTTGAGTTGGAACTATTGCTTGGTGATGCATCCGGTCCACTCAAAACCTGAGATTCTACACTTGATTTTTCAGCATTTTCTTTGTCATTTGGTTCAAGACTCAGTCCTTCTTTGGCATCTGCATAGAAGCCTGACATTTCATCAAATACCACATCTCTGCTCACATTTACCTGTTGTGTGAGTGGGTTATAACATTTATATCCCTTTTGCTCAAGGGAGTATCCAATGAAGACACACTTCTCTGCTTTTAGATCAAGCTTTGTCCTCAATTCATTTGGGACATGTACATATGCAATACAGCCAAAAACTTTCAGATGTGATAAGTTTGGCTTTTTTACCTATAAACTTCTCTCAGGTGTAACTTGATGTACAACAACAATCGGAGTTTTGTTCATGATGTATACAGTAGTATGCATAGCTTCTGCCCAATAACAATGAGGCATATTCGTCTCAGCCATTAAGGGTCTTGCTATTTCTGCAATATGTCTATTTTTGCATTTAGCAACGCCATTCTATTGTGGTGTGTACCTGCATGAAAATTGGCACCAAATTCCATGATTTTTTAGAAAACTGCCGAACTCATTTGACATGTATTCACCTCCTCCATCATAATTTAATGTCTGAATGTACTTCCCTGTCTACTTTTCCACCATAACTTTAAAATTCTTGAAGTAAGTGAACACCTCACTCTTTTCTTCCATGAAATATACCCATACTTTGCGTGTATGGTCATCAATGAAAGTAACATAAAACCTGCAACCACCCATAGATGTGGTCTTTGTCGGACCCCAAACATCTGTATGTACTACTTCTAGTACATTCTCACTAACATGCTTGTCATGCGGAAATGATGCTCTTGACTATTTACCAAATTGGCATGCTACACATACCTTTTGCATTTATGCAACTTTGAAATTTGGTAGTCCATGGACAATCTCCTTTGACTGCATTAGTTTCAGCCTTTGCAAGTTTGCATGTCCAAATGTGTTTGTGCCATATCTCTATATCTGCAATAACTCCTACACCTTTTGCAAACATGGCTGCATTCCTTTCATGAATCTTCACATTTAAGGTGGACATCCTACCCACTTTGTTTCCTTTGGCAACCAATCGTCCATCCTGCTTGTACTCTTCTACATATAATCCATGACAATTGAACCTCACTTGTAATCTGTGGTCAACCATTTGTCCAACAAAAACCGGATTCTTTGTTATATTTGGAACATGCAACACATCAACAAGATGTTTTACCTTCCTTTCCTCCATAGACAATGCTATGTTTCTTGTATGCTCAATAGGATGCAATGTATCATCACTTGTTTCATCATATCCAGGAACTGGCATTTTCTGCAAACTACTAAACCATTCTGCATGACTGGTCATGTGATTTGAAGCACATCAATCAACATACTAGACATTGTCATTTGATTTTGAAACACTAGCAGACATCGTATTCATCATGTGATGTTGAACCATAAACAACTTCTCAGAATCATCTGCACTTGTGGATGCATAGTTGTTTTGCTGCCTTCAATTATTTTGATTTTTCAAACCTGCGATCACGTTCAAAGTGTCCAGGTTTACCACAATTCCAACATCCTTTACTATCATTACCTGAATCATTTCTTTGGAAATTTTTGAGACCTCTTTGGATCCCCCTACCTCAAAACTGTCCTCTTCCTCTTGCATGATTCTATTGTTGACCTTGGTCTTGGGTACTGAGAGTGTGTGTGTGAGCTCTCTTCCTTATCTCCTTCGTCGCGACATGGTATTAGAGCCAGCGTGGCTGTAGAGAGCTCATGGAGAAGGCGACGGTTAAGACTACATGGTAAGGCGTGCAAAAAACGCAACTTCACAAACCACTTCTGTTTGCTACGAAAATCGACGTGAAGGTAGAAGACCTCAAATCAAAGTTTTTGTCACTTGTTTTTGTTAGATCGAAGTCTCGAAGCCATCTTGACCTCTATTTTGAGCCCGCAAGGTGGGGCCCACAAAAAAACCAGGTCAGTTTCAAAAACTGTAACTTGCGTTGTGTTTGGCGACACTCATATATTCTAGATCGACAATGTTCAAGTAGAAGTGTTGCTTGTAGTGTTTTGCAGTGTTGTGAATTGTTGTAGAAATGGCAAACACAGATGGAATGATTCAGTTTATGAGCAATAAGTTGGACAAGAACAACTTCCATGCTTGGAGATTCAGAATGAGAAATTTCCTGATGGGAAAATGTAGCTCAGTGATGAGTAGCACCTCCTTTAATGTCAATCCGGGAAGACGTGAGGATGGTATGATGACCTCGAGCAAGTGAAGGCACAAGTGCGTGAGTGAGAAGCACACTAACATGCACACACATACACACACACACGCACACACAGCAAGACAAAGAGTGAGAAGCAATGGAGTTCTTAGATTACTTTCAAAAGGCTCTTACAAGTTCATATCAATTACAAGCTAACCTCAAAAATGAGCTCTCTAGCTCTATTTATAGTTTTTTACTAGGTTTTGGCCCTGTCCAGACCTAGTGTCCGGCCTAGTTAAAAATTAGGTTCCAGGGCCAATTTGAGGGCTTAAACGGAGTCTAAAAAATACAAAAATTGATATGTAGGTACTTCTAAGGCTCCTCAAGCTCAAGGACTCCTTGGCTTGCACAAAATGGAGCTACAAAAATAGGAAATGGTATGTACAATGATTGTTAGTGATAAGAACCACTATTATAAAGATGTTGATTTGGAAAAATTTGAAGGGCCTATCTGCCAGATTTGCGTCGACTGCTTTGTCTACTTAATCCTTCACCTCGCTATGACTCTCTCCGCTGGCTTCCTTGTCTAGTCAGTCCTTGGGTGCCCATACTGCTCTCAACACCCCCCCCCCCCTCTCTCGCGTCTGTCGTCCCTGACAGACCCTTGTTGCTGGGAGTGTTGGATGTAATATTCCACAACCTGAGTGGCAAGCTGATGTTCTTGTATGCGTAGTCCTCTGGCCAAGTCTATCATCATACGATCCCAATCAATTGGTCCTGGAATGTCCGAATGTGGCAGACGTAACTGATCTGCATGGATCGCTTGTTCTACTGTGAATAGATGTAGCAAATGGGTGGGTCTGGAAATGCAAATTTCTGAATGATATTCCCAGAATCCCGTAGAGAACATTTCCTCAAATGTCTGCTTGAAGCATGCAGGTAAGTACTTTATTCGTGCATGCCAGGGAAAGATTATAGTGATTGAGGGAGTCTGGCTCATGTCGTAGACTAAATCCTTGTTACCTTGAGAGAATCCAGGGGCAGACATGTATGGAGCTTGTACCATCCGAAAGGTTTTGAAGACAATGGTCATGAGATCGAATATTTTCATACACATTTTCGCTGCTATGTCGGGTACATTATTTAGATGTGTAGACCAGTGCCGAATTGTTGATATCATGTAGGCTACGGTTGGGGTCCCTCGAGGTGGAGCAAAATATGGATAGTTAACCCAAGCCGAGCATTCTTTATTGTTGCATACCTTGATCGCAAATGCTTGCCATGATCTGCGACGTACCATTGGGCAATAACATGGATTATACTTGATATACAGTGGCATGGTTGCCCAGGTGCTCATCATCTCAGGGTAATCGGTTAGTAGACGTGCACGCCAATTAGGCTGGAAGATCGAGCCAGCACGCGCATCTGTCGGTAAGTCCTCTGGCTCAAATTGAGTGGCAAATGTGGGCTCCTTCCCTGTATGTCTTTTAACTTCTGCATTATAGTCATGTAGCAAGACAAAATAAGGCATGTATTGCGACTCTGATGTTGTGATTAACCGTTTGTGGGATAGGTTCTGAAAGTAAGAAGACCGAAGGACAGTTTCTTCCAGATTTGTGAGAGATTGCATTTGCACGGCAACGCGATCATCATGTGTCTTACCCACTTTCTCGACCCTTTTGACCCAATCTGGAACTTGAATTTCTAAAGTGTCCTGTCCTTCCTTTGTAGTCCGACCACCGGGTGTTGGCATTGGCTCGTACGGCTCTTCATAGCTGTCATCGACGGGGATTTCCACTACTGTTTCAGGTTCTGGTTCTTCATTGGGCGAGGGTGGCCTTTCATATGGTAAGAGGCGTGCTTGCAGTTCTGCCACCTGTTTCCGGAGGGTCTCTACTTCTTTTGTAGAATGTTGCAAGATTATCGGCTCCTGTTGAGCTGTGGGGGCACTAGCTATCTGTTTCTTTAGGTCTGCACATTCAGTCTCTAACTTTTCATATGACTCCAAGAAATTTGCATGCTCCTCAAGTAAGATACGAATGTCTTCCGATGGGACTGCTCTATACTTGGTAGGGCTAATGGTTGCTCCTGCAGTTCCTTCCATAGCCGCTTCAAAGTTGTCTTGGTTTTGTTGTTGAAGCCTCTTGTTCTCTTCTAGTGCTACTGCCATATGCTTCCTTAATAGCCCAAGGTTGCGTCTGAGTGTAGCATTAGATATCATTTGCGCTTGGAGCACTGTTTCTAGTTCCTTGACTGCTTGATCATCTATTGTCGATGTCTTTGATTCCAATTTGGAGTGAGCCTATTGTAAGGTGGTATGCTCGGTTAGGAGCGTTTGGTAATTAGCTTCAAGAGTGTTGACTCTAGCTTGCAGACGCTGAGATTCTGCCTGGAGGACAGCAATGCGTTCTTCCAATTGATGGTATTCTTGTTGTAGTTGATGTGCACACTGAAGTAATGTATTGAACGTGCTATTTACATTATGAGATGCAAGGGGAAAATTTTGAAATGCAGGGGAGGTGGGATTGGGGAGGGGGGTAGTGAATGCTGTGTGTGCCAATGATGTGGTGAGTGGTGAGGTGGGGGGTAGTGGAGGGGAAGAGGGTGGAATTGTGGGGAGAGGTGTTGTGGTGGGTGAAATATCCATTGGGTCAGATAGAGTGGTGTGTACAGGGGCTACCATGTAGGTGGGTATGGTAGGTGAAGTGAGTGTGGTGTTCGTGTAAATTGATGTCGTTGCGAACATCGGGGAAATGTGCCTATGAAACATTGGAGAGCGGATGAACTGCTCCACAAAGGACGGGTATTGGGGTGGTGAGGTCAGGTTGAAAGAGGTGTAGGGGCCAGATGGGAAGTGAGGGTCATGGAATGGAGGTACCCGTATTGGGGGATAGGCTGGGAAACACAGGGTGCCTTCTGTGGGTGTTGGGTTTCCAACCACACTTGGGATTATGGGATGGCCAGTTATGGATTCGGAGGATAGAAGGGTTGAAGTGTACAAGGGATTGGTGACAAAAGAGCAGAGGGTGTCTTGTGAGGTGGGTTCTCTAAATGAGAATGATGTGAATGAGGATGGGTTATAAGTGAAGGTAGAGGTGATGAATGTCGTTTCTTCCATGGTGGGAGGTGGTGGTGGGGGTGGAGAAGGTGGTGATGGGGGATGCTGGGGTGAGATGGGTGATGTCTGAACGAAGGTTTCAGCAGAGAGGTCAATGGTGGTGGTGGGGGTAGCTGTGGTTTCAATGGGTACTTCTTGTTCTATGACGGGTATCTTGATAGTCTTACCTGCGTGTGGTAATGTGTCAACTCTGCGTTTGTGATACCTCACGGACTGGCGGACTGCTGTGTGGACAGCCTCCGGAACTCCTAAAGATTCTGACACTAATTTGAGGGTGTCAATGAAATGTTGATCCACCCCATCATCTGATAGCATTTCTTGCATCAAAGCTTGACCTGACACAAGAGAGAGTTGATGCCTTTCTTGTACTGCTTTGATTGTGTTGTATAACCTTTGTAGTTGAGCTGTATATGTTGGTGCACCTACAAGTTCTGGCACTTCTTGTTGCTCATCTTGATGCTCTTGATCATAATCCTCCTCATCTTCCTCCTGTTCTTCATCTTCATCATCCTCTTCATCCACTTCAACTGTGGTGACAGGTACTTGGGAGGTTGTTGCCTGCGTTTGCACATTCTCCACTTGTTGTGCCTCTTCTGCCTCCAGCTCTACATCTTGTACTAATTGTTCAAAATCTTCATTCGTGAGTTCTTCCAAAGGTGCACCACTGGGAAATTCAAGATCGGTTGGGATGGGAGGGAATATCAAGTTAGGACCATCGGTGCTGCGTCTTGGAAGTCGGAGTGTGAATGGTCGGACTCTTCGGGGTGGAGAGGTGACGTGTGGTGTTAGGGTGGCTCCACGTGGTTGAGCACATGGGACTTGGACAGTGCCTCTCATCTTCTTAGAAGGGGGTCTAGTGGATGTCCTACCTCTAAACTGCTCTACAGGATTCCACATTAGGGCCCGTTGAATAGGGATGTCATAAGCCAAACACCTATAAATTATTCTCGTCAGAGCACAGCATCCATATAAAACCTGTTTCTGCGGCCATCGTTTGTGAGCCAGGTGTATCTGATCAATTATCCAGTGGGGTAAGTTGATGGTGAGGCTTTGTGTCTCTGCCAGATACAAACTAAACCAAATCTTTTTGGGCAGCATGGTGAATCTGTCTTGTGCAAGAAAAGCAAAGTGTTGCATGCACATGTGAAGGTGTATTGCAATATTAGGCGTCATGGACACCATGTCCTTGAGTTTGGTGAGGCTTCGATTCTTCATGTAATCTGGCACTAGGGTTTCCTTCTCTGTATGAATATGCATTCCGCGCATATCTAGGGCCTCTCTCACCAAGTTGTTTGATAGCCTGAACCTCTTGAGCTCATTCCCCTTTGTCAGAGATGGAATCACAAATGAGCTTGCACCTTTTGGGTTCTTGTTTGGAGTCAAGGTGTTGATGAGATAGTAGCATCGCATGAAGTCAGGCTTTGGAAGCTGCGCACTGAAATATGCATCCAATCCTGCCTTCTCCCATATCAAACGTAGACCTTCTGCAGTTTGTAACTTCTCGAATTCTCTTGTAAAGAAATGGTATTTACCTTGCTTCCCATTGAAGTCCAACTCTGATTCCCATAGGTACGTTCCCTCTCCCAAGGGTCCTGCCACTTCACTAAACCAGTGGGAAGTTTTTCCTATGGGCATGGTATGGCCACTAGGAGGGTCCGCTATAGGTATGATTTTAATGGCCTGCAATTCTTCTGGTCTTTCATTTGTCTCAGGCAAAACGGGTAAACTGTCTAAGTCCACCACTTGCTGGCTCGTTTCTGTTTGAGAGCTAGTTCCTACTGCCTCAGCCATGTTGAAAACTTTGCAGCTGGTTCTGTGAGAATATATGAATAAATGTTAACATTAGAATGGACACAAAAATGACACTGTGTCCCCTGTTACAACATTAACATGAGGTTCGGGAGAGGTTAGGGGGTTAGTAAGTGCTCGGTGCTTGTGTGTGTAGTTAGGAATTGGGTAGACCTAAGAGCTAAGCGGAATGATGTGGTGTGAGAGTGAAGTAGTTAGTAGGTGGACATGGATTTACAATTGGGGTCCGGGGGTTTATTACAAGTTTTAGGTTGCCAAATGCAATGGATAGGTTTTGATTTTGACTTTGTGGAGGCTCTAGAGAGTGTGATAGGGTATTTACTTGAAAAATGGGGCTTTTTAGGGACCCATTTACAAGTGATTCTACTTGTGCTCATGGAAGAATACGTGTTAGTGCGTGATGTGTAAGACTGGGCCTCAGATGTTTGCGTGAGTGAAACATGTTGTACAGGGTTTGGCCTTGGTGTAGCTATTTGAGCCCGCAAGCAAGCCTTAGGCACCCAGATTTGTCGTGATTGTGGGCTGACCTTCATGGACTTCTTGGGTACCCAAATAGACTTCACTTTCGCAGAAGAATTTATGAAGGACTTCTTATTAGTGTCGTGTTGTTGATTACTAATAAGAGGTTTTGGCCGTGGTGTTGGCCTGGTCGGAACAAGGTGTTCGCCTTTTCGCCTCCATACTTGTTTCATCGGATGAAACAATCTTCTTTGCTCCTTTTTTTGGCCTCTAGTATAGGTAGTGTTCTGCTTCTTCTATATTTGATCTGCCGTTGGCTGCTGCATCCTTCTGGCCTTTGGAGAAGAAGGGAGTACCGTCTTATGCTTGACTCCGTTGTTGAGACAATCCTCTTTCTGCATCATACATTTTTGGACAAGAATAGCATTGTCAACTTCATGTGCACCCCTGGAAGGACCAGGAGTTCGTGCCTTACCTAGTTCCTTGAGTGCCTCATTTTCCAATTCAACTGTAATTCGACTATGATTTACCCATACCTGAAGAAGTCCACTTCTTAGGTTTAGGTTGACCGCATGATCATAGATCCAGTCCTGACCCAAGGCAAGAGGCTAAGTGAGGTCCTCATCTTGACACACTAGTACTTTGACTGTCATTACTTCGTCTTGAATATAGAGGGGAAGTTCCACCTCGCCCATGCAAGGGGTTTCCACACCTCCCAATCCTATGAGATATGCTTCTATAGGATTAACAATTAATTTCAACTCTTGACAGTAAGACAATTTAACAGCACTAGTGGCTACACCTGAGTCAATCAAGGCTCTTACAGTCCTTGCATCCTTTCCTTGTCCTATATCTAAGGTTATAAAAGGACGTCGATCAATTATCCTATGAGAGCTGACACCTGAAACTTCACACATAGCCACGTGATATCCTTGATCTGCATATGCATCTGGCACAGGTTGCTCCCTGCCTTGTCTTCTTAATTTCATTCTCCGTATGCGCTCTAAAGCTTCTGCTTGAGCTTCTTCTCGAATTCGTTTTTCTTCTTCTTTGCGTTTCTTAGCAATGTTGAGTCGACATAGCATCTCTTCCGTCAGAGGTTCCTGATATAACTTGACTCTGCACCTGCTTATATAGCTAGGAAGAACATCACCTTCGAAGGTAGTGAGTTGAACTGCTCCACTGGTTGAGATCCTATTAATGATCATGGGTCCGTAGCCTCTTTTCTCTAGTTTTCTCACGTGTTGTTTCAAAGTGTAGACTAGTACTAGGTCGCCTGCCTTCAAACCTTTATCCTTGACGTGGGCATCAAAGTATGCCTTCTGTCGTTTCTTAGCTGCTTATATCCCTGCAGCCGCCCTCAGTCTTGTTTCTCCTAATCGCTCTAGGTCAAAGATCCTAGAGGAGAGTTCATGACCTGTCCATTCATGCTCTTGTGCTACTTTCAATGTAGGTATTAAGAAATCCAACGGTAGCACTGCATTTTGGCCAAATACCATCTGAAAGGGGGTGGCTTGGAGTACCGTTTTGTAGGCCACTCGATATGCCCAAACAGCATGGTGTAGCGGTTTGTCCCAATCAGAGCGTTTATTGTTCACTAATTTCGTCAGTACATTGCATAAGATCTTATTGGTGCTCTCAGCCTGGCCATTTGCTTGAGGGTGATAGGGGGCAGACTTCTTATGTACTACCAAGAATTCTTGGAGCAGATTTTCAATAACTTCATTCAAGAAGTGAGTGCCTCTATCACTAACTAGCTCTATAGGTAGCCCGTATCTAGTGAACACATTCTCAAATAAAAACTTAGCTGTTGTTTGAGCATCGCTCTTCGTTGTGGCTTTTACCTCTACCCACTTGGTTAGATAGTCCGTGGCAACAATGATATATTCAGCATGGGAACCCTTAGCTGGAGGATTAATAGGACCTACGAAGTCTATTCCCCACTTGGAGAATGCACGTCCACCCATCATAGGTTTCAGTGGCATCTCGTCTTTGCGTATAGGATACTGAGTTCGCTGACAGACATCACACCGTTTCACATAGGTATGTGCATCCATGTGAAGGGTCGGCCACCAGAAGCCCGCAAATAGTATTGCCTTGATCACCCGATCTGGTCCAAAGTGTCCTCCTGCTACACCTTGGTGAGCAGTTTCCAAGATCTTAAGATATTCACTCTCATGGACACATAGTCTCAGGTAACCATCCTTACCACGCTTGTTGAGATTATCACCAATGAGTGAGTACTCTAGGGCTTCTTGTTCTAGGCTTCTTTTCCTAACCAGAGTCATGTCTGGAGGGAATGTTTTCGTCCTCAGGAAGGATACTAGTGGTTCACTCCAATCTGGCACTATGGACACTTGATAAAGAGTGGCATGTTCCACAGGTGGTTTAGTGCAACAGATTGGGCATTCCTTGCACAACTTTTGGACATCAGCCTCCATAGTAGGCCAATGCACTCCGAGTCTCCTTAGTGTCTGTAGGGTTTGTTGCTTTGAGTAGTGTTGCTCTAATGCACCTACATGTGCCAATTGCAACCATTTAGCATACTCATCCTCTTCCACACAACAAGCCAAGATCCCTTGATCAGTGTGTTTGTACATACTTCCTGCCATGATGTGATACTTTTGGGCTTTTAATACCTCCGTATCTTGTGTGTTTATTACAGGATGGTTATGCCCGTATGTCAATACTGGCACTAGTGGCTTAGCCCACTATGGCACCACTTCCAAATTAAACAAGTAAGCATCAGGAAGGTCATCTGACACTCCTTGTGGAGCTTCTCCAGATGTAAGTCTAGAGAGATGGTCTGCTCTCAAGTGAGTCCTACCTTTCCTTACCACAACCTCGAAGTTGTATTCCATTAGTAAGAGAAACCATCTTTCTAATCTACCTGTATTGCATGGCTTGTTCACGAGATATAGTAGTGCCTGATGGTCAGTAAAAAATTTAAACTTATTTGCAAGCAAATAATGTCTAAACTTTTTAACTGCATATACCATGCCTAATCCTTCTCGTTCGGTGGTTGTATAATTTTGTTCAGCTGCATTCAATTGTCTACTAGCATAGGCAATTGGAAGATCCATATTACCTTCACCAGTAGGTTGCGCGAGTACACACCCAATAGCATAATTGGATGCATCCACATGAACATGGAAAGGCTTATTCCAATCTGGTGTGGTTAAGATTGGTGCTGAACATAATCGCCGTTTAAGCTCATTGAAGGAATTCTCACATTCATCAGTCCACTCAAAGTTAGTCAGAAGTCCGTACATGGGCTTTGCAATGACAGCATACATGTGAATGAACCGTCGGTAATAACCACAATGCCCCATGAAAGCTTGTACTTCCTTGACATTCTTAGGCCTAGGTAACTCGGCTATAGCTCTCACTTTTTCTTCATCAGTGGATATGCCATTCTTTGACACTATGTGCCCTAGAATCTTGCCTTGCCTGACCATAAAAATGCACTTTTCTGGGTTTAGGCAGACTTGATATTCTCTACATTTGTCAAAGATTTGTCTGAGTTCAGGAATATGGGTTTGTTTGATGTTGGAATGAGCACAAAGATCATCAACATAGACTTCTAAGTTCTTCCTCAGGAACTCTTTAAATACATGGCACATTACCCTCTGGAAGGTTGTTGGTGCATTGGTAAGCCCAAATGGCATTACTCTAAAGGCAAAAATGCCCCATTCAGTGGCAAAAGCCGTCTTATGCTAATCTTTTGGAGCTATGGCTACTTGATTGTAGCCTGAAAATCCATCAAGGAAGCTGTACACTTCCTTGCCCGCTACTCTTTCTAAGAGATGTTCTGTGATAGGAAGCGGATAGTTATCTCGAATTGTGGCTGCATTGACCTTCTTCAAGTTAATGCATACACGCAACTTCCCATTTTTCTTGGGCACCACTACAATGGGGGATACCCACTCAGTGTGCTCAATTTCATAGATGAATCTAGCTTCTACCAGTCTATCTATCTCCTCTTTGATCTTAGCCGCATAATTATCATTGTATGTGTATGGCTTCTGCTTAGAGGGTTTGTCATGGGAATTGTGTGTGAGCATATATCTGGGTCAACACCTTTCAAATCCTTGTAACTCCAAGCGAATACATCTCTGTATTATCTTAGCAAGGCTATTAGCTCTTGTTCTTCCTCTTTTGTCAGGTCATGGCCTATGTATGTGCATCTCTCTTCTCCTTCTTCTAGGGCTACTACTATTTTCTTGGTGGTCTCTTTGTTATCATAGGCCTCCCCTGATTGCGCCTCTCGTTAGGCATTCTGATCATGACTCTCCTGTCATCTATCTCATACTTCTTAAAATTTTCCAGGACCTCAAACAAAGATTCTTCCTCTGCTTGTGTGACTTCTCTCTTCTTTCTTTTCTTTCCTTCTTCCTTAGGAGTTACATGCGTGGCTAGCCTTACATCATTTGTAAGCTCTCCGTGCCTCTGGGGTTGAAATTCTACTTCATAAAAGTATTCTTCATCTGATGCAAAAGGTGGGTCCATAATGATTGACTCTAGATCGGAGTCACTTGCATCCTCAAATGCATCAGGGCTAGGTTCACACTCTTCTAACACTGCCTCTCCCATAGTTGGCTCTATGGAGAAGACTGAAATGTCATAGCCATCCTCATCACAGTGGGGTGTCCATTGTTCTTCATTGATGGCTACATCCATTGTTGCTAAGATTTCTGCCCAGCCATGGGGTTCAAATTCTTCATCAGGAAATACTACAGGTGCATAGGCTGGGTCTTGAATTGATCTATGTGTTTCTTTTGCACATATCTCTCTGGCTTCTTCTCTCTTCTCTTCTTCTACTGCTACTTTGCACATCCATAAGTGGGTGTCTTCATGCATCCATGAGGATCCTGACCCTATGGAATGCATTGATTCTGTAGCATCTTTGGCTCTATGGATGGGATTCCATTGGATAGGAGGGACATCTCTATGAGAGTAATCTTTGAGATTCACTTCGTTCGTAACACCTAAGTGTTGCAGGTACAAAGAATTGGTTCCCCAATCCTGTACCACTTGCAACTGTCGCATAAAGGGTCTTCCCAAAATCATCTCATAGGCATGATTTTTGCTAAAATCACATATAGCAAATGTGTGCTCGAACTCAACACCATAGGTGGTGAGAGTTATTCCTTCTAACAACCCTAGGGGTCTCTCTATGTGACCATCGGCCATTTGCAATTTCATCCTTGTGGGCCTGAGTGCTTGCTTGCCCCAACGCTACCATAGGGAAGTGGTAGCAATTGCAACACCTGCGCCTGAGTCTAGAATGGCCTTGGTGGTGTATCCTTGATGGGTGATAGGAAGATATGTGTTTCCCTCTTCGCCCTCACTCATGTCTCCTATCTTGTCCAATGGTATTTCTGGCACTGTTCTCTGGGATCCTACCTGGGAACGAGGTTTTGCTATCTCTGGTACTTGTTTGGCTACATGTTTCCATAGCTCTGGCCTTACTTTGAGTAGCTCTTCTAAGGTGAGATTGCATTGTACTTTAGTATTTTTCACTACCTCTGTGTTCCTAGGTATGACTGAGTCCTCATTTCGTACCATGACCGTGGGTGCTCTCATACAAGTAGACTTAGCTTCCCATGGGCCTGTGAAGTGGGGTAATTCTTGCAGAGAGTTAGACTCAAAGTCGAATCTTTCTTGAGATTGGGTGCTCTCCTGCTCCTCATAAATGGATGGGATGTCTTGTGGGAATTGGTCGTGTGCATCATCCACAAGTTCAATAGGAGGTGGAACTTCACTCTCTTTAGCCCATTTGTCTTCTTGAATCTCGCGTAGGAATTCTGGTGTGAACCGATTCATAGAAGATGATGTGTTTGGCTCCGTAGAGTTAGGCACATAGGCTTCCTGGGCAGGAATGCTTACTCTTTCACTTGCCTTGTCCTTGTGTTGAGAGGCGGGTTCCTTTTCTCATTGTGCAATCAGCTTCTCTATTCTTTCTAACAGTCCATCAAAGTGCAACTGTGTCTTCGTTGAACTAGAGATGTTAAATAGGCGACTGGCCTCAAACATGGTCTGAGCCAATTCCACCATCTTAGCACAAATTTTGGTTCGTTCTAGCTCTAGTTCTGCTCTAGGGTAACACTTTTCATGATCAGTTACGTTTGGCCCTTCTTGGATTCTGGCCTGATATGCTTTAAGCATCATATTAAGGTCCTCGGGAGTGGGATCTGCTAGGACTGATCCTACTCTAGGGGGTGGTGGAATTAGGTGAGGCGGGTTGGAAGGTGGCGGTTCGGATGGAGTTGGGAATGGTGGAGGTGGGGTAGTGTGAGAGGGAGTTTGAGATGTGAGTTCAGTTATCCTGGCCTTTTTTTCTCTGAGGCTTTCCTCGAGTTCACTCATCTTTTTTGCCCATTGCCTTTTCATTCTTTCACGACTATCTCTCCAAGCTCTAGTCCTCTTCTTTGTCATGCTCTCCGTTTCACTAACATCTAGGCTCTTTTCCTGGCCTACGCTTTGGTTCTATTGCAAGGCTTGGGCTCTAGTGATTACTTGTACTGGTGCAGTGGAAGTCACACTCCCTGTGGAGTCTACAACTAACCCAATAACGTTGATAGGAGTAATTTTTGGCATATTATTGGGGTTCTTTGGGCAATCTCGTAAGAGATGCTCCTTTCCACAGTCTTGGCAAAAGCCCTGGATCGTCACTGACTGGGGTTGTGTAGGTGGAGGCACGGGACAATCACGAATGAGATGATCTCCTTGACATCTGTAGCATGGTCCTCTAGGGAATGGAGGTCTTACTTGCCTAGGTTGGGGTCTAGGGTTGGGGTTTGCGTACATGACGTTTGTGTAATCTGACTCGCAACTAGGTTCATTTGGCTCTTCACTATAGTAGGACTCACCATGTTCAGGAGACTGCATGTAGTAGGGCTGGGGGCTATCAACATGTGTAGAATCGAAACTATGGTCACTAAGATCACTTTCTGAAATCACTAGTGTTACAGGGACTATAGCTTTATTCAGGTTTTCTTCTGCAGCAGCATACTTTACCGGAATCACATTAGCTGGAGCAGGGGGTTGTTGTGCTAGCATAGGTTGAGGCCTTTGTTGGTTTTGGTAGGGTTGGTAGGTTTGTTGAGGCCTCGCATACTGTTGAGGTGGGTACTGGTTCTGGTATCTTCCTTGTTGAGGGTATGGTTGTGGGTACGTCTGCCTAATAGTTTGCTTATTGTAGGGGAAATCTTGCGCGGTGTGATTGGTGTACCTCCGTTCTATAGTGCAGTACTGGCTACTAGGATTTACTTGGGGTTGAGCCATAATGGGACATACGTTTGCCATGTGGTCACCCCCACAAGTATAGCATCTTTTCACAGGGGCAAACCTTGGGATCTGTTTGCTAGTGACACCTAATTTTTGAGCTACTTTCTCTGCAAGTTCCTCAATTGATGTGGATTGCGTGGAAGAGAGGCTAGAGGCACTATCTGAATCTTTGTATATCTTGGAAAGCTCTAACTCCTCCCCTAGGTTATCCTCGATGTCAATGCACATGCGTACACACTCTTCAATGGTCATAGGGTCCTTCAAGTACACATATGACCTCAATTTGGTACTTAGCAATCCATCCAAGAACAGAGCCACTTGTTTGGCAGGTGTGGGTAACTCAGGGATGGGACATCTCTCTAGATATTGCCTAAGTCTTCTTCCTGCAAGTCCCACAGTCTCTTGAGGGGTTTGCTTGAAGCTGTGAATCAGCGAGGAGGTATTATGTCTTATGCCACTCTTAGAAAATTCAAAAATGAAAGCCTCTAGGAGTTGGTCTATACTCCTGAACTGCCTCTCGTTTAGTGGCTGAAACCATGTCAGGGCAGTGTTCCTAAGGGTTAGACCAAAGGCATTGTACTGCATGAATAGATCCTCCACTTGTTCAGCTCTCAAGACTTGCTTGAACTCTGCCACATGATCGTAGGGATCTCCAGTGCCATCGAAGTAGTTTCTCATGGACTTAACTAGTTGGGTCGGTCTCAGGGTCCTCGTGTGCTCTCTTGGTCTTGGTAGAGGGAATTCATCTGCACGTCTTTGATTCCTAGAGCTCTAAGTACCTTAGGTTCTACTCTATTTGTTTCCGTCCTCGTTCTTTCTCTGCCCCCTGGGTTGGCAAAGCTTACCTCAGGTCTATCTCTATGTCTGTCTCTTTGAGCTCCATGAGCATGGGACGTTCCAGCTCCCGGGTGGCCATAGGACACGTTCGATCTTGGTTGGGGGAAAATGAATTCACCTTTCCAAGTGTAAGCATGCCTATCATTTTCTGTAACCACAAAGATCCTCTCTGAAGCGTGATCTAAGTAGGTCACTCTGCCTGGGCTATCAGGATCTTTGAACTCATAGATCATGATTGTTCCTATGTCATTTGGCCGATCAGATTTATACCTCCAAAAGGCTTCGTCAGTCTCTCGGTTCAGAAGCAGATCTATACTCTTGTTGCCTTGGGGAACCCACTCGGGATTGAGGATTCTAGTAAGAACAGATTTCCCTTGAGGGGTCCTGGGCTCTGCACCCATGTTTCCTTGTTCTAGGTCATCTATGTCCGTCTCAGGGATCACATTCCCGAATTCCTCTGTCCTATCTGGGTGACTGGTGACTACGTATATGGTTCCTTCTTTGTCCAAGTATGCTCCGTTTTCAAACTTGACAGCTGGGTGCTCTAGTCCTATGGATTGGTCAGGGTTTTTAATCTGGACCACGGATCTTCCTAGACCGTCCTCATAGATGCTAGCACCTAATCGGTTGGTCCTAAGGTATTCTAGCTTCGTCTTGTACGGGCCTTCTACCCTGTGCAAGTATGGCACTCCTGAACTTCCCGTAGGTCGGTCCATGCCTTGAGACATCTCTGATTTACTGGTCTCAGAGCTAGGGTAGTATGAGTGGTGGCTCAACTGCTGGGCCCAAGACCTAGCAGTGTGGTTGACACTAGCCTCTGAAGACCTAAGACTTTGTCTATCTCTCCCTAGATGTCACCCTGATCTAAGGTTCATAAGCCTAATTGAATAGCCCAAATTTGCCCAAGTACAACCTCGTTGCTGAGTTCTTTTGTATCAGTCACTTGATTCTTTTTAGTGGTTACCGTGTTTATGCTCTTGTCAGAAATCACCTCGTCAGGAATATTTAAGTTAATTTTCGCACTGTAAGTTGATCGTTCCACGTTAGATTCTTTCCTTTAAGGTTATCGCATCACGAAGAAATTATGTTTAATCTTGAACTTGAGTGCATACGTAGTCTTCAACTTGATTGATGCCTATCGTTGCCCTGACTTACTCCTAACACTAGTCGTTCTTAGCCTAAGCTAGGAATTGATAGAGGCTGTTGAGGATTTTCCAACCTTGAGTTTCCTTCTTTGTGTTGTTGCCCTGGTGTGCCCAGGACGCGTGTTCCCAAGCTTGCACTTACTCTTGCTTAGAATGCCCTTAAGTGCTCTTGCTGGACCTGTAAAAGTCCCATGGTTAGCTCAAGACTTAGATTCAAATGACACAATAGACCACTTTCATGCATGTAACTCACAGACCAAATTATCCTTTGCTTTTATGGAAAACAATCCCAAGGATCCCTCAGTTTTCCTACCTCAGGGTATGGTCAACTTCAAAAAACCCTATTTAATAATCCTGATATTAATTTTCGCACGAGCTTTCCAAGAAAACAAGAATCACAACAAACGGATTTCGTATGAGAAAGTTATGTCAGTTCAGGCTTCAGTGATTAAAACAGGGTTCAAACAAGCCAACAGGGCAACAGGTTTTCCTCGGGTTATTTGCCTATAGCCTCCTTATGTGCTCTAGAGTCCATGATCCATGTCCAAAATTAGCCAAAATCTTCAAATTAAAAAAACCCTTAAAAACTGGCCAAAATTGGCTGTCAATCGCGATCGACTGGGCTGTCAATCGCGATGGACAGGTGTCAATCGCGATGGACTGGTATCAATCGCGATGGACTGGTGTCAATCGCGATGGACTGGTGTCAATCGCGATGGACTGGTGTCAGTCGTGATGGACTAGTGTCAGTCGCGATGGACTGGTATCAATCGCGATGGACTGGTGTCAATCGCGATGGGCTGGTATCAATCACGATGGACTGGTGTCAATCGCAATCGACTGGTGTCAATCGCGATGGACTGGTGTCAATCGCGATGGACAGGTATCCGTCGCGATGGACAGGTATCCGTCGTGATGGACAGGTATCCATCGCGATGGACAAGAATCTCGGCGAAAGGGGGTGCCAATCGCGATTTTTCTGTCGGTCGCGATGGACAGGGGTGTCCGTCGCGATGGACACGTGTTCGTCGGGGTCTGTCAATCGCGATGGACTGGCTGTCCGTCGCGATGGACAGTGTCAATCGCGATGGACTGAAAAAATGCAAGTTTTCCAAAATTTTTTGTGGATTTGTGATGTGCAAGGTCTCTAGTCTACTGTGGTGCACTTAATTTTACCAATAGATGAAATTTTTTGTCAATCGCGATGGACAAAAGCTTGCGACACAGAGACAGTTCTGCACATTTCCGTACCTGTGCGACGTGCTGGAGATGATGGGATGGCCAATACCTGCAAGCAAACTCAAAAACATGCAAAACTAGTGCACACAAGATCGCTCTCTCGCTCTCTCTCACACTTGAAATGAGGGAAATGAAAGGGGGAAGGAGATATAGTCAAAAAACTGAAATTTTTGTGATGATGGAGATGGAGGTGGAAGATGATGGGGATGATGATGGTGATGATGATGATGAAGTAAGGATGAGAAAAGTAAGGAAAAGTAAAGAAATTACCTACAACACCAACGTCACAACTCTACGTCTTACCATCACACGCTCGTCCTCAAAGCTCGATCCCCGGCAACGGCGCCAAAATTTGGTGTAGCTCAGTGATGAGTAGCACCTCCTTTAATGTCAATCCGGGAAGACGTGAGGATGGTATGATGACCTCGAGCAAGTGAAGGCACAAGTGCGTGAGTGAGAAGCACACTAACATGCACACACATACACACACACGCGCACAAACAGCAAGACAAAGAGTGAGAAGCAATGGAGTTCTTAGATTACTTTCAAAAAGCTCTTACAAGTTCATATCAATTACAAGCTAACCTCAAAAATGAGCTCTCTAGCTCTATTTATAGTTTTTGACTAGGTTTTGGCCCTGTCCAGACCTAGTGTTCGGCCTATTTAAAAATTAGGTTCCAGGGCCAATTTGAGGGCTTAAACGGAGTCTAAAAAATACAAAAATTGATATGTAGGTACTTCTAAGGCTCCTCAAGCTCAAGGACTCCTTGGCTTGCACAAAATGGAGCTACAAAATAGGAAATGGTATGTACAATGATTGTTAGTGATAAGAACCACTATTATAAAGATGTTGATTTGGAAAAATTTGAAGGGCCTATCTACCAGATTTGCGTCGACTGGTTTGTCTACTTAATCCTTCACCTCGCTCTGACTCTCTTCGCTGGATTCCTTGTCTAGTCAGTCCTTGGGTGCCCATACTGCTCTCAATAGAAAAGGCTACTAGAAGTACATCGAAGGAGAGAATGAAATTGCTCCGCAGTTACCAGAAAGGAATCGGACTAGAGACCAATTAAGAGCATATGAGGAATGGAATCAAGGAGCATGAAAGGTAATGTATTGGCTATTTGTTAGCATACAAGATAGCATGATTGGACACATACAGGATGCCAAGACTCCAAAAGAGGCTTGGAACAGTTTGGTCACTTTGTATGAGACTAATACAAAGGCACAAAAATTGCAACTCAAGAATGAGCTGCATACATTGAAAAAGAAGAGCATGCCGGTAAGTAAATACACTCTAAAAATCAAAAGCATATTTTAGTCACTTGCATCTATTGGCGTGAATGTAGATGATGATGATAAGGTGGAAGTATGCCTTCGTGGATTAGGAGTTGCATATAAGCAGTTCAGAACTTCCATACATACCAGAGAAAATATTTCAAACTTTGATGATCTGGTATCTATGTTGATTATTGAAGAAAAGAATCTTGGTGAAGATTCAAACTCCCAAGAAAGCCCAGTTCTGAGCAGGTATTCTACTCTAGCAAAGGAAGAGGCAGAGGTAGAGGTTTTGGAAGTGGAAGAAGCACACACAGAGAGTGAGGCAAGGAAGAATGATCTTCTTCTTCTTCTTCTTCTTCTTCTTCTATTGCATAAAAGGAATGTACAAGAATGACCTAAAAACAAGAATACAACAAGTGCGATATATAAAGATCAGTACATAAGGTAAAACTTAATGTCCGCGAATGAGTGAGCTGGCAAGAAACAAATGTGCCATCACTCTCGGTAGATAAATCTAATAAAGCTCAATGAAGTATCCCTAACATATACTGGCGTGACCACTATACATGTCAGAGAAACAAGAAACTCGTATGTGTCATCTTGGATCATCACATGTTGAGCTTGATATCTCAACACATAGATGGAATGTATTTGACTTAGAGAAGATACATTCAGGATCGTCTTCTCAATTTCAAAATGGAGAAAACTAAATCTGCAGGTACACCTTTGAAGATGAATCATAAACTTAGTGTTTATGAAGGTGAGAAAATTGAAGACATTGAAGAGTATCAAAGCTTGGTAGGTAGCTTGATATATGTTACTCAAACAAGGGTAGACATCGCATATAGTCTGGGAGTGCTTAGTCAATTCATGCACTCACCTAGAAGACCACACATGGATGTGGCTAAGAGAGTACTTAAGTATCTTAAAGATACAAACAATGAAGGTATATTCAATCCTTACTCTTCAGATTTGAATATCAAAATCTGTTTAGATATGGAATGGGCAGGAGCTAAGGATGATAGAAGAACTACTTCTAGTTACTTAGCATTTGCAGGTTCGAAGCTAGTGTCACGGAGCTCCAAGAAGAAACCTATAGTTGCTTTATCCTCAACTGAAGTAGAGTACAGAGATTTGACCATAGCAAGTCAAGAATCAATATGGTTAAAAGCATTGTATACAGATTTGGGACTTGTAAATTCCAAACCTCACATATTTGGAGATAATGTAAGTTCCATGCATCTAGTGAAAAACCCTATTTTCCATGCGAGAACGAAACACATAGAGGTTCATAACCAATTCATCAGAGAGAAGCTCATGGCAAAGGAGATTGACATTTTTTTTGTTCTTATTGAGAAGCAAGTAGCAGATATGATGACAAAGGCACTTGATGGAATAAAGCTTTATAGATTCAAACGTATGGCAAGTATTCAACCTATCAGAGAATGAAGACTCAAGCATACTTTAGCTTGAGGGGGAGCTGTTGGAACATCAAGCTTACACTATGCTTGAGGTGGATTTGATCTACCTCAAAAACTATCGCTTGGATTACGGTGAAAGAATATGCATTGGAGAGTTCTTTTACTGATGCTCATTTGTTGTATTTTTTGAGAGATTTTTGATGGTTCATTTACCATTCTAAAAGCTTTCACCTTTATAGATGTAAAAGTAGAAAAAGAGAGCCCAAATCCCACGAATTTGTGGTGGTTGATTTGTAATCAATCAAGCAATCAATCACCTAAAAGTAGATCAAACTAGATATTCACTTTTCTTAGATTGTAGGAAAGTGAATTGATTCCCTTTAACTACCATTCCCACCTTCATTTGAATTCAAAATACACTTGTAGAATTTGTGTAGAACTTCTAGAGTCTATATAAAGACTTGAAATCACTTGTACAATACACGAAAGCAATATACATACACTTGTGACCATCATTGTCTTGCTTCTTCAATTTTCTACATCATCTTCTTTGCCAATAGTAATCTTAGCAACCTCTCTCAAGAGCTCCAAATTTTATAAGAGCTGACGTCTTGAAATTTCATTTGTGTCTAGTTTATGCTTGTAAATTTTCATAGCATTTGGTTCAGTAGATTGGGCAAAATTGTAGTTTTTTTGTCTTGGCGTCAATCTCTATGTATTCTTGAAAAATAGGAGGTACTACCATTGAGTATCTGATTCATTCCTATAGTATATTTCTGTTATTGCTTATACTTTTGTGCATTATATACACTCAACCCTATGTGTATCACTCCCATAAAAGGATTTTTTCTAATTATAATCATGCTGATCGTGATGGGCATTTGAAGTGAAATCACGAGCCCTCTAGAAGCATCCACTTGAGTTAACTCGAGTTAACTAGGACACTTGGTGCACATGCAGTTACATGGCTAACACATGGATGGTTAGTATCCACCTACCCAAGAAGGTAGTCCTTGGAGAGAGCTATATATAGAGGCATTTGGTTGGGAGGAGAATCATATCTCTAGCACATAGTGGTCATAATTTAGAAGTCTCTTGCATTGGTATTTGAGCCTAGATCTCATGGAGACCTTGATGAGATTTCATCATCTTCATGCTCCTTATTTGTAGAATACTCATTCTCGGTCTTGCACACATTTCTTACGAAGAAAGTGAAGATATGCTTTCTTTCAATTATCTGATAAGTTTGCTACCTTGGTGTGCCATGATTACATAGTCCAAAAAGATTGAATCATTTTTTGTATCTCCATGTGATGCAGGCTAGGAGATTTGAACTCATCACCTCTCGCTCAGATGCGCATCACTACAGCCGGAGATTTTAGATCTCTTACTATTTTGAAGATTTCAAATCTTTCTGAACTGATCAGATGCTTAGATCATAGACTTACTTTATTACATTCTTCCCCCCTTGGAAAAATATTTTCATCCTTGAAAATAGAGCTATGTATATTCAAGGAGGATAATATAATGATCTCAAGATACTTCAAGATCTAGGAAGCAGAAGATATGAAGTTAGTAATTTCCAAGATCTTTCTTTTTTCAAATAAGGCACATATGTGTTCTTATTCAAATCATGAAACACTTCAAGATAAAGTGTTGATTTAGGAATATTTGTTGGAGGAGAATCATCTCTCTAGCATGTGTGGGTCATAATGTTTCAGTCCCTTGTATCACCAAAATCACATTCTCGTAGATCTTGTTGCACTCATTGTACTCTCTCATCAAGGAGTTTTATTGAAATTTTTCAAAGGGTCCAACCCTTAGTTTCCTACCATTATTTAGCACTCTTGGGCACTAAGTGCCCTACATCTTGTAAACAATGAATATAAGAAAGCCTTTTACTGTGGGTGCATTTGTGGGTTGGAGGCTAGTTTAATCCCGCCCACAAGCTTTCTCCTACTCCTAAGCCTACTCTAAGGCTAGCTTGGTGTGAAATGGGCTATGCTAAGCCCTCTCTCTACATTGACTTATCTTGCTTTTGGTGTCGTGTAGGGCTATTCTAAGCCCCCCCTCTTCAAGGTGTCTATGTCATCACCAAGTCTAGGGCTATTCTAAGCCTCCCCTCCAAGGTCTCTCTCTCATCATCAAGAGTAGGACAAATCCCCCTACCCCAAATCAATTTGTGTGCCAAATTTTACTTTGTTTTGGTAGTGTGGCATCCTATTTTCAATGGCGATAATGTCAACTATTTCAAATGCGACGTCTTCAAGTCAATGGTATTTACCTTCATTTATGTTGATCTTTATGCCAAGGATGAACACATGAAGGACACCAACTACAATTTTGGAAGCATGGAGTTAGGGCATAACTTTATATCAACCTCCTATATGAAGTAGTTGAAAGAACTCAGTGAGACCTAGACAAGAAAAGTGATCTAGGATCCCAGAATATATGAAATGTCAAAGACAAATGAGCTCAAGGAAAATTACTTCTAGCTTGTCATGAGTTAGCCAAGGGTCATATTACTTCTTGTAAAATGTCCCATGCAACTTGGAAGATCCTGAAAGACCTTTATAAATACAAAAATCCTTCAAAAATATACACCTTAGAGGCCGAGTCTCAAAACTTATCAATTAGGCCTCACGATCCCAGTACTAAATTTATTGATATTTTTGAAGCCGATCAATGCAAAATAGCATTGTGTGTCCAACAAGTTCCCAATGAGGTCATTCACCTTTTCAATAAGCTCCCTAGATCCTTATGACAACAGTTTACAATTGCACCCAAGTATTAATGTGGGAGGAAGTTTTATGAATTTTGCTCCTCCATGACTCTCGAACAAAGTCCACATTGACACAAGAAATCATGATGAAGAACAAGGGACTCTTTAACAAGGAAAAACATGCTAGTCTAGTAACACTAGCAACACACCTAAACAAGGGTTCAACAACTCATTAGAGATGTTTAGTTGAAATTATTGTTGCAAAACATGGTTCTATTACAAAAAGAACAATAGCAAAAAACCCTCTAGCTCCAAAAACCAATCAAAACCGTCTCAAAATAGGCCTCATTGTTCTAGTGAAAAACTATTTATTTCCACACAAAGCAATCCCCTAGTTACTTTGAGTTCTTCTTTAGAATGAATCTTTGAGGGTGGAGCTATGTTGGGGCCTCAATCACTAATTAGAAAAAACAAAACAAGCAAGGAAAAAGAAGGGAAGAAGGATACTAAGACGAGAAGAAGTCAATATGAAGGAAGGGAAGTGTGAAATGGACATTCAAAATTACGCCCATGTGAAAGAGAAATCTCACACATATAAAGGATTGCAGGATCAAAAATCCATTTTGGTTTAGATCTCCGAGGATACAAATTTGAATTTAGGAGCATACAGACCAAATGTATGTAAGTTCATCCGGGGATAGAGAAGAAATATACATATGAAGAGATGTAGATAAGATTGAGAAGTAGTACTAGAAGAGTAGGAGAGAAGAGAAGAGAATAACAGAACCTGAGTTGCAAGTCCTAAGAGTCGTGAGGTAGTCAGGTAGTTTTTGAGAGAGATGGTAAGGAAAGACTACTCAATATTGTTTTCTTTTGGATATGAGCAAAAGAAAATCTGAGTATTTTTCACTATATGAAAGTTTGTTACGTGTTTTTCCTTGACTCAATTTTCCTGATCTTCTTAGAGGTATATCTCATAATACAAGAATAAAGGGTTCATTACTGATAGCTCACTATGAAGCTATCATCTTCTACTATAGACAATTGAAAGATTCTAGTTGAACAAAACATGTGCTTAGAGGAATGCACTAGACAAGTAAAGGTATGATTAACCAGAAAAAGATAAATGTTCAGAATTCTTGTATAGTAAGCGGAGGTGGTATATTATCAGATGAACACTAGGTACTGCAATTTTTGAGAGTTTTTAGCTCCATAGAAGTCATCAAAAAGCACCGGAAGGATACTATTAACCACTGTAATCACATCGAAAAGTGACCAAAAAGCATCGCAAGGATATAGTTAACCACCATAGTTCCACAAAAAGTAATTGAAAAGGTATCGAAATGAAAGTGAAATAAGTTTTGGTTGTCTCCAAGGTTTAAGATTAAGTAGGTCAAGCTAGTGGTGATTATAGAAGCATTCTAATATCGCATTAGTTTGTTTTCTTGTGGTGTTGTTCACTAGAACAAAAAACATCCACAAGTGGTATCAGCAAAAAAAAGGAAACGATCAGTGGTATCAAAGGCAGAAAGGCCCTTAAGAGTAGAAGGAGGTGGAGATACAAGAAATTGAGAAAGTTTTCTAGTGGAAGGCATTAGTAAAGTAGTTTTAAGTTATCCTAAAAAACAAAGGTTGCGATAGAAGTAAGAAAAATCATGGCAGATCATATCTATATTGACAAATTGGACAGAGATAACTATCCTCCCTAGATGATGAGAATGGAAGCCTTAATTATGAGTAAGGACCTAATGAAATATGTGACAAGTTAAGAAGAAAAGCCTATTGTTGAAGATGATAATCGACCAAAGAAAGAAGAGTTGGAAGCCTTGAAGCTATGGCAGAAGAAAGATGCAAGCACAAGAGGTTATATATACAATACTATCACAAACCACTTTCTACCCCACATCAAATGTTTGGAAATGGCTAAAGATATATGGAATGCGTTGGAAGATCACTTCTAAAATACTACTAAATCTACAAAGGCTAGCTTATGGTGAGAGTTTACAACCTTCAAGAAGAAGCAAAGCAAGAGCATTAGTGATTATGCCACTAAGATGAAGCACCTAGTAGATAGTCTTGGATCTATACATGAAGATATTGAATATCATAGGCAGATTGCACAAGTGCTTGCAGATTTGAGAGGAGATGAAAGGTGGAAACTTTTTGCACTTTCAATTGAACTTTCATTAAATCATTTCGTGCAAGATTTAAATCAGTTGCTTGGACTAATGCTTACATTTGAAAAAGATTTGAAGTCAAATGGTGATAAAGGACATAGCTCTACTATGTATGCAAAGAATAAGAAGAAAAGTGATAAAGGCAAAGCACATGATGAAGAACAATCGACTTCCCAAGAAAATTTTGCAAGAGGTAGAGGTAATGGTAGACGTAAAGGTAGAGGAAATGGAAGAGGAAAAGGTAACCAAAATAACAAAAAAAAGACATGTTGGACTTTTGGCCTATGCAATCATCTAGTTTATGATTATTGGCATAATCAACAAAGCTCAAATCAGATAAGTGATGGAAGAGGCAGAGGTGGAAGATATCAAAGTGAGATCCCAAGAGGAAGACAAAATCAAAGAGGTGGCTATAATAGAGGTGGAGGAATAAATGGGGCACAAAACCCATCCTACAACACCACTTACTATAATTATGCAAATGATACACAGAACGAGAATCATAAAATGTTGATGATGAATTCAATAATTACATCAGAGAATAAAGATCTCAAGCTATTCTATATTGACTCTAGTTCTTCTAATCATTTGTCCGGTACTATAGAATTAATGTAGAAACTAGAAGAAGGCATGTCCAATCATACAACCCAAACAGGTTAGAACATGAGACATAATGTGCATTCAATCGGAAAATTAAAGTGCAAGAATGCAGTTGTCCTATTAACCAATGTTTTGTATGTTCCCACAATACCGATGAACCTAATTAGTGTGGGACAAATAGTGGAAAAAGGTTTTCAAGTCAAATTCACAAATGAAGGAGTATTTGTGGAAGATCCAAACAACAGATACAAACAGATTGTCCACGATAAGAAGGAAGGTAGACTTTTTACTCATGCAAGGGAATATCAGTCAAGCCCTAATTGCACATGTTGATGAAGTGATCATAGAATTAGATCTCTGGCATTAGAGATTAGGTCATTTTAATGAAAAAGGAATCAAAAGTATGATGGCAAATCACTTTGTATTGGGACTACCAAATGTGGAGAACCAACACATGGTTTATAAATGCGAAGCCTGCCAAATGGGAAAAGCGCATAGATTACCATTTCAAAAGAATAGATTCAAGCATGACGGATAACTAGAGCTCATCCATACAGATGTGTGGGGACCAACAAAAGAAGGATCAATCAGCAAATCGAGGTATTATGTTCTTTTCATTGATGACGCTGCAAGATGGATAACTCTTTATGTTTTGAATGAAAGATCACAAGTGTTTGGAGCCTTCAAACACTTCCATGCATATGCATAAAGAATTACATGTCAAGGACTCAAAAGACTAAGGTTTGATGAATGAGGAAAATATTTTTCCCAAGAGTTCAAAGTCTACTTATGGAAGTAGGTATTAAGAGAGAAATAACTTGGAGGTACACACCTCAACAGAATGGGGTGGCAGAAAGATGAAATAAGACTTTGGTTCAGTTTGCTAAAGCAATGCTAAAGGGAAAGAATGGTCCATATTATCTTTGGGATGAGGCTGTGAATACAGCTACATATCTTGTGAATAGACTACCGTATATAGCTCTAAATGGGATAAGCCCTTATGAAGCTTGGTGGGGTAAGAAACCCATAGTAGATCATTGCAAGGTGTTTACGTCAATCGCGTATGCTTATGTACCATCACAAATCAGACATAAGCGTGAACCAAAGGCCAAAATGTATGTGTTCATTGGGCAGAATGAAAAGCAGATGGGGTACATGTTACGGAGTCCTCTAACAAAACAATTTAGTGTTTTAGAGATGTAACATTTGATGAGCTGAAGAGCTGGTATGTAGATCAAGATCAAAATATTGAAGCATTGGAAGAAGAAGTAAGAAAAAGTGAAAGAGGTAAGTCACATATACAAGTAAACGGAGATGAAGATCATATGCAAGCAAGTATATCCGAAAGCCTTGAAGATGCACCAAGGTTTGATGAAAGACATGTATTCAGATACACATGAAGAGTATGAACCAAGAAGATCAACCAGAACAAGGAAACAACCAACAAGGCATTCTTATGATACATCTTACATAACTCAGAAAGTATGCTTGCATGGTCAAGGAAGATGAAGAACTGTAGAACTATGATAAAGCAAAAGGTGAAAGATAATGGAAAGAATCAATGAACAAAGAGTTCAATGCAGTAGAGGAGAACAAAACTTGGGAACTTGTTTCAAAACCAAATGATAAAAAGGTGATTGGAAACAAATGGGTTTATAAAATGAAGAAGCTTGGAGATGGAAGAACAACTAGATACAAAAATAGACTAATGGTAAAAGGCTATGCACATACTCATGGCATAGACTATGATGAGACATTTAGTCCTATGGCAAGGATGCAGACTATAAGAACTATCATTTCCATTGCAACATCTAAAGGATGGACATTGAATAAACTGGATATGAAGAATGCATTCCTAAAAGGATACATATCAAATACCTCAAGGTTTTACAAATCCCAAGTATCTAGATTATATTTGTGGATTGAAAAGAGCTCTCTATGGGTTAAAGCAAACTCCATGAGCTTGGAATTGCAACTTGTGAAGTATATCAATAATCTCGGATATCAAAGTTCAAAGGTAGATGCAAGTCTACTTATCAAGCGGACAGATGAAGGTGTGATCTACATTTGTATTTATGTAGATGATATAATAATCCTAGGTACCTCAAATAAAGGAATCAAGGAGGTGAAGAGACTACTCAAAAAGGAATTCAAGATAAGTGATCCAACAAAATTAACATATTTTCTTGGAAATTGAAATCATCTATATAGACCATGGCATATATATATCATAAGAAAGATACCTTTTAAATATGTTAAAGAAGTTCAACATGGAGAATTCCAGAGAAACTTCAACACCACTTGAAGTCAATCACAAAATCAGAAAATATGATGGTGCAAATTTCAAAGACATGAGAAAGTATCAATTGTTAGTGGGATGTTTAATTTATGCTACACTCACAAGACCCAATCTTAGTTATGCAGTGGGAGTTCTTTCAGAGTTCATGCATTGTCCAAAGGATCAACATTGGATTGCATGTCAATGAGTTCTCAGATATATAAAGAGAACTATAAAGGAAGGATTATATTATCCTTTTACTTCAGACATAAAGATCAGAACATAAAGTGATTTAGACTGGGCTGGAAGTCAAGATGATAGAAGATCGACACATGGATACATGATATACATAGGTGATAAGATTGTAAGCTCGTGTTTGAAGAAACAACACATAGTATCTTTATCATCAACAGAAGCAGAATAAAAAGGACGTGTAGAAGTAGCTAAAGGAGTAATATGGATGTAGGCTTTGCTTAGAAGCTTGAACATAGATCAAGGCATGCCTACTATACATGGAGATAACATGAGTTTGTTATATCTCACAACAAATCTAGTATTACATGCAAGAACAAAGCATAGATTTAGTATCATTTCTTGAGAGAAAAGGTAATGGAGAAGGAGCTTGCAGTGGTATACACTTTTACAAAAAATGAAAGTGCAGATATCATGACAAAGAGCCTAGATGGAGTAAAGACAAGCAAGTTCAAAGGAATGGGAGGTATAAAAGAGAAGAAGGATATATGAGAAAATCACAGGATACTAGTTTCCATAGAATGCTAATTAGTGACTGAGGGTTGTTGGTAATGATCAAGCCTACACATTTGACTTATCATGGAAGACAATGTGTGCAACTATCACTTGATGTTGCATGTAAACATTAGCTTGTAATCACTTGGTCATTTACCATTGTGAAAGATTAAATCTTGGAAGAATCTTGTAAAGGCTTGTATCTCGTGAAGTTAGGAAGAATATTAGTTACGATTTTCAAATGAGAGAATAAATCCTAAATTATTGGAGTCACTTCTAGATTAAGCCAAGTTTGAATTCAAATTGAAACTTAGAAGAAAGCTCCTATAAAATGTCTTTGAAAATCTCGCAGCTGTATGCCCTCATTTTTAGAGCTCTCTCCTTGATCATTTGTAGAAGCTGAGTGGCTCACACCATAGGTCACTCACTCCACCATCATTGAGCATCATTACAATGCCAATGATCTTGTACAATCAGTTCATATAATACATACAACTCATTAAACATCTTTGTCTACTTGTCTGCTATGACTACTCAAAAAAATCAACTTTCTCTAGTCATATTTCAGTGAATACTAAACCATTTTTCATAATCTTTGGCTTGTTGGAACCATCTTCAAGTCTATTTTGTGTTATCAAAATCTCAAGCCATTTGGTGCACACATCTGGGAGAAATCATCATCGAAATGCTCACTGGTCATTCACTAGTTAGTCCCTAAAAAGTCAAGGGTAAGCTCTGGAATTGTTACTGTACTGCTAGCTTTGAGCAAAAGAGCCAGTAGGTGCATGGACTAAAATAGAAAGTTTTTCAACACTAGCTATTCATGAAGTAGTCTGTTTTGATTCAATTGTTTCAAGAAACTCCAAAGTACATAGGTGCTTTCTTTGTGTCATTTGCAAGCTAAAACGGCCTACTATATAACTCTGACGTGTATCAGGGAAGGTACAAAGCAGGTTTTAGTAGTACCACCTCACTTCCTTGAGGTATCCATCCATCTCCTCCAACAAGGGGGAGCTATTGGGGATTCACTCACTAATTAGACAAAACAAAACAAGCAAGGAAAAAGAAGGGAAGAAGGATAAAAAGATGAAAAGAGATCAATATGAACGAAGGGAAGTGCGAAATGGACTAAAGAATCACAAATTTGTGGAACCACTGGACTTTAAAGAATCGTGATTTTTTGGAACCACTGAACTTTCAAGAATTGCGAATTTTTGGAACCACTAGACTTCAAAAGAATCACAAATTTTCAGAACCACTAAACTTTAAAGAATCGCAAATTTTTGGAACCACTAAACTTTAAAGAATCGTGACTTTTTGGAACCATTGGACTTTAAAGAATTGCAAATTTTTGGAACCACTGAACTTTAAAGAATCGCAGATTTTTAGAAAAATTGGACTTTAAAAGAATCGTGAATTTTTGGAACAATAGACTTTAAAACAATCTTGAATTTTTGGAACCACTGGACTTTAAAAGAATCAAGAATTTTTGGAACCAATGGACTTTAAAAGAATCGCAAACTTTGGAACCACTGGAGCTTAAAAGAATAAGAAATTTTTGAAACCACTGGACTTTAAAAGAATCACAAATTTTTGGAACCACTGGAATTTAAAAGAATCCTGAATTTTTTGGAACCACAAGACTTGAAAGAATCATGAATTTTTGGAAATAACTACTTGATAATGAAATTGAGGGGGGGAAGGTGATACCAGAATCAAGTCCTAATTGTAACTACACCCGCAATTCTGAAACAATGCCATCCCAAGAACCAACCATCAGAATTCAAGAGGAATTACAAAATGAAGGAGATTATAGGAACATATTGAAATATGAATTCACAAATAGATTTGGAACATAAATTTGCAAAGATGGATTGCAAAGATATGTAGCCAGATTGAGGACAAATTCATTATTTAATATGACTCCCATAACCTAATTTGTTGATGACAAATACATAGAAAGGGATGGAACCACTTATATAGTGACTCAAGATCCTGAAAACATAAATGATCAAGGGGAATTAGCTAAAAACAAAAATTGAAAGACATAGAGGGGGAAGGAAACATAAGTCTGAGAGGTCAATCCATTTGCACTCATAAAGAACAAGTAGTTAAAATTACTTGTGATCAACTAGATACTTTACTGTACATGAATCCAGAAACATGAGATGTTTATTGGGCCACACAATTAGATTTAGAGGTTGCTCCATCACATATGAACATTAGCGTTCTTAAAAATTATCATGAACATAGAGAATCCCCTACTTTTGTAAATGAAGAGGGACTAAGATTTTGGAAAGCGGTTGAAGAACTAAAAAGTTACTATACTTACCAAAATAAAGCAATATTTCCCAAAAGAACCAAAATAAACAAAAATGGGTGAGAGGATTTAGTAAACCCTAACTATGAAGAATTGGAGACTCAAAGACATAATGGAGCTCATGACTACAATGAGCAAAATTTTTACATGAGAAATGAGCGAGGGGAAAATCAGAATATCAATCCACCTATACCACATATAAGGGTTGAAAGAAATGAAAATCAAGAACAGAGAAACATGAGAAATAACAATCAAAATGGAATCAATTTCAACATACCCTATAGGAATAATTGAGATAGGCATTTGGGTCAACATAGGAGATTGAGACCAACCCAGGTAGTGAAGAGTATGAGAAATCAGTATGATGGAACTACTGATCCATATGATCATGTAGAAGAGTTCAAACAAGTACTTAAAGCTAAGGAAGTGGAGGATTATTTTACCCAATATCAAGCTTTTGGGTTGACATTAAGAGAATCAGCTTTAATGTGGTTTCAACCATTAGCCATGGAAAGTTTTTACAACATTGAGATATTCTTTCAAGAATTCATAGGAGAATTTTCAAAACGAGGAATCAAGCATGATACTTCAACATTAGTTCAAACCTTCAAACAAAATCCAAACGAGTCTTTGAGATTGGCTACAAGAAGGTTTAAGCAATATCTTGACAGATGCACACCTCAAGAAAGACCATCAATGCAAAAAAGCATATCATTATTCACATAAGGTTTAATTAATGCCCAACTAAGAACAATGGTATATTGCAGAAGATGTGTAACATTGGATGAATGTATCAAGGAAGCCATAGATGTAGATGACAAGAGGGGATAAGATTTGTCATATCATGAATTTTACATAGACCTCGCAAACAAAACTACACATATAGAAGAATTAGCTCAAGCAATTGTCAAACATTTAGGATTAGGGCCACAACAAAAAAATCAACAAAGGAAACAAAATTTGAGATGTTACAGTTGTGGAGGAGATCATCACACAAATTTTTGTCAAAAAAATAGAAGATACATGCAACGAGAAAGGAGAGTGGTACAATTTGTTCAACCAGAAAGGAACTCGAACACATGTACACACATGCATACATACACACATATACACACATGGATGCATACATACACACTCATATACATACATGCATGCATATACATACACATATGCACACACATACATACATACACACATGCATGCACACACACATACATACACACATGAATGCATACACACAGATGGATACAAACACACACATACACACATATACACACATGCATACATAGACACACATACACATATACACACATGCATACATTCACACACACACATACATACACACATGAATACATATACACACACATATATGATTTCTATATAGACTTTCCCATTAGGGTTTTAGGGTTTTTACACATGCATAACATATATACACACATACACATACACATATAATACATATATACATGTATATACACATGGATACACAAATATACATATTTTAGGTCTAGATCTTTAGAATTTGAGTTTTAGGGTTTTTACATACATATAATTCAATTAAATTTATATAAAGAAAAATAATAGAAAAATTTATGAAACAAATCTAAATACATAAATTAATATATATATAAAATAGGATAACTGTATAGATAAATAAATATGAAAAGAGCTAGTATTTTAAATAAATTAATTAATTATATATAAATCATTATATAAAATAGGATTAATTTAAAGGTTTTTAATCACAGTAAATATACACATACACACACACACACACACACACACACACATATATATATATATATATATATATATATATATATATATATATATATATATATATATATATATATATATATATATATATATATATATATATATATATATATATATATATACATATATACACATACACATATATATACACATACATATATATATACACATGCATACACATATATACATGTACATGCATACACACATATACATATTTTAGGTCTAGATCTTTAGGATTAAGGTTTTAGGGTTTTTACATATATATAATTCAATTAAATTTATATAAAGAAAAAATACAGAAAAAAATAATGAAAAATCTGAATATATATATATATATATATATATATATATATATATATATATATATATATATATATATATATATATATATATATATATATATATATATATATATATATATATATATATATATATATATATATATATATACACATACAAACATAATAGGATAATGAAAAGTTGTATAGATAAATAAATATGAAAAGAACTAGTGTTTTAAATAGAAAAATTAAATATATATCATTAAATATATAAAAATAGGGTTAATTTTAAGGTTTTCAAATAGAGAAAATATATATACACATACACAACACAAACATACACACACACACACACACACACACACACACACACATATATATATATATATATATATATATATATATATATATATATATATATATATATATATATATATATATATATATATATATATATATATATATATATATATATATATATATATACACATACACATCTATATACACATACACATATATATACATATACATACACACATATACATGTTTTAGGTCTAGATCTTTGCGATTAGGATTTTAGGGTTTTTACACATGCATAACATATATGCAGACATACACATACACATATAATACATATATACATGTATATACACATGCATACAAAAGTATACATATTTTAGGTCTAGATCTTTAAGATTAGGGTTTTAGGGTTTTTACATACATATAATTTAATAAAATTTATGTAAATAAAAAATTTAGAAAACATTAAGAAAAAAATCTGAATATATAAATAAATATATATATAATAGGGTAATTATATAGATAAATAGATACAAAAGGAACTAGTGTTTTAAATAAATAAATTAAATATATAAAAAGAGGATTAATTTTAAGGTTTTTAATCAAAGTAAATATATATACACATACACATACACACACACACACACACACACACACATATATATATATATATATATATATATATGTACACGTGCATACACATATATACATGTTTTAGGTCTAGGTCTTTCCGATTAGGAATTTAGGGCTTTTACACATGCATAACATATATACACACATAAACATACACATATAATACATATATACATGTATATACACATGGATACACAAATATACATATTTTAGGTCTAGATCTTTAGGATTAAGGTTTTAGGGTTTTTACATAGATATAATTCAATTAAATTTATATAAACAAAAAATATAGAAAAAATTAAGAAAAAAATATGAAGATACACATAAATAAATATATAAAATAGGATAGTTGTATAGATAAATAAATATGAAAAGAGTTAGTGTTTTAAAAAAATTAATTAATTATATATAATTAAGTATATAAAAATAGGATTTTAATTATATAAGAAATAAACATATATAAGGCCTATTCAAGAAATTTGAGAATTATTCAAATTGAATTTATATTAATTTCTATGTTAAATTCTTAATTTTGAGCCCAACCTTGATATCCCATTTACAATACAATCATCCTTAAAAATAAATTATCAATTTAATATATTCCAATCAAGAGATAATAACATGTTCTAGTGTGGCCTTCTAGGTTGGAAGGATGTTGGGATTCTCACGCTTCTGTTCTCTGCCCGGTGTCCCCTAAAGGCTCTAGGCTGGTATGTTCATTATGGAAGAGTTGGAACAAGGCCAAACATTTCATCAAAATCAATGAGGAGTGGAAGTGGGCAGCTGGGATAAGACAAAATGACTCTATCTGGTTCCCGATCGTTGGCATTTGGGGAGTGGAGTCTTGGAACCTCCAAACTGCAAAGCGTGTATGGAACAAGGGGTTCAAATAGTGGAAACAACTCTGGAAACAAGAGAACAGCCAGTGGATAAGGTTTGAAGACTTAGACCCAAGACTTAGAGTTACCCTCGAGGAATGGACGCTTCTTCAAGACAGGTGTTTAAGTTGGGACCGCTCAACTACCCGCCTTCTCTGCGGTCAGGATCTTCCTTGCCTGGAGGGCCTCAAATGGATCAATGGTAAGAAACTTGCCAGAATCCCCAACTTCAAAGAGAACTTAGATGTTCATCACACTCTTAACAAGAGGTGGTGCCTTTCTTGGACCAAACTTCGATGGGAGCTAAAGTTCATGTCTATTTGGCACCCCCTAATTGAGATCAAAAAGTTCGTTCTCATGTGGCAGATCTTGCATAAACATATCTGGTCCAATGCAAGGGCTAACAAAATTTGTGGTGTGCCACCATGGTGCAAGCGTTGCCATCGATGCATCGAAGATTTAGTTCACTTGTTCTTCGATTGTCCCAAGTCCCATGTTATCTGGCATCATGTGATGCAGGTATTGAGACTTAAGAACCAAATCAATTGGCAACAAGCGTTGTTGGGCGAGGCGGTTGGCTGCTCAGCAAGACTGTGGAATGCCATCAGAGGTGAGACTCTTTGGAAGATTTGGAGGGAGCGATGTGCGGTCAATTTTGGCCAAACTCCTAAGGAATGGTGGATCGAGAAATCCTTGTCTCTTCTAGGTAAAAGAATCTTCGGAGATAAGAGATCTCCACTGTTTAGACATCACTGTATTTATCTCCTCGAAAACAACAAGTTGAAACCCAAATGGGTCCCACATGAGGGCGATGATAGATTTATCTGCCTCATTTGTAATGCCCTCTAACTTGCCATACTCCTCCCCTGCATTGTGGGATTTGGGGGTCCCATGGGCACTAGTCCCATTCACTTGTAAATTTTCTTCTTTATTTTAATTAAAGTTCGGGAGAATAGGCTAAGGCCAAACTTTGTTTTATTAAAAAAAAAAAACATGTTCTAGTGTGTGAATGAGTCAAAAAGTGAAACATTGGGACACAAAGAACTGTCTCAAAATCTTGTGTAATTCCCATTTTTCCTGAATATGCCTTATATATAATACATATATATAATACATATAATACATATACACATATATAGGTCTTTAGGATTAGGTATTTAGGATTAGGGTTTTAGGTTTTTTTAGGTTTTTAAGTCTGTAGGTTTTAGTATTTCAGGTTTAACTCTTTAGGAGTATGATTTTTAGGTTTAATAAAAAAATCAAATGTTCAAAAATATCCATATTGTATCAGATGGCTAGTTTGGATCTGGAGGAGGGAAAGGCATGTCCTTGCACTCAGTGCAAGTATCAAATTTATCGAAAATGCTAGATTTTTATTGCACATGTTAGAGAGTATGGATCCTTTGATAAAAGTCGACTAAAAAACCTACGCTACCATTCGCATGGTCCCCCAAGCGAGCAGATGGACCCAAACAACATTGCACTAGTAACCTCTCGTGGAAAAAAGAGAACAAAAAAGGAGTTAGACATACAAGCAAGTACTAATAGCATTACACAGAATGAATATATGGAAGAAATGCTCGAAGCATTTTATGAGATGGATGAAGATCATGATGGTGGAGAAGATGTCGAGAGTTTCATGGACACAATAGAATTTCTACAATCAGAAGTCGATGAAGAATACAAAAACATGCGGGGACTAGCTCGTTTACCACTGTACAATGGAGCAAAGATATATGTACTACGTGCGTCACTCCTGATGCTCAATCTATAACCCATTTATGGATGGTAAGATAATAGTGTCACTGAATTGTTCAAGTAAGTGGATTTGAATAAACTTTCATTGTGGTATCAAGAATAACTTTATTTAATAATATCATTCTAATTGCTTATTGCAGGCTTCTTAAAGATCAATTTTTGCCAAAGGGCAATGACATGCCTCCAATATGTGGAGATGTAAAAAGACTTTTACAGTCCATTGGAATGCATTACACTAAGATTCACGCTTGTCCGAATGATTGCATCTCTTTCAGAATGAGTATGAGCATCTCCACATATGTCCAAAGTGTGGAGCAAATAGATTTAGAGAAGACCTTGTAGGCAAAGTAATCCCCACAAAGGTTCTTCACCACTTTCCTATCATTTCACCAATTAAGAACATGTTTAGATGCAAATCTATAGTTGAGTTAATGTCATGGCATGCAAAGAACAGGTCTATAGATGGTGCAATGTGAGTGTGTGCTGGCTCTAATGCTTGGAAGCACATAGATAGTAAGTGACGAAAGTTTGCTAGTGAGCCTCGGTCCATACATCTAGGCCTAGCTATGGATGGAGTAAATCCATTTGGTTTACGCAGCTCTTCATGGAGCACATGGCCTATATGCTTGGTCAATTATAATATGCCACCATGGCAGGCCACAAAGAAAGGTCATTTTTTATTATCTCTTATTGTGCCAAGTAAGTATAAGGTAAAAAACATGGATGTATATCTTGCACCACTTGTGCAAGAACTGCGCATTTTATCGGATGGCATTACTGTGCGTGACATGTCTCAACCTATAAGAAGATGAGACATGTGAGTACAAAGCATACTTATGTGGACGATGCATGATTGGCCTAGTTATGGTGAATATTCATGTTTATCGATTTTGGGTTACCATGCTTGTCCTTTATGCGGACCATGACTCGAAGCACGCTATTCCAAAGCACTGCGTAAAACTATCTATGAAGTACACCATAGATATTTTCCTGATGGACATGTTTTATGTGAAGGATGAATTTGTTGACAAGCACAACGCCAAATGAAAGCTAGCGATTGGAAACAAATGTGGGATTCAGAAAGTCCAGCCACTGGCATGAAACAGTTGTCCATTTTTCATGAACTCCCTTATTGGAGTGAATTATTGATCAATCATTTGGTAGACCCGATGCATATTTTTAAGAATGTGGGAGAGATTCTCTAGAAGACTTTGATCAGAAAGAAAGTAAGCAAAGCACAAAGGGAGGACTTAGAAGAGCGAGGTTGTATGCGGGAGTTGTGGGCAATTACTAAGCCCAACGAAACAGTATCGTTACTAAGAGCTCCTTGGGTGCTTCGCAGGATGGAAGAGCAACAAGTGAAGAAAACAATTTCAGAGTTCCGGACAACTATTGGATGCATGAGGTGTCTAAAGACTGCTTTCATATGAAATGACCATCTTGGAGGGCTCAAGTTTCATGATTGGCACAAGTTTTTACATTTTGTGCTCCATGTAGCCTTAAAAGATTGTCTTTTGAAGGATGTATGAAAAACCATTTATAAAATTAGTTCTCTAGTACGGTGGATCTCTTCTAAAGAGATAAATAGAGATAGCATAGAGAGTGCAAAACTCAATGCTATCGAGGCTATTTGTATGCTAGAGAAATACTTTCCCACAAGTATTCTCACTATTCAGCTTCATTTACTTGTTCATGTGGTAGATGAACTTGCAATAGCAGGAACTATCCATAGTCAATGGATGTTCTTCTTAGAGCACTTTATGAAGACATTAAAAGGGTTTGTTCAATAGAGAGCACGTCCAAAGGATAGCATGGCAGAGGGATGGCTCGTACAAGAGTCTCTTGTATTCATAACTGAGTTTCTACGTATGTCGGATCCAGAAATGCCTTGCTTATGAAGCGATGATGAAGATGTTCGCCTTGTAGGCGATGAACCACAAGGTAAAGAGTTACAAAGAAAAATGGATGCACCTTTCAGAGAGAAGGCAATGAAGTTTTGCATAGTTAACTCTAAGCCTATGCAGGAGTGGTTAGAAAAGTATGAGCTTGCCAAGGAGACCAACGCAAAGGAAAGAGCTCAATTTCGAAGGAATCGTTCCACTCGATTTCTGCATCTTCCAGAAAGTCTTCGACCTCTTCCACCTTTTCCAATGAGCAGATGGCTAGATACAGTAGTTTCACAAGCAAAGGCAGTGGGTGAAGATAGCTCTCAACAAGAAGAAGAAGAACTCGCAAAGGGATGTGATTGGGAGTATACTAAATATGGTGCACTATGGTCTCATGGATGACACTTTCGGATCGCACAAATGGATAAAAATAGGTCTACTTTTGATAGTGGGGTGATCGTGAACTTTTTGCAAAAAACTAGAGCGAGTGCAAGAGATGATAATGCTCAAGAAGGCCGGTTAGATTAGAGTGGAGTGATTCAAGATATCTTGAAACTACCCTTTAGGAATTTTTATTACTTTGTTTTTGATGTGAAATGGTTCAAACTAGTCACCTCTGGAAGAAATGCAACACTAAGGCGGGATAAAAGCGGTTTGCTTCAAGTCGACTCCACAAAATTATGGACGGATAAAAGAGATACATTTGTACTTCCCAAACACAGTGAGCAAGTTGTTTTTATACCAGATTCGAAAGAACTAGAGTGGCTATTTGTTTTACAAGTTGCCCCATGTAGTAGATAAATTTGTGAGAACATACATGTAGAAGAAAGTCCATCTGTAGTGGACTAAGAGATTCATTCGATAGTCGAGGAGGAAGAGATAATTGTTCGATAAGAAGAGGTCATTGAAGATGAAGAAATAGATGATGATCAGGAAGAAACTAGAATAGCAAGTGATTTAGAAGTCGTCAATATAGAGATAAATATTCTCTGTGCATCGGATCTCCAAGAGGATGTTAGAATATAGGAATTTTTAATCAAACACTTATATGTACTAATTTTTGTTTTTTTTTTTTGCTAGGTTCTTTTGTATACTACCATTTCTCTATATTACCTTTATTATCATATGCTAATTATTTGAGTTCTTTTATTACAGAGTATGATGGGAGATAGTCCTCCAGTCACTCCACATTCCATGACAGAGGAGTAGTTCTTAGAGTTCATCTCTCAAGTACCTCCCACGTATATGGCCATTGTGTCACAGTATTGGATCGCTCCTGGTAGCACTCACCCTAGCCTCACTCTTGGCCTCCTACCGGTGTCACTCCTGCCGGCCTCACTCCTGCCGGTGTTACTCATGTTGGCGTCACTCTTGTGGGTGGTGCTACTCCCAGCGGAGGTATGTCTCCTACCTTTATGACTCCACCACGATCATCTTTTCAGCCATCCCCTACTGGCTCTAGTAGTAGACATGCATTTGATACCTAAGCACGATAGAAGTGCTCCCACGTCTCCTAGGTTGAGGTCACACTCTGGAGCAGGAGGTTCTAGGAGTGGATCTACAGGTAGGTCTGGAGGAGGCGACTGTTATGGAGGTAGTGCGACAAACGTTGTGTCGCCCACTTCTACTCCTAGAATGAGTACCTCAGATGTAGGTACGCCACATAGTACACCACATGGAATACCATGTACACCTTGGTGCTCATGACCATGATGACTCCAAAGTGTATAGTATCCGAGATGGAGCTCGGTGATGGATCTGGCCGGAAAAGCAATGTGTGCAGGTATACGATAGCTTTGCTCCATATAGTTTAGACACTCTACCATGTTGAAATGGACTGAACAAGATAAAGATCGGAAGAATTATATTATAGAGACTATTTATCAAGAGTTTCGTCCAGCACCTGGGCAGCCTCTTGTCAGTTCAAAGTGGATTTTGCACGACGATCGAAGGCTCATGATGCTTTCAGAGCAGGCCTACCAAAGAATGTATGGTTAGATGATGAGGAGTGGGATATGATTCATGAGGAGCGACAACAGACTCCTGATCGATATCGCTAGTAGCGAGATGCTGCAGCCACACGTTTAGATATGGTTGGACCATCACATTTGGGTAGCGACAGATATGACACGATGCCTCACAAGTTTGTCAGTACCATTTTCTTTATTGAATTTGTTGTGTTAAGCTTCTCATCTATATTCCTCTAATGTTTTGTATATTTGTTGGAGGAGCTCGCAATGGGTCATCCTCCAGCACGAACAAAGGTGGCTTATGGATATCTTCATGAATTCACTGCACTATTGGAGGACTTGGAGGGATGTAGTACCGTCCTTTCATGGGAGCGTTTGCAATGAGGTGGTGAGTTTATAAACTTGGTTTTTACTTGTTGTTTGTAAATCTCATATGAATTTATTGCAGGACTGTTGATATGGAACATTCTTTGCCTGTGTATGGTAGTGGGACAACAACATTTTCTATTTGATTCTTATTTTATGGCAATGCTTACCACATTTTTTAAAAGCCTCATCAATTATAGTGGTTTGCCACACTCTTGTACATGCTTCATTTACCAAATATATAGCTCTTTTTGTACATGGTTCATGGTTCATGGTTCATTCTGATTATCTCTTTTATGTCATATAATATCTTCTTTTATGAAATCGTATTTTGGTTGCCATTAGAGTACACATCACATGTACTCGGTTTTTTTTGGGCAGAGTGTATTGTCTTTTGCTAAGCAACATCATGGTAATGTTGCTATAGCAAAAGACAACACATTGTGCCC